>QRFJ01003418.1:155111-179313 GCA_006176705.1 Cocos nucifera | reverse complement strand
CCTCTAGCTTGAACTGTGACTCTTACTATGCTCCTATAGAAAAACCTAATCCAGGATACTCTCCGTTGCTACATGCCCCTAATGCTCCCTAAGACCTCTTGACTCTCCTTGAGACCTACTCCCATTCTTCCTGAGATGCTCCTTACACTCTCTATTGAGATACCTCCCTCGGCTGCTATACCATCGAGCCTCTCTCAACCCTTATGTCTCTAGGATAGTGCTACTACAGTACTTCAATGCTCCCTACCTGGTCTTTGCATCACTCTACAATCGCTCAGTCCTAACCTACTAGACCTCCATGGATCATCCATCTCCATCACCACAAGGCTCTGCATGTCCATGCTCTAGTTGAACCACTGAATACATCCCTAACTACTTCCTCGCCATTCTATAACCAAAGGATGTATAGCCGCTTCTTCAGCCTTCTTTCAACCATTACCCCTTGAGAAGACTCTCTTCATCCATCAACTACCCCACACTATCCATCATCCTAGAGAACCCTGATGCTCTCTTTTGAGATATCTTTCTCGGATGCTACACCACCAAGCCACTCTTAGCCCTTGCATCTCCAGAAAAATGCTACTGCAGCACTCCAGCATTCCCTACCTGTCATCTATCATATATCCCAGCCTTTCCTCTAAGACCGAGCGGCAAATCATGCATCCAAACCTTCCACCCTAGGAGAAAAAAAATTCTTGCTGTTAATCCTCTTTGCCTCCACCTTCAACCCACTACTTTTGGTTGGCCAAACCACAGTAATAATAATGGTAGATCTATGATATACCATGGAATACTCATGCAGATTTTTGATTTCATCTTATATGACTTCTCCTTCTCTTTCACACACCATCAGGCTCTGATACCAAATATTGGTGCAATCACCATAGCATCATCTAGCTCTGATAGCAATTATTATCCTAGCATCACTAAGCTTCGATACCATATTACAGAAACCCCTAATCTTTAGCATGGATATAGAGAGACCTTTACTCTCTAAGGATAGCATACCATAGATTATCACCAAGATCTATACTGGGATGCCTCCCTCCTTGTGCTTGAGGAAGGCACCTCCTCTCTCTAGAGCTTCTTCAAGAACCTAGGGTGGCAATACTAGAGAGAAATGAGAAGAGAGATTAAGGAAGAAAAGATCTATATTGATTGCTCCAATGAAAATCGTAATACAACCTATATATTTATACATAGCCATTAGGTCAGATCAAAAACTCTCCTGACTAATCCAATTAATGCATGAAAGTACTCACCGAGCCCATGTATACCCATGTCTTTCATGCTCTCATCTCCTAGATCTAAATCTAATCCATACATGAGTTAGCCCCCTTAAGACCTCTCAAACCAGACCTTAAGACCCCTAGGATATGTTTCTATCTTAGCTCCAAATAGATCCTCGCATAGCTCTGCCCGTGCACTGAGCTAGCTCAGTCTCAGCATTGAGTCAGCTAATCTGAGACTAGATCAACTCAGTCTAAAATGGAGCCGACCTAGTTACGTGCCATGCTTGCAGTCCCAAAATGCGTCTTTCTATTTGGCCTATCCACTAAAACTTAGCCAACCCAGTCTGAGACTGAGTCGGCTAACTTGTAGAAAATTTTTTTTCTATAGTCTTCATGCTCTAGCTTTGGTTTCTTGCTCCATCTTGTGTCCCAGGTCTCCAAAGCACCAACCAAGCCCCTCAAGGCCCTCAACACTTGAACCTTGAGTCAATTATTCTAGGATATTTGTTCGACATATACACTATATTGTCAGGCTATGATAATAAGTAAATATCATTATTCATTCATCAATGTATCACAGTAATACCATTCATAATGATATTATAATAATCTTTTTTTATTGATAATTCATAATCATTCATGGTCAATTGGCATATAGAAATAATATTCAATAAGAAACTAGGACAAAAATAATAATCATTAAAAATAATGATATTTGATTTGAATGCAAGCTTGATGATTCGTAAAGCTATAACTAGAACTGATCTTTCATCTCCAACGTTAAGAAATCTCTCGTCGTTTCTAGATCTTCTACTGATCTAAAGTTCCTATAATGAATTGTATATATTAATAAGATTATCAGTATCTAATACCCAGGTAGTAGAATGATAATTAGAAAAATTATAAGGCATTATTATATAAATATCTTGTCCAGCAACATCTTGCTTCCTTTTATTCTTCGATCCGTTTGGGTCTAGTGAGGTAGTGTATAGAGGATAGTTCCTCTTTCAGTGCCCATGCTTCTTATAGTAGAAGTACTCTACCTAACTCTAGTCAAACTTTGGCTTCTTGGTCTGACTAAGCTGAGATGTATAGCACTTTGCACCTACTTGTTCTTCTTCTTCTTATTCTTCTTCTCCTTTCCAAAGGATCAATATCTAAAAGAAGATCCTCCCACTAAATTCACCATATTCTTTAAGAGCTGGTGATCCTTCTCAAAAGTCTGTAGCAACCCCAATAAATCATGGTAGTTCACTACAAGCTTCATCATTCAATAATGACTGAGAAAAGGAAAATAAGACTTGGGCAATGAGTTTAAAATTGAATCTTTTCAAAGCTGCTCATAAGAAAAATCCAAGTTTGCTCAAGTACTCGATCATCTCAATCATGTACAATATATGATCTTTGACTGATGCCCCCTCTTTCATCCTAGCATTGAAGATGGTACAACTAGTTTTGTACCTCTCAACATTATCTAGAGTGCCAAAGGGTTGTTGCAACACTTGCAAAATATCCTCTAGTTGAGCATCTTCAAACTTATGGCTGAATTCATCACTCTTGGCTATTAAATGTATGCCCTAGAAGCCAAATTAACAAACACTTTTAATACATTCTATGGACATAATTTATAATTTTGACTTATTATTAATAAAATTTAGTTTATTCTTTCAATCACATCCGTGTATTATGTGTCTGTGATTCATCCATTGGATTAATAGGTATGATATCACATATTCTCAAGAGTTGAGAATTTGAGATATATGTTATTATAATTAACTCATAAACTACTTTCGATTATACAATCATCATGAAAATGATGATCGATTTGGAAGATTAGTGTACGATCATTTTCTTAGTGTAGATAAGTCTTGAATCTATGGTATGGAGACACTGGAATGAAAGTATAAGTGCTTGTTAAGAATGAGGTTACCGAGCATGATCAACTTTGAGCAGTCATAATGAAGTCTACCTTCTCATTGATGACTCACTCATTGCTGCAAATATGTGTCTGATTCTTGGACCTAAGGTGCATCGGTAGTTTATCTTGAGGGTGTTTTAGTTTGACTACACCATAACTTGATTTTTTAGTCCTTTGGAATCTTGAGGTATATGTTGGTTATAGCATGTTCATTATAGAAATTGGATCGCACTAAGATGAAATTTATCAACCTTAGTAGAGGAGGAGTAGTCCTATGATGATCATGAGATTGAGTCCTTAAGTCAATGGCCATGGCAATGTAAAATAATAGAAAGAAGTTTCTATTAGGATTTCACATCAGACTCAAATTAAATGATTTAATCATATGATAGGTATTAGATTTTATGAATCAACCTTAATCTAGATCCTGTTGGGACTCATAATAGAAGAATCGAATCATACGATAGCTTTACTAAGAGATTCTTATTCAGTTCTAATAGGTTGCAACCACATACTACTAGATATTACTAGTAGAGTATAAGATCAATTAGAATTATCTTGATGATTGATAATTCTAACTGGATAAATCAAAAAAAGTTTTGGTCCATTGAAAAAAGTTTTGATGATGTCGATGATGAAGATCATAATATGTCTCATTACCATATAAAATTGAACCTATAAGATCACACAAATAAGGATTTGGATCTAGATGTTTTCAATTGGACACACATAGTCTGATTGATTTCAATTTGATCCAATTACCCCTAAAGAAATTATGCTAGCACATGATTGAACCTAACTTTCTACTGCATTTGATTTCCTTATTGGTTTGGACTCAGTCAAATTGGATTTGGCTTGTCTGAAACCCTCCTTTGGGCTTGTCCTAATTTGATTAGGATGATGTCCTAATGTCTTATGTGGATTAGCATAAGGGGGTGCCAAGGGTTTGCACACCCCGCCCACTTTGACCAAGTCCTGCGCATAAGGAGAAGGGGCGCATGCCCCCTAGAACTTCTCTAGGGGCATGCACCCCTAGATATCTTTCATAGAGAGAGAGGGTGCACGCCCATTCCTAGTATGCACCCATTAGAGATAAGGATAGAGAGTGAGGGAGTTATAGTTTAAACTTCATTTGAATGAGTCAAAAGGTTTAAATTAAAACAAACTCCGGAGAGATAATCCTTGGTGCCGAACCACCTTACCAAGATAAGTTGGCATGTGCAAGGAAAAGCATTTTGTGTGACAAAATGTAATGAGAATTCAGATGGGGTGGCAGATTAAGGTGAGTCCTTTTGCTTCTAAAACCTTGATCTGGTGAAAGTCAAGAAGCCCTAGGACTCTTGTTCTCTTTTTATTCTATAAATAGGAGACTAGGCCAAAGGGTTTGCCCATCCCAGTTGCCCATAGTGAAGCCCTGCTCCTCCCTCTCCATGCCTCCTACCTTCTCTAGATACTCTCTCTCTCCCTTCCTCTCTCCCACACCCAAGTGTTGGGTTGATCCAGACTTTGAGAGTCGAAGTACTATCTGCACAAGAAGAAGAAGAAGACCAATTATGTGTCAATCGAGGTGTTGCCAGAGATTTGATTGAAGGTAGAAGAAGAAAGTCGAGATCTAAATATTTGAATTTTGATCAAGCAAGGAGAAGTCCTCCATATTTAACTCGAGAGGATATCGATAGAGGCCGGACGCATGCATAGCCAGAAGCGAACCTCTATCTCAAATTCAGATCATCAAAATTGCAGATTGTCTACCCACAACTAGTGGTATTTCTTATACCCTTTGCATGCTTTATTTTTAGGTTCATATAATCAGATCAAAGAACCCTTATATCAGATCGGATCAAAATTTTTTTTTAAAATTCTGCTGCAATAGATTTGCTCTGATCTGATCGATCTAAAAGATCCTTCAATGGTTGCCTGATTTATTGAATGGTATTTTGATCATTGAGCTACTTTTGATAAGTGTCTCTAACCATACTATGCATATTCGGTGCAGGCTCCTTAGGTGTTGGATCAATTATCATACAAAGAATCTGCTCATGCCCCAAAATAATCTTGAGCTTTCGATACCAGCTATCAAAATTAGGTCCTATTAATTTTTTATTATCTAATAATGATCTTAGAGACAAAGAATTGGCCATATTTGAAAGAAAAATAAAAATCTTATTAGTACATGAATCATTTAATCCTAAAAATATGGACTTTAGTCTAAAAGTTCTCTCGCTATTTTATACAAATTGATAGACTCTACCTTCAATTCAAGGAATTACATTAATTTCTTGGTGAGTACTAGAATCCATACTGACTACACACAAGTTTGACTTTGGTCGGCCCACCCATATGCATCAGTAGGTAGGTTCTCAACTAATTATTTCTCACACAACTTCTAGTAATTAATTTAGCCCCAGAAGCCTTTTCAGTTGACTTTGGTCTTTTCTACAAGGTCTGCTTAGATCCAACCATTAAGATGATCAATAAAGTGCATCTAACAAACAAATGATTAGGCCTGACTTTGGCTGGCCAACCTAACCAACCATCGAAGAGAGCAACTGAGTTATCATATTATGAATGATAATTCCAATAGTAGATGAGCACTAGACTTTGGACCTCCAATGATCATTAGACTAATGGATCTATTATCATGCAACTTAATAGGAGGCTATGATCTTGTTATCTCCATAACAATTTTATTTTATGGACCTAATAATTTAGAGGATTCATTAAGTTTAATAAGATGAAGAAAAAAGATCAACTATAGTCAACAATCCTCCAAGTTCACTAAGTCTTTTGAGGACTAATGACAAAATTGGTTGATTAGCACCTAAACTAGTCACACTAATCAACCTTAGTGACATGGGTTAGCTCGAATTTATTAATTGATCTAATCAAAATATTATATACTAGGATGGCTAGGTATGTGAGATCGGTGGGAGGGATATGCCATAAACTCATCAAAGACTCATTAGTGTAAGTAGCTTCCAATTAAAGACCATCGATCTAAACTGCCAAACTTACCTTAGACACCATCCACTTAATTAGTTTTGATTTGATCTACCTAATAATTTGGGCTCGACCACTGAGCCACAATCAAGATCCATTTGGTAAAAATATGGACTTGATCAACTACAACTTTTGAGAATTGATCAAGAGAAGAATTGACCTAATCTAAATTAATAATTAATTAAATTTGATCAATTACTTAGTCCATCATCTATATGATTTCTATTCCTAGGTTTAATCCAGTTAACGGAGCTTGATCTAAACTAATCCCATAATCCCAAGGTTTATAAAGATAGCCTTTAGATCTTTGATTCTCTAATCTAGATCTCTTGGTTTCATAGCTTAATTCTCAATTATGTTTATAAATATTGAAATAATTTTAATTTATAAAATAATTTTACATAAATTTTATAAAAAAAATATTTTGCTCTATAATTGGGGTCGACCCCTCCCTGATTAGAGTCGACTCCTCTCAGCAGGTTGACCCATTAGGGCTGACCTTTGTGACAAAATAGAGAGCTAAAAATTCTCATCTACAGTAAACTGGTCGACCCCTTCAAGAAAAAGGTCGACCCCTAGAGACTGGGATCGACTCAAATAGGAAAAAGGATCGCCCCCTGTAGGCATACAAGCAACAATTGCATATTTTTAGACTTTTTAATTTTTGCATAAAACTCAATAAAATTAATTATAAATCAATTTTAGATCTCATCTAAATATATTTATGATTTTAAATTTTATTCTTAATAATTAGATTTATTCTTTCATGTAACTTTTGTATCATATACAAATAATCCTAGGGTTTCACAAATCTAGGATTTTGCAAAAAAATAAGTTTTGATCCTTTCACTTTTCTTTTTTTGAAAAAGTCATAGTGGCACCCCTACACGCCATTAGTGATTCCTATGGAATAGAAAGAGAGGGCCATTAAGCCTTCTTTCTCTTATGACTTGATGGCTTGATGATTTATCCAATCTAAATACTAAATTCAAAGAAAATAAACTAATCTAATCTTATTCAGATCTAATTAAAAATTTTAGATCTTTTCTTACATCAGATCTTATGCATCTCATGCATCAAAAAATTTAGATATTATTTTCTATGCATGCATATTATATCATAAGATGAACCAGCTCAAAGAATAAGTGTCCTGCAAGCCAGTCACATGTAATATGAAGGAACTTTTCTGTATAATTTCCAAGTCACGTAAATGATATTTATTCTAATATTAATATAGTAAAGCATTTTAATCATCATTTCAGTTACATCTTTTATGTTTAAAAATTATGATGAACCTCAAAGGTTATTAGGGCAATGATTTTAGGAGACACGAATGAGTCATGTCTATGAGATCTAAAATCCTAAAATCCTAATCTTAAATATTTTTGATCATAGGAATATTAAGTTGGAGATCAATATTTCAGATAGATTGGCACTTCCTATGTATGCTCAACTGAGAGGGTGGCAGATCTCACAAGCCACTTATATGAAACATTAATACAAGAATATGGGTGCTCATCAAGGAATGACTTTGCTGATTTGACTCGCTTAAGAGAACATCTTATGGAACCTTGTATGTCAAAAGATGATTCTCTAAGTGGGAGTCATATAAGTGATCCTGACCTGAGATCATCATGGTATCCTATGCATATAAATCTATATTTTTGGTTCACACTCAATCATGATATTAAGTCATGAACAGGATGTTCTGGATATGGTCAAGTATGTATGAAAGTTGTGAGTAGGTCAACAAGGAATCAATTATTCCTTGCGAGAGAAGATGACATCCTATGCATTCCCATCAATGGATAACATAGTAAGACTTTGGCTAAAGAAAAATAAAGATTACATAGGACTTCTAATCATTCATTAGAGTTATCACTAATTGATGGAGGATCTACATAAATGTGTTTGAGTTTGATATTTATGCATACTCATAAACATATTCGAGATGCAGGAAGATCGAGTGATTGAAATGCATGAAAACATAACACTAAAGGGTATATTTGGTATTTCAACCAAATTTCACATCGGATAGTTATGATACATTGTTAGATGTCAATCTTGACTTTTAGGTTTGATTGAATTAGTGAGATTAATTCAATACTCAATTAGATGGTTCTTCTAATTAGTGAAATCGGGTTGGCATAAATCCTAATCTTTTGAGATTGAGTCCAGTTAGATTAAATTAATATATATCTGAGCCTACTGCTAGCTAGATGTGGAGACCAATGGATCACACACATAAAGAAATTATTCAAAAAGTGTTATTAGGTCATTGGATCCTAATTGGGTTGCTAATTGGCATGCTAGCACATGTTAGCTAACCTAATTCCTAACCAAATTCCTTTTGGCCCTAATCCTTGCTATTTACCTAACCAATTCTAATTCATTTTGAAATGTGGTTAAGCTAGAAGGAGTAACCATCAGATGATTGCCACTTGGCCATTTTTTAAACCCCTTAAGAAGGGGTCCTTGGTGTATGAAACACCTCTCATGTGGCACATAAATAAGAAGGTGCAAGAATATTTTGGCATGGAGAAGGAGTAAGACTCCTCCGTCTAAATTTTTAATTTTTTATTTTTAGATCTAATCATATTTGATGTGACATCTAAAATTTTTTAATATTAAATTATAAAACTTAAAAAAAAATTAGATCTAAAATAAATCTGAAAAACTGTTAATGCAACTCTGATACCAGCTGAAGGAAAATTAACATTTTTTAGCCCCAGGATCGTTTAGATCCGATTAGATCTGAAGGGACATTTCAAAAAATTTTCTAATAAATTTTAACCAGATCTAAGACATCTTGGATCTAATCCTAAAGATCTAATATTAAAACTAAAATTAAAAATTAAATCAAATTTAATTTCATACCTTGTTTGGGTAAACTGCTTTTACCCTGTTGATGATCTGTTGTCATCTAGGGTTCTGGATCTAGCCACGTAAGTGCCTGACCTCTACCAGAGTCCACTCAGACTAAATCTAAACATGCTCTCCTTCTAGATCTGATGCTAAAAATTTAGATTAGATCTAAATTTCTATTGCCTTCAAAACAACTTCTGAGGCTGCACCTGATCTCTTGACATAGAACACCCTGTCGCAATCTTTGCTTTTGCTTTCATCAACTTTTGAAGGCTAAACATGCATTCAATCCTTGATGGACATGGATAGAAGGTTGAGGAGAAATAGTGGAGCATGGAGATGAGTTTTGTAGCAGCCATTCGGTGTAGGACATGGATATCATGGATCCCTAGGGTGCAGGGTCTTTAAATAGACCCTACGCCAACTCTAGAGTCCATTTTGATCAAGCAATCTAATTGCTTGATCAATCTGAAAACCCACCAGATTCTCCATGTAAAAACCTAGGTCTCTACCTGGTTTTGTCACCTAAAAACCCCTTAAAGATGTTGCACAAGTCAAATAAGAGAAGAGGGGTGGTGTGGGGTCTTATCTCTTAGAGTTTGATCCATATCAAATTCTATCCACCGATCTCCCTCTTGTGTGCACAATACATGGGGTGGGCCTACCTCCTCTTGCATGAAAAATAACGTTGGGATGTGTGCCATCTGAAGAGGATATAGGGGGAGCACGTCTCCCTTCTTTCTTTCTTGCAAAGACTGGTCAATGTCCTGACAGAACCAAAAATGGCAAGTTGTGTTAGGAATTGGCAGGTGTTATCTTATTTCCATCTGATGGATTAAGACAATCTTTTTCTAATCTAGACAAGCTCTAGTCAGACTAGAACAAAGCCTTATAGGGTTTTTAGGTAAGCCCAAATCAATTTAGCTCAGTCGAGATGAACGAGAAAGACTATAGAAGGAGAAAGTTAGGCTAAATCGTGTGCTAGCACGTTTTTCTTGAATCTAATTAGATCTAATCCAAATTAATCAAATTGGATTAGCTTGATTGATCACATCCAAAACTAAACCCTTGTTTGTATGATCTAGTTAGATTCAGTTTCATATGGTAATGAGATATGTCATGATCTCCATCATTGATATCATTAAAATATCTTTCGATGGACCAGAACTTTTTTGATTCATACAATTAGAATGATCGATCATTAAGATCTTTCTAATTGCTTCCAAAATTTACCAGTGATATCTAGCATTATGTGATGGCAATCCATTAGCACTGAAAGTGAATCTCTCAGTGCAGCTACCTATGTGATTATGTTCTTCTACCTTGAGCTCCGACAGGATTATGATTATGGTGAACTTATCAAACTCAATATCCATCATATGAGTTAATCATTCGATTCAAGTCTAATGTAAAACTCTAATAGAAACTCTTTCTATCATCTTCACACTGCCATAGCCATGGGCTTATGGACTAAATCTTATGATCATCATAGGTCTACTCCTCATCAACTGAGGTAGATGGATCTCCTATTAGTGTAATCCAATTCCTACCATGAACATGCTATAGCCAACATACACCTCAGGATTTTGAATGGCTAGGAGATCGAGTTATGGTGTAGTCAAACTATAACACCCTCAAGGTGAACTATCGATGCACCTTAGGTCAAATTTATCAGACACACCACTATGGCATCGAGCCAATCATCGACAAGAAAGTAGACTCCCTTATGACTGCTCGAGGTGGTCACGCTCAGTGCCCTCATTCTTTAATAAGTACGTGTACTCCTGCTCTGGTGTTTTTATTATTAGATGCGTGCCCTAGAAGCCAGATTGGCTGACACATGTATTATACTTCTAAAAGGAATTTTACAATTTTGACTATAAATTAATAAAAAAAATATTTTCTATCATAGTGTGTATTTAAAGTGTTTGTGATACATCCTAAGAGTTAATAGTAATGATAATTCATATTTTTAAGAGTTAAAAATTTAAGACATGAATTTTCATAATTAACTCATAAACTGCTTTTGATCATAGGATCATCACGAGGATGATGATCGATCCGAAAGATTGGTATATGATCACTTTCTTAGGATAGATGTATCTTAAGTCTATGGTATGGAGACACCAAAGTGAGAGTACAGATGCTCATTAGAGAATGAGGACACTGAGCATGACCTCCTCGAGTAGTCATAAGAAAGTCTACCTTCTCGTCGATGACTGGCTTGATGCTGCAGTGGTGTATCTGATTCTTTGACCTGAGGTGTGTTGATAGTTCATCTTAAGGATGTTATAGTTTGACTACACCATAACTCAGTCTCCTAGCCATTTAGAATCTTGAGATGTATATTGTTTATAGCATATTCATTGTAGGAATTAGATTGCACCAATAGGGGATCTATCTATCTCGATAGATGAGGAGCAGTCCTATGATAATCATGAAATTAATTTCTTAAGCCCATGGCCATGGCAGTGTGAAGATGATAGAAAGAGTTTCAATTAGAATTTTATATCGAACTCAAATCGAATGATTAATTCATATGATGGATGATGGGTTTGATGAGTTCACCTTAATCCTAATCCTGTTGGGGCTCAAAATAGAAGAACCTAATCACACAGATAGCTGCACCAAGAGGTTCACTTTTAGTTCTGATGGGTTGTCATCATATACTGCTAGGTGTTACTAGTGGATTTTGGGAGCAATTAGAATGATTTTGATAATCGATCATTCTAATTGTATGAATCAGAAAAGTTCTAGTCCATCGAAAGATTTTTTGATGATGTCGATGATAGAAATCATAACATATCTCATTATCATACAAAACTAAATCTAACTAGATCATACAAATAAGAGTTTAGGTCTAGATGTCATCAATTAAGCTAATCTAGTCTGATTGATTTAGATTAGATCCAAACAGGTTCAAGATAATCGTGCTAACACATGATTGAGCTTGGCTTTCTCCTTCTATAATCTTTCTGATTTGTCGCAACTGAGTCAAATTTGATTTGACTCATTTCTATATCATGAATGGATTTATTTTTATCTAACTGGAATAAGTCCAGATCAGATTAATTATAGAAATTAAATCCATTCCTAGTGTAATTGGACAAGGGTCAAAAGTTGACCTATTTGAGAGAATTGAGGGTCACCTGATTAGAGGCTTCTAGAAAACTCTCTAGAAATCATTTTATTTTGATTTTTAGATATGTTATATGGATCGAGTATCCTATGGGTGTACCAAATATCATAATTTATGGTGGTGGTTTGACTAGGTTTTGATAGAGTTTGATTTGGATCAAACTCTTGAGGGAAGAGTCCTAAGTGCAATGGACTCTTCCTTATCTACTCATGTCACCCCCTTTTTTATTGACATTTGGCATAAATACCAAATGAGATTTGGTTCTCTACATGGAGAATAAGTCATTGATTCCCAACGATAAAATAAATCAGTTATTTTGATTAAATGGGACTCTATGTGGCATTGGGTTTAAAATCCTTTCTCATGTTAAAGAGCATGTATTGCATAAAATAATTTTTCATGCCCAAGTTGCTGTCACCCCTATCATATCCCACACCCCCTCTGATCCTCTCTCTCTCCCTCTTCTACATGCCAAAGGTTGGGCATAAATCAGAGAAGAACGTCCAAGAATTTTGGTGCAAGATTCAGCATCTACGTGATGGTGTTCATGAGACGAGCACACAACATTCAAGATCCTTTTGAAGGATCCATAGATTAGATGCTAATATGATCTTTTGCAAAAAAATTCATGAGGAGAAGACATCCAGAACTTGCTCGAGTGGATACTAGTAGAGGATAGGCGCATGCGTGGCTTATTTCAGAACCTCAGGAATGATCGAAATCATCATAGGATAATTAGATTACCCAATCAAGTACATAAATTTAATTTAATTTAATTTAATTTTTAATTTTTTTAATCTTAGATCATCTAGATTAGATTTGAGAACTCTTAGATCAGATCAGATCATAAAAATTTTTATAGAAAAATTCACCTTAGATCTGATCAGATCTGGACGATCCAGCGGTGAAAAATAAGATTTTCTCTTCAAATGGTATCAGAGCTACGCTGGCTGTTCTTCAGATCTATTTTAGATCTAATTTAACTTTTATTTATGATTTGATATTAAAAAAATTTAGATGCCATATCAGATATGATTAGATCTAAAATCAAAAAATTATATGATTTAGATCTATAATGTACGAGATGCATGACTAGACTAGATATAGAATAGTTCTATGTGTAGTCTAGTATAATCATGTTGTTAATATGATTAAATATAATTTTAGATCTATTTTATTTTTATTTTCTTAATATTATAATTATTGTAACCAAATCTAAAAAATAAAAAATAGAGTTTTTAATTTTTAATTTATTCGTATGAGATATGAAAGATGCATGCTTAGACTAGTTATAGAATAGTTCTACAAACTATGTAGAATAGTTTTATTTTGATGTGATCAAATTTAAAATTCTATTTTTTAGATATAACATGTGATATATTAGATCTGAAAGCATGCATGGGTGATTGAGTTATGATACATGATATGTGTGCGAGGCATGTATGGGTTAGATCTTTGATTATATATATGATATATGATTTAGATCTAACTTGTTTTATTTTAGAAAATATATTTCCGATTAAGGCATTCTCCTTGGCCATCCAGTCATCAAAGCAAAGTAGGATTTAAAGACCCTCTCCTCTCATTTAATTGGATGTTCTTATGATGTGTAGGGGTACTGTGCATTCGTCCTTAATCAAAAATCAGAACTTACTTTTTACAAAACCTTAGATCCTAAAATCTTAGGATTTTCATACATGTTTTATTCATGAATTCAAACTTAATTAAGAATTAAGATTATAAAATTAATTAGATCTTAAAATTATGAATTTTTAGATCTAAGATATCTTCATAAAATTGGGTTCGGGCTTGGATAGCTAAATTAGATCTAGTGGTTGATCAAATCAAATCAAGAGTTGGTTAGATGGGATCAAAGAAAGCTTAGATTTGACCAGCCTAATAAGATTAAATCTGGATCAAGATTGAATCACATTGAGATGTAACTCAATCAAGTCAAGACCTAATTAGGCTCCATGGTTAGAGCCTGGATTGTAGGCTAATTTGATTGATTCTAATTTGATAATTTGGTGTCTAAGGTAAGTCTGGCAGATACGATCGACTGATTTTTAATTAGGAGCTACTCGATCTGAATACGTTCTTGTAGAGTTAATTGCATATCCCTTCCATAGGTCTCACTTACTTGGCTATTTATGTCAATCCAGTTTTGATTTGAGATGGCTAACAATTCGAGCCAACCCATGCCACTAGGTTAGTTATAATTATTATGACTAAATCAAGTCAAGTTTAAAATAACCTAAATTAAATCTTCCTAAGAAAATATTAGGTCTAAGATCTTCCACAATTGTAGATGTGCGGGCTCTTTTCGTGGTTGATTGTTCTTAACTGGATACAATGATTTAGTTGTACCGAGAAGATGCAACCATGTCTATTAAGCATTGGATGCTACAGGTTGAAGGATGGATTGGGCTTAATATTCTAGATATGGTGAGAGACCTAATCAGGAATTCAATTTGTGCAAATGGTGGGTCTAACTTAACTAAGGACTGGAGCAATATTTTGGGCATGATGAGTTTCATGAATTAAAGATCAGGTTTGGATTCACCATGATTAAAAAATCATTGGATAAGAGTTGTTGACTCATCGATTGACCCATCATCAATAATTGTTAGGTGAGGTGGTGACCCAGTCAGTGGGACCGCACCATCCATTAGAAATTTTTGATTATGGAGATTTTTGCATCTCTACCAAGGGAGTGTAAAGATTTGAGTAAATAGTGGAAACCTAATTTATTTAAAAATAAAACTTCTAAATAAATTGGTTAAGTCTAATTATAAAATCTAACTAAAAATTTTGACTCTCTATAGAAAAATATCTACATCCAATCTATTAGCTTGTATCCTGAACACCCATAGACTGACTAGACCCAACTATAAGGATTGGCTTTGAAACTTCAAAATAGTTTTGAATTTTGAGAAATTCACTCATGTGTTGGAACAGAATTCTTCCACTTTACCAGTCCATCCATCTATTGATCAAAGAGCGGCTCTAAAAAATGGACAGATGAAGATAACAAAGCTAGGAATTACATATTGGGCTCAATGTCTGATGAGCTCCAACGCCAACATGAAGACATCAAGACTAGCCACCAAATATTGGCTCACCTGCAAGAGTTGTTTGGTGAACAGAGTCGCACAATCAAATATCAAGTTACTAAAAAACTTTTTAAGGCTCAGATGTGTGATGGATAGTCAGTCCAAGATCATTGTCGGATGATGATTAAGAACTTCGAAGAGCTTGAGAAGCTTGGTATCAAGTTAGATCAGGATCTGTAGATTGATATAATTCTACAATCTTTGACTGATGCATATGGGCAGTTCTTCATGAACTACCATATGCATAAACTACAAAATATCTTGGTTGAACTTATGAACATGCTAGTTACTATTGAGCTCTCTATGAAAGGTTCAAAGGGCTCAGTGTTTGCTATGGAGTGGACTTCTTCTAAGAAAAAGTCTTTTGGGAACAAGAAAAAGACCATGAAGAAGCAAAAGATGGAAGGTGGGAAGAAGAAGAAGGCAGAGTCGATGAAAAGATCGTTGATAAGAAAAAATATTTTTATTGCAACACAGACAACCACTTAAAGTGGAACTACCTTCTTTACCTGGCCAGCCTGAAGAGCAAGAAGGAGGTAGATCCTTCTAGAGGTATGCTCGTTATAGAATCTAATCTTATGATTTTTTCTGCATCTAGTTGGATGCTTGACTCTGGTTCTAGTGCTCACTTGTGCACTTCTATGCAAGATCCAGAGGATAGCAGGAGGCTGAGGGATGGTGAGATGATCCTATGCATTAGAAATAGAGTAAGAGTTGCTGCTATGGCCATGGGAACCTACCCTCTTGACTACCGTCAGGATTAGATTTAGCACAAGAAGGCTATGTAATTAATTTTCTTAAGGACCATTGTAATATTTTTTTATGAAAGAAATAAAATTGCAAGTGGTTTTCTTATAAATGGTCTCTATCAATTTTATATTGATGTTTCTATTTTTAATATCGAGCAAAATGTAAATGCCATAGGATCAAAGAAACCTAGGGATAGTCTAAATGATAGGTATCTATGGTACCTTAGGCTAGGTTATATAGCTGAAGACATGATTAACAAATTGAAGAAATTCGGGCTATTGAGTCTGTTGACTTTTGAGTCATATCCGATTTATGAATCATGCCTTCAAGGCAAAATTACCAAGCTCCCTTTTATAGGACATGAGAAAAGGGCCATAGACCTACTCATCCTGGTACACACAGATGTGTGTGGTCCATTTGATGTGCCGACCACTGGCAACTATATCTACTTCATCATCTTTATCAATGATCTGTCTCAGTATGGATATGTATATTTGATGCGACATAAGTTTGAAGCTTTTGAAAAGTTCAAAAAATTCAGACTCAAAGTAAAAAATAAATAAAAAAAATTATTAAGATTCTTTGATCAGATCGAGGAGGCAAATGCCTTAGTCAAAAATTTCTAAGCTATCTTAAAGACAATGGCATAGTCTCTCAATGGACTCCACCTAGAACGTCTCAACTCAACGAAATTTTAGAATAGAGAAATCGGATCTTATTAGATATGGTCTGATTCTTGATGAGTTTCATGAATCTTTCTGAGTTTTTTTAGAGACTTAGTCTGATGATTGCTATATATTTACTAAACAGAATTTTCACTAAAACCATCCCTACCACACCATATGAGATATGGAATGGTAAGAAATCAAGTCTAAGTCATCTCAGAATTTGGGGTTATCCAACCCATGTCAAGAGACAACAGGCGGATAAGTTAGAGTCTAGGTCCTTTAGAGCTCGGTTCATAGAATATCCTAAAGAGTCATTAGGATATTATTTCTATCTTTTGGAAGATCATAATATGATTGTGAGTCGACATGCCATCTTTCTTGAAAAATAGTTTATTCAAGATGGTGGCATCGGAAGATAAATTAGACTCAAGGAGAAAGTCTCTGATGAGAAGTGAGCTAAGGAACCTATAGAGCCCAATCAATTAGAGCCAACCTAGACACTACCTCCTCCATCTCGTAGATCAAGTAGAATTTTTCATCCTCCTGAAAGGTACTTAGGTACTATCTTAAAGGATGTAAAGAAAATGTTCCTCATAGAAAATTAGGTTCATGGTGGTGATCCCAAAACCTATGGTAAGGTGATATCAGATATTGACCCGAAAAATGGTTAGAGGCAATGATGTCAGAGATTGACTCAATGCCCTCGAACCAAGTCTGCACCTTGGTAGATCCACCTGAAGATATAGTACCTATTGGATGTAAATGGATTTACAAGAGAAAGATAGGTGCCGATGGGAATGTAGGGACATTCAAAGCAAGGCTCATAGTGAAAGGGTATAGTCAATGCGAAGATATTGACTATCAGGATACCTTCTCACTAATAGCCATGCTCAAATCCATATGCACGTTGCTTGCTATTGTAGCCTATTTCAATTATAAGATATGATAGATAGACGTGAAAATGACATTCTTAAATGGATATCTTGAGAAAGATATCTATATGAAACAGCTACTAGGTTTCACATCCAATGATGATGATCATAAGGTATGCGAGCTGCAAAGGTCCATATATGAACTTAAGCAAGCATCCTGGAGCTGGAATGCTCATTTCAATGATGTAATCAAATCTTTTGGATTCATCAAAAATGAGGAGGAGCCTTGTATTTTCAAAAAGATTAGTGAGAGCGTTGTTGCCTTCCTCATACTGTATGTAGATGACATCCTCCTAATTGGAAATGATATTTTTATATTGATTACAGTCAAAATATGGTTTTCTAAGAAGTTCTCTATGAAAGATCTAGGAGAGGCATTCTTTATTCTAAAAATTAAGATCTATAGGGATAGATCGAATAGGATGCTAGGTCTCTCATAGAAAATGTACATAGAGGAGGTGCTGAAGAGGTTCAGCATAGAAAACTCCAAGAGAAGGTTAGTACCCTTTAGACATGGCATTCATCTCTCCAAGAAGATGTATCCTAGCATACTTGAGGAGATTGAATGCATGAGCAAGATCCCTTATATTTCCACAATAGGGAGCCTCATGTATGCCATGCTATGTACACAACCTGATATTGCCCATGCTGTGAGTATCACGAGCAGGTATCAGTCGAATCCAAATGAAAAGCACTAGACTTCTGTGAAATGTATCCTTAAGTACTTGAGAAGGACTAAGGATATGATTTTAGTCTTTAGTAATGGAGAACTCCAACTCTAAGAATATACAAACTCGAATTTTATGTTCGAGATGGATGATCGAAAGTCGACATCTAGAAGTCTATTTATTTGTAATGGTAGAGCTGTCAGTTAGAAGAGTTCCAACCAGACGGTGATAGAAAACTCTACCATGGAAGAAGAGTACATCACTACATCGGAGGCTGCAAAGAAGGCATTCTAGTACAAGAAGTTTGCCATAGAGCTTGAAGTGACATCATCACATACGATCCCACTATACTATGATAACAATGGCGCCATAGCCCTAGCTAAGGAGCCAAGATCTTATCAAAAATTCAAGCACATCAAGCGATGATACAACCTCATCTGCAATTACCTCGAGAAGGGATACGTTAAAGTCAAGAGAGTCGACACTGCAGACAATGCGGCTGACCCACTAATAAAGCCATTAAGCCAGTAAAAGATCGAATCCCACCTTGAGAAGATGGGACTTAGATTTGTAGCCAATTGGCTTTAGATCAAGTGGGAGTTTGTTAGATGTGTGCCCTAGAAGCCAGATTGGCTGACATTTGTAATAAATTTCTAAGGATAATTTTCTTATAAATTAATAAAAAAATTATTTTCTATCATAGTATGTATTTAAAGTGTCTATGATACATCCTTTAAGTTAATGATAATGATAATTCATATTTTCAAGAGTTAAAAATTTAAGACAAGAATTTTCATAATTAACTCATAAACTATTCTCGACTGTAGGATCATTACGAGGATGGTGATCGATCCAAATGATTGGTGTACGATCACTTTTTTAGGATAGATGAATCTTAAATCTACGATGTGGAGACATTGAAGTGAGAGTACAAGTACTCGTTAGAAAACGAGGGCACTGAGCATGTCCACCTTGAGCAGTCATAAGAAAGTCTACCTTCTTATCGATGACTAGCTCGATGTTGTAGTGGTATATCTAGTTCTTTGACATGAGGTGCATCGGTAATTTACCTTGAGGTTGTTATAGTTTGACTATACCATAACTCGATCTCCAAGCCATTAAAATCTTGAGGTGTATGTTGGCTATAGCATGTTCATTATAGGAATTGGATTGCACCAATAGGAGATCTATCTACCTCGATAGATGAGGAGTAGCCCTATGATAATCATAAGATTGAGTCCTTAAGCCTATGGCCATGGCAGTATGAATATGATAGAAGGAATTTCTATTAGAATTGCACATCAAACTCGAATTGAATGATTAATTCATACGACAGATGTTGGGTTTGACAAGTTCACGTTAAACCTAATCTTGTCAGGGCTTAAGATAAAGAATCCAATCACACAGGTAGCTGCACCAAGAGGTTTGCTTTCAATTTTGATGGGTTACCACTATATACTGTTAGGAGTTACTGGTAGATTTTGGGAGCAATTAGAATGATTTTGATTATCGATCATTCTAATTGGATGAATCAAAAAAATTTTGGTCCATCGAAAGATATTTCAATGATATCGATGATAAATATCACGACATGTCTCATTACCATATGAAACTGAATCTAACTAGGTCACACAAATAAGGATTTAAGTTTGGATGTCATCAATTAAGCTAATCCAGTGTGATTAATTTGGATTAGTTTCAATCAGGTTCAAGATAATCATGCTAGCATATGATTGAGCCCGGCTTTCTCCTTCTATAATCTTTCTAATTAATCGCAATCGAGTCAAATTTGATTTGACTCACTTTTATATCTTGAATGAATTTATTTTCATGTAACTAAAACTAGTCCAGGTCAGATTAATTATAAAAATTAAATCCATTCCTAGTGCAATTAGACTAGGGTCAAAAGTTGACTTATTTACAAGAATTGAGGGTCACCTAATTAGAGGCTTCTAGAAAATTTTTTGAAAATTATTTTGCTCTATTTTTTGGATATGTGATAGGGCTCCAGTCATACTATGGGTGTGCCAAATTTTGTGATTTATGATGATGATTTGTCTAGATTTTGATAGAGTTTGATTTGGATCAAACTTTTAAGAGAAGAGTCCTAGGCACAATGGACTCTTCCATATCTACTCATGTCACTCCCTTTTTGATTGATTTTTGGTGTATAAACTAGATGAGATCTGCTGCTCTACATGGAGAATAAGTTCTTGAGTCCCAATGATAAAATAAATGAGTTATTTTGGTCAAATGAGACTCTATGTGGCATTGGGTTTAAAATCCTTTCTCACATTAAAGAGCATGTTGTTAGATGTGTGCCCTAAAAGTTGATTGGCTGATACTTGTAATATACTTTTAAGGATAATTTTATAATTTTAACTATAAATTAATAAAAAAATTATTTTCTATCATAGTGTATATTTAAAGTATCTATGATACATTCTTTGAGTTAATGATAGTGACAATTCATATTTTCAAGAGTTGAAAATTTAAGATATGAATTTTTATAATTAACTCATAAAATGCTCTCGATCATAAAATTTGATGGAAAATATGTAGGATTTCATGCATAAATTTTAAAACTTTTTTGAAAAATAATGTAGCGAAACATGCAGATTAAACCATTTAATTTACAAATACATGTAATCTAATTATTAATCCCTACATCTAGGATCTATAACATGTCATAATATATTCTAAATCTAAAAATAAAAGAATATTGTATTGATCAAATCAATATTATAGATGTAGAATAATTCTAGATCTGAAATCTAGATCGCATCTAGATGAGAGAAGAGATCAAATCTCTTATCTTGCATGGATCGAGAACTCCATGATTGATTTTTATTATTGCCTTTAGAGCCAGACACGCATCTGACCCCTATAGATAATCTACATGAGGTTGCAATAAAATCGGAGGTTCATCAAATGAAGATCTGCTCAAAGTGCTAGATTCTCGTGGATCCCTCTGGATAGTTAATCAAAAATTAATTCTTCGAATCTCTTGGACATTCTAAGAGTTGAAGAAGAGGAGGATTATAAGAGAAATTCAATCATTGGATCTCCCAAAAATTTGAAATAAAATACATTAGAAAGGGATCCTAAGAGAAGATAAATATTTTCTTTCAGGACATCAACGACTGATGTCCTATAAACATCCTTATGTTAGGACAAAGGGAAGACCTTCTCTCCTAGATATTTTTCATGTTTTCAGACCTCACACATTATGATTTTTTTCATAGAAAAATCTAACAAAAATATAGAGAAGAAGGATTCTCAAGGAAACCCTAAGAGAAAATGTTCTTCTCTTTTCCTTCTCTCTTCAGGACATGATCAGATCATGTCCAAAATTGATCATCACGCCCTAACAACTTGGAACATAGATCCCCATGCTCTTATCCTCTCCCTCTTTTAGATTTTATCATATAAAAAACATATGAAAGGAATAATGAAAAGGCTTGAAAGAAAAATACAAGAGAAGACAATCTTCTCTTACCTTTATCTTCATTAGGACATCAACCATTATTGTCCAAAAGAAGTCCTCTTTTCCAAAAAATATGGCACCTCAAAACCACCATGCTAACCCATCATTCTCTATGCCTTTTGCCATGGAATACTAGGGAAAAAACTTTCCATGATCACCATAAAAAAGGCATGCTCCTTATTTTTCTTTGACTAGGTCAAAACCTAGTCAAATAAGGAAACAACTAAGGAGTTTGGGGGGCGTCCAACTATTGGACACCTCCCCAATCTTTCTTCAGGTAGAGATCACAAAGAAACATGTACAAAAGCAGAAGAAAAAGGGTGAGAATCATATCTAGAGGCATGGAGAAAAAATCCAGAAAATGGAAGAAAGTTTTGGTGAAGAGGGACTCTATCTCATGCATAACAAATTCCCATATTTGACCAAGTCAAATATCATTTGAAATCCACCAGATATGGGGCATGGGATACCTTCTTTATGTGAGGAATAATTCATGTTAACTTCTAAAATTAAAAGTGAGCAATGGGCTTTAAAGGTGGTGCAAGGAAGGAATGAGAGTCCCAGATGTCCAACTGGAACTCTTTATGTTTAACTAGGTCAAAACTATTTTGAACCTAAATCAAAATTAATTTAAATTATATTGAATACAACCTAATTGAGAGTGATCCTAGTCTAATTAGGAGCTCAATTAAGTCAGATTAAACCATATTTAATTTTGAATCCTAACTCAATTAGTAATTTAGTACCCTCAAATCCTAGTCCAATCAGAAATTATTTTTCTATTGCAATTGGCTAATCCAATAAATCAATTAAACTTAATCTAATTAAATCTAAACTTATTTTAATTGAATCTAATTTAATTAGACTTGATCTCAGCCTAATTGCTCAGTCAAATTGAGCCAATTAGCAATCTAATTGCTAATCGATCCTCCTGCAATATTTGCATTAGGTCAAACATCAATCGTATTAAATGTTTGACCTTAGAATGATTCTCAATTGTTCCCAGGGAGAGATGTTATAGTACCAACCAACCTTCCTAGATCATCACCACTCCTCGTGATGATCCTATGGTCGGAAGCATTTTATGATTTAACAATGATTATTCATGTCTTAAATTTTTAACTCTTGAAAATATGAATTATCATTACCATTAACTCAAAGGATGTATCACAGATACTAAATACACATATGTGATAGAAAATAACCCATTTTATTTATTATAGTCATATTTATAATTTTGCCGCTAGAAGTGTATTACAAGTGTCAGCCAATTCTGGCTTCTAGGGCACATATATCTAACATGGCCAACTCAAAGAAAAGAATAATTCTCCATGCCCCAATGCTCCCTCTCTCTTCATCCTCCACACCAAAGTCTTCTCCCTCTCCTCTCCATGCCCAAAGAAGTTTGGGATCTTAGTTGGTGCAATCTAGATGAGAGAAAGGCGACAGAAAGCTAGAAGGCTACGCTGCTGCAAAGGACAACTATTGATCTTCGAAAGCTATTTTGAAGATTCCCCAAATTAGATTCATATTTGATTTTTGGAGATGTGATAGAGAAGAAGAGAATCTCTAGATCCAGGCCGAGTAGATACCGATAGAGGCCAGGCACTTGCGTGGCTAGATCCAGAACCTTCTACTGCTTACAAGATCATCAATGGGTAATAGGATTATCCTACATCAAGGTAAATTTAATTTAATTTAATTTATCTATATTTTATTTTAATTATTAGAATAATAAAAATTAGATTTGAAACATTCCTGATCTGATTCGGATCAAAGAGAAAAATTTTGAAGTATATCTCTTGATTCGATTAGATTTGAACGAACTTGGTCTGGGAAATTAGGATTTCCCTTCATCGAATTGCCTGTATTTCTAATATAGGTTCAGAAGGTTTCTAGGTATAGTTAAGTACTTGTAAAGTCGATGTATCAGTCAAGATGGGATTGACCATTCTTGATTAGCTTCAGGAAGAGAATGTTTCGTTGTGTTTCAATTTAGCAAAATCTAGGGCCTAGGTAATCCTTGTGAGGAATCATGGGATTTATAAAATTTTGAGACAAAATAAAGATGACTTGTATGAGCATTTGATGGTGTACTCAAACTTATCTTGAGCATTATTGGTCACAGGGATGAATTATATGGTGATCATGGGCCAAGGTTCTAAGAATGTTACTTTGCATGCATTCGACCTATCCGGACGTCGGGAACCATTGCTAGATGGTTACTTCGATTGGTACAAGAATTGGTTCCTATGCTACTGGCTTAGGTTCAAACCTATAGGATCACACACATTAGAGATTGTAACCTAATCAAATGGTTAATCAACAATTGAGAATCATTCTAAGGTCAAACATTTAATACGATTGATGTTTGACCTAATGCAAATATTGCAGGAGGATCGATTAGCAATTAGATTGCTAATTGGCTCA
>QRFJ01003418.1:79789-155101 GCA_006176705.1 Cocos nucifera | reverse complement strand
ATCGAGGACTTCAATTGGTCTAACTAGAGCCTGTCCAGGTTAGAAAAGGGTTGTCTTATTTTGTAAGATAATATCTGTCATTTTTGGTCACCTATCATTTCTCATCCTTTGACTTTGGTCAAAAGTTGACCTTTGACTGGTCAAATGTTGACCATTGACACTTTGACTTCTGTCCACATGTCACACACCTATTGGAGAGCTGGTGTGGGCTTGTCCCACTAACAAAAATTGGCAAGGGGGAGGGCGCACGCCACCCTTGCCATGCGCCCAAGCTTGAGGCGCCTAGGAGTCCCTATTGGACAGGGACTCCATCTCCTTTTTGGATTCCGATTAGACTGCTCCTAAGAACCATTTTTGACTGGTCTTAGGTGCCATCTAAGGATAAATCCAAGGAACTCTATTGCCACCAATCAGATTTAGATCTGATTTCATAAAGGGTTGTGATTGGTTGGGATGAAGAGGAGTTGGATCACACATAGTCTATAAATAAGACCCTGCGCCCTGTTGAATGAAAATTCTGATTTTCCGGACCATGTTCATTCAGATCAGATCAGATCAAGAGATATATTTCAAAAATTTTTCTCTTTGATCCTAATCAGATCTGAGATATTTTAGATCTAATTATTATTATTTTAGAAATAAAATAAAATCTAGATAAATTAAATCAAATTTAATTTACCTTGATATGGGTAATCCTATTATCCATTGATGATCCTGTATGCAATAGAAGGTTCTGGATCTAGCCACGCAAGTGCCTGGCCTCTACTGATATCCACTCAGGCTGGATCTGGAGATCCTCTTCTTCTCTATCACATCTCTAGAAATCAGATCTAGATCTGATCTGCAGGATCTTCAAAACTTCTTTTGAAGATCAGCAGTCATCCTTTGCAGCAGTGCAGCCTTCTAGCTTTCAGTTGTCTTTCTTTGATCTGGATCGCACCAACCAAAAATCCAAAACTCCTTTTGGACATGGAGAGGAAGGGGAGAAGGTGGTTTGGCATGGAGGAAGAGGGGAGAGGCAGCCTTGTGCATGGGAAATTGTGATTGCTTTCAATCACTTCAAAATTACACCTTGAGTTGGGCACAGGGTCTTATTTATAGACTAACTATGATCCAACTCCTCTTCTCCCACACAACACTTTGTGAAATCAGATCTAAATCTGATTGGTGGGAATAGAGTCCCCTGTGCCTCCTAGAGGGTGCCTAGACAGTCAAAGTTGGTTCTTAGAGCTCTAATTGGAATCCAAAAAGGAGATGGAGTCCCTATCCAATAGGGACTCCTAGGCGCTCCAACTTAGGCACATGCAAGGGTGGTGTGCGCCCCTCTCCTTCTTTCTGGCAGACGCCGAAGGCCCACACCTCTCCTGACATGTGGTCAAAAGTCAAAATGTTGTGGTCAAATTTGACCAGTCAAAGGTAGACTTTTGACCAAAGTCAAAGAACAAGAAATGGCAGGTGACAAAAATGGCAGATAATATCTTACAAAATAAGACAATCTTTTCTGACTTGGACAATCTCCAGTCAGACCATATGAAGGTCTCTGATTGAGCACAAACTCCTTTGGCTCTCAAGGACAAATTATTTATGATAGCAAAAGAAGAACGGTTAGGTTCAATCGAGTGCTAGCATGATTTTCTTGAACCTAATTGAATCTCATTCAGATCAATTGAACTGGATCAGTTCAATTGATGATCACTAGATTCAAAACCCTTATTTGTGTACCTAAGTTGAAAGTTCAGTTCTTAAAGATAATGCGTTAGTCCGAGCACAAACTCCTTTGGCTCAGTCAGGATAACTATTTATGATAGTAAAAGAAGAACGTTAGGTTCAATCGAGTGCTAGCACTATTTTCTTGAACCTAATTGAATATCATTCAGATCAATTGAACTAGATCAGTTCAATTCAGGATCACCAGATTCAAACCCTTATTTATGTGACCCAGTTAGGTTTAGTTCTGTATGATAATGGGTTATGTCATGTTCTCTATCATCGACATCATCGAAACTCCTTTCGATGGATCAGAATTTTGATTCGAACAGCTAGAATGATCGATCATCAAAATCATTCTAATTGCTCCCAAAATCCACTAGTGACACCTAGCAGTATATGGTGGCAACCTATCAGCACTAAATGTGAACCTCTTGGTTAAGCTTCCTATGTGATTAAGTTCTTCTATCTTGAGTCTCGATCAGATTAGGGTTATGGTGAACTCATCAAATCCTAGTTTCTGTCATATGATGTAATCATTCGATTCAAGTCTGATGTGAAATCCTAAATAGAAACTCTTTCTATTATTTCACTCTACCATGGCCATGGGCTTCTGGACTTGATTCTCATGATCATCATAGGGCTGCTCCTCTACCACCGAGGTAGATTGATTCCATCTTGATGCAATCAAGTTCCTACAATGAACATGCTATAGCCAACATACACCTCAGGGTTTCGAATGGTTAGAAAATCGAGTTTTGGTGTAGTCAAACTATAACACCCTCAAAGTAAACTATCGATGCACCTCAGGTGAAAGAATCAGACACACCACTGCAGCATCGAGTCAGTCATTGACGACAAGGTAAACTTCCTAATGACTACTCGAGGTGGTCATACTCAGTGCCCTCATTCTCTAACGAGTATCAGTACTCTCTCTCCAGTGTCTCCACATCATAGACTCAAGACTCATCTACTAAAGAGAAGTGATTGTACACTAATTTTCGGATCAATCACCACCCTCATGACGATCCTATGGTCGGAAGCATTTTATGAGTTAATAATGATTATTCATGCCTTAAATTTTTAACTCTTGAAAATATGAATTATCATTTTCATTAACTCAAAGGATGTATCACAGACTCTAAATATACATATGTGATAGAAAATAACCCATTTTATTGATTATAGTTAAAATTACAATTTTGCCCCTAGAAGTGTATTATAAGTGTCAGCCAATTCTGGCTTTTAGGGCACATATATCTAACAATCTTCCACTTGTTTTAAAGCCAATTGGATACAAGTATAACTCCCATCTTCTCAAGGTCTACTTCGATCTTTTGTTGTCCCAATGGCTTTATAAGTGGGTCTGCCGCATTGTCTGCGGAATTGACTCTCTTGACCTCGATGTAACCCTTCTCGAGGTGATCGCAGATGAGGTGGTATCGCCGCTCAATGTGCTTGGATTTTTGATGAGACCTTAGCTCATTAGCAAGGGCTATGGCGCCATTATTGTCATAGTGCAGAGGAATGGCATCTGATAGCATCACTCCTATTTCTGCAGCAAACTTCATATACCAGAATGCTTTCTTTGCAGTCTCTGATGCAGCGATATATTTTACTTCCATGGTAGAATCTGCTATCACGATTTGCCTGGAACTCTTCTAGCTGACAGCACCATCATTGCACACAAACAGACTCCCAGATGTCGACTTTCGATCATCTACATCAGACATGAAATCCGAGTCTATGTATCCCTAGACTTGGAGTTCTCCATTACCAAAGACCAACATCATATCCTTAATTCTTCTTAAGTACTTAAGGATACATTTCACAGAAGTTCAGTGTTCTTCACCTGAATTTGATTGATATCTGCTTGTGACACTCACAACATGGGCTATATCAAGTCGTGTACATAGCATGGCATACATGAGGCTCCCTATTATAGAAGCATAAGGGATCTTGCTCATGCATTCTATTTCCTCGGGTGTGCTAGGGCACATCTTCTTGGAAAGATGAATACCATGTCTGAAGGATATTAATCTCCTCTTAGAGTTTTCCATACTAAACCTCTTTAGTACTTCCTCTATGTACATCTTCTATGAAAGTCCTAGCATCCTATTTGGTCTATCCCTATAGACCTTAATTCCTAGAATAAAGGATGTTTCACCTAGGTCTTTCATGGAGAATTTCTTGGACAACCATATTTTGACTGTCGTCAACATGGGAGTATCATTCCCAATAAGGAGGATGTCATCCACGTACAATACGAGAAAGACAACAGCGCTCCCACTGACCTTTTTGAAGACACATGGTTTCTCTTCATTTTTGATGAAACCAAACATTTTGATCATATCATTGAAATGAGTGTTCCAGCTCCGAGATGCTTGCTTAAGTCCATATATGGACTTTTGCAACTTGCAAACCTTGTGATCAATATCACCGGATGTGAAACCTAGCGGCTGTCCATATAGAT
Organism: Cocos nucifera; assembly: GCA_006176705.1. Lineage (NCBI taxonomy): Eukaryota > Viridiplantae > Streptophyta > Magnoliopsida > Arecales > Arecaceae > Cocos > Cocos nucifera. Next base: position 150,921 of record QRFJ01003418.1, on the reverse strand, counting down.
ATCTTCCTTAAGATATTCATTTAAGAATGCCGTTTTTACGTCCATTTGCCATATTTCATAATCGAAATAGATTGCAATGGCAAGCAATGTATGGATGGATTTTAGCATAGCCACTGAGGAAAAGATATCCTGATTATAACCTTTTGCCACTAGTCTAGCCTTGAATGTCTCCACATTCCCATCTACACCAATCTTTCTCTTGAAGATCTATTTATTCCCAATAGGTACTATACCTTCTAGTGGATCTACCAAGGTCCAGACTTGGTTTGAGTGCATTGAGTCAATTTCTGACTGCATTGCCTCTAGCCATTTCTCGAAGTTGATATCTGATATCGCCTCATTGTAGGTTTTGGGATCATCACTATGAGCACCATTACATACGAGGAACATTTCCTCTACTTTCTCTAAAATAATACCTAAGTATCTTTCAAGGGAATGGAAAACTCTTTCCGATACGAGGTGGAGGAGGTAGTGTTCTTATTGGCTCAACCTGATTTGGTTCCAATTGGTCCTTAGCTCATTGTACTTATGAGACTTTCTCATCAAGCTTAATCTTCTTTTCGATGCCGCTATCTTGAATAAACTATTTTTTAAGAAAGATGGCATATCGACTCACAATCACATTATGATCTTCTGGAATGTAGAAATAGTATCTTAATGACTCTTTAGAATATCCTATGAATCAAGCTTTAAAGGACCTAAACTCTAACTTGTCTGCTTGTTGTCTTTTGACATGAGCTGGACAACCCCAAATTCTAAGATGATTCAGACTTGGTTTCTTACCATGCCATATCTCATACGGTGTGGTAGGAACGGTCTTAGAGAAAACCCTATTCAGTAGATAAATTGAAGTTAACAATGAGTGTCCCTAAAGAAAATCAGGGAGGTCTGTGAAGCTCATCATGGATCGGACCATATCCAATAGAGTCTGATTTCTCCATTCTGAAATCTCGTTGAGTTGAGATGTTTCTGGTGGAGTCCATTGAGAGACTATACCATTTTTCTTGAGATAGTCTAAGAATTTTCAGCTAAGGTATTCACCTCCTCGATCTGATCGAAAAACCTTAATGAATTTTTTAGTTTATTTTTCTACTTCATGTCTGAATTCTTTGAACTTTTCAAAAGCTTCAAACTTGTGTCTCATAAGATACACATACCCATACCTAGATAGATCATCGATAAAGGTAATGAAGTATACAAAATTACCTCTAGCCGACACATTAAATGGACCGCACACATCAGTATGTACTAGGGCAAGGAGATCTGTGGCCCTTTCCCCATGTCCTACAAAAGGAAGTTTAGTCATTTTGCCTTGAAGATAAGATTCACAAGTTGGATATGACTCGAAAGTCAATGGACTCAACAGCCCATTTTTCTCCAATTTGTTGATCCTATCTTCTACTATATGACCTAATCTCAAGTGGCATAGATACCTGTCATTTGGAGTATCCCTAGGTCGTTTAACATTCACGTTTTGCTCGATAGTTAGAACAGATATATCAATATGTAGCTGATAAAGACCGTTAATAAGGAAACAATTTGCAATTTTATTTTTTTCATAAAGAATGTTACAATGGTCCTTAAAGAAGGTAATCACATAGCCTTCTAATGCTAAGCATGAAACAGAAATCAAATTCCTGCTAGCTGTAGGCACATAATAACAGTCTTTCAAAACTAAGTCTAAACCAGATGGTAATCAAAGAGGATATGTTTCCACCGCCACTGCGGCAACTCTTGCTCCATTTTCATTGCATAGGATCATGTCTCCATCCCTCAGTCCCCTACTATCCTCAAGACCCTGCATGGAAGTGCATAGATGAACACCAGAACCAGAGTCAAGCATCCAACTGGATGCAGAAGAAATCATAAGGTTAGAGTCAATAACGAGCATACCTCCAGAAGAACCTTCCTTATTCTTCAAGGTGGCCAGGTAAGTAGGGCAGTTACCCTTCTAGTGGCTATTGCTGTTGCAATGAAAACACTTTCCTTTGATAGTGTACTTCTTCTTCGGCTCTACCTTCTTCTTCTTTCCTCCTTCCATCTTCTGCTTTTTCGCAGACCTTTTTCTTTTTAGAAGATTTTCTTTTAGAAGAAGTCTGTTCCATAGCAAGAACTGAGCCTTTAGAACCTTTCATAGAAAGCTCAGCGGTGACCAGCATGTTCATTAATTCGGCCAAAAAATTTTGAAGTTTATGCATGTGGTAACTCATGATGAATTGCCCATATGCATCAGTCAAGGATTGCAGAATAACATCATTTTGCAGATCCAAGTCTAACTTCACACCGAGCTTCTCAAGCTCTTTCAAGTCCTTGATCATCATCAGACAGTGATCTTGGACTGACTGCCTATCATGCATCTTAGCCTTAAAAAGTCATTTCATGACTTGATACTTGGCTGCGCGACTTTGTTCACCAAACATCTCTTACAGGTGAGCCAACATTTGGCAAGCAGTCCTGATATCTTCATGTTGGCGATGGAGCTCATCAGACATCCAGCCCAACATGTAATATCTTGCCTTATTATCTTCGCCCATCCATTTTTCTAGAGATGCTCTCTGTTCAGCGGATGGACAGACTGGTAAGGTGGGAGGGTCCTGGTTCAATATATGGGTTAACTTCTTGAAACCCAAAATGATTTTATAGTTTTCGAGTCAATCTTTATAATTGGGTTTGGTCAGTCTATGCGTGTCTAGGATACGTGCTAATGGGTTGGACGCAGACATTTTCCTATAGAGAGTCAAAGATTCTAGTTAGATACTATAATTATAACTTGACCAATTTGCTTAGAAATTTTATTTTTAAATAAATTAGCTCCCACTATTTTCTCGGATCCCTACACACCCTTTGTAGAGATGCAAAAATCTCCATGATTAATGATTTCTAGTGGGTGGTGCGGTCTCACCAACTGACTCATCACCTCACCTAACAGTTATTGGTGATGGGTTAGCTAATGAGTGAACAACTCTTGTTCAATGATTCTCTAATCATGGTGCACCCAAACTTGATCTCTAATTCATGAATCTCATCGTATCCGAATATTGATCCACTCCTTAGTTAAGTCAGACCCACCATTTGCACAGACTAAATTTTCTAATTGAGTCTCTCACCATATCCAAAATATTGAGCCCAACTCATCCTCCAGCCCATAGCATCCAATGCCTAATAGACATGGTTGCATCTTTTCTATGCAACTGAGCCACTGTATCCAGTCGAGAACAATCAACCCCGAAAAGAGCCCGCACATCTACAATGGTGGAAGACCTCAGACTTAATCTTTTCTTAGGGAGAATTGATTCAGGTCTCATTAAACTAGACTTGTCATAGTCATAACAATTATGACTAACCTAGTGGCATGGGTTAGCTCGGATTATTGACCACCTCAAATCAGAACTGAGTCAACAGATATGGCCAGGTAAGTGAGACCGGTGGAAGGGATATGCCATTAACTCGTACAAGAATGCATTCAGGTCGAGTAGCTTCCCAATTAAAAACCAGTCGGTCGTATGTGCCAAACTTACCTTAGACACCAAATTATTGAGCCAGAACCAATTGGGTTAGCCTACAATCCAGACTCTAACCTCTGAGCCTAATTAGGTCTTGCTTGATCGTGACTCGATCTTGACCCAGACTTAATCCTATTAGGCTGGTCAATTTAAGCATTGTTGATCCCATCTAACCAACTCTTGATTCGGTTTGATCAACCGCTTAGACCTAATTGAGCTACCCAAGCCCGAACCCAGTATTATGAATATGTCTTAGATCTAAAATTCTTAATTTTAGACCTAATTAATATTTCCATAATCTTAATTCTTAATTAAGTAGGGTTCATAAATAAAATATGCACAATAAATCCTAGGGTTTCAGGATCTAGGGTTTTGCAGAAAGTAAGTTTTGGATTTCTGATTAAGGACGAATGCGCAGCACCCCTACACGTCATAAGAACACCCCATCGGATGGGAGGAGAGGGCCTTTAAACCCTTCTTCATTCTTATGACCGGACGGCCTAAGAGGAATGCCTTAATCAGGAACATGTAATACTACAAAATAGTTTTAGATCTATATCATATATCTCATATACAAATTAGATCTAATCATGGCATATTTTGCATACATCTCATGTATCAAATCATGCATGTTTTCAGATCTAAATTATCTCATAATAATCTAAAAAATTAGATTTAAATTGATCTTATCAAAATAAACTCTAATCTAGACAACTATGTAGAACTATTCTACAACTAGTCTAGACATGCATCAATCATATCTCATATGATGTTAAAATTAAATAATTTTTATTTACTATTTTTTAGATATTATTATAATAATTATAATATCAAAAAATAATAAATAAATAGATCTAAAATATGATTTAATTAAATTAAATTATAAACATGCAAGACTATTCTATAGAACTATTCTATTTTAGAACTAGTCATGCATATTTTCTAATCTTAGATCCAAATCATTTAATTTTAATTTTTCTAATTTTAGATCTGATCACATCTCATGTGACATCTAAAATTATTTATTTTTTAATTAAAATAAATTTAAAATTAGATCTAAATACTTTAGAACCTTGGCTCTGATACCAGTTGAAGGAAAATCCTGATTTTCCAGACTAGGTTCGTTCAGATCTGATCGGATCAAGAGATATATTTCAAAACTTTTCTCTTTGATCCAAATCAGATTTAGAATATTTTAGATCTAATTTTTATTATTTTAATAATTAAAATAAAATATAGATAAATTAAATTAAATTTAATTTACCTTGATGTAGGATAATCCTATTACCCATTGATGATCTTGTAAGTAGCGGAAGGTTCTGGATCTAGCCATGCAAGTGCCTAGCCTCTATCGGTGTCCACTCGAGCTGGATCTAGAGATCCTCTTCTTTTCTATCACATCTTCAAAAATTAGATCCGAATTTGATTTGAAGGATCTTCAAAATAGCTTTCGAAGATCAGCAGTTATCCTTTGCAGCAGCGTAGCCTTTTAGCTTTCTATCGCCTTTCTCTCACCTAGATTGCACCAACTAAGATCCCAAACTTCTTTGGACATGGAGAGGAGAGGGACAAGATGAACTTGGCATGGAGGAAGAAGAGAGAGGCAGTCTTGGGGCATGGAGAATTATTCTTTTCTTTGAGTTGGGTGTAGTGTCTTATTTATAGACTATGCATGATCCAACTGCTCTTCATCCCAACCAATCACAACCCTTTATGAAATCAAATCTAAATCTGATTGGTGGGAATAGAGTTCCTTGGTTTCATCCTTAGATGGCATGCGCCCTCCTCCATGCCAATTTTCAGTAGGGGGACAAGCCCCCACCAGCTCTCCAATAGGTGCATGATATGTGGACAAAAGTCAAAGTGTCAATGGTCAATATTTGACCAGTCAAAGGTCAACTTTTGATCAAAGTCAAAGGATGAGAAATGGTAGGTGATCAAAAATGGTAGGTATTATCTTACAAAATAAGACAATCCTTTTCTAACCTGGACAGGCTCCAGTTCAATCAAGTGAAGGCCTCTGATCGAGCACAAACTCCTTTGGCTCAGTCAGGACAACTATTTATGATAATAAAAAAAAAATGTTAGGTTCAATCGAGTGCTAGCACGATTTCCTTGAACCTAATTGAATCTCATTCAGATCAATTGAACTGGATCAGTTCAATTGATGATCACCAGATTCAAACCCTTGTTTGTGTGACCCAGTTAGGTTCAGTTCTATATGGTAATGGGATATGTCATGATCTCTATCATCGACATCATCGAAACTCCTTTCGATGGATCAGAACTCTTCTGATTCGAATAGCTAGAATGATCGATCATCTAAATCATTCTAATTGCTCCCAAAATCCACCAGTGACACCTAGCAGTATATGGTGGCAACCCATCAGAGCTGAATGCGAACCTCTTGGTATAGCTACCTATGTGATTAAGTTCTTCTATCTTGAGCCCCGATCAGATTAGGGTTAAGGTGAACTCGTCAAACCCTAGTTTCTGTCATATGATGTAATCATTCGATTCAAGTCCAATGTGAAAACCTAAATAGAAACTCTTTCTATTATTTCACTCTGCCATGGCCATGGGCTTCTAGACTTGATTCTTATGATCATCATAGGGCTGCTCCTCTACCACCGAGGTAGATAGATTCCATCTTGATGCAATCCAGTTCCTACAATGAACATGCTATAGCCAACATACACCTTAGGATTTCGAATGGCTAGGAGATTGAGTTATGGTGTAGTCAAACTATAACACCCTCAAGGTGAACTACCGATGCACCTCAGGTCAAAGAACCAGACACACCACTGCAGTATCAAGTCAGTCATTGATGAGAAGGTAGACTTCCTAATGACTACTCGAGGTGGTTATGCTCAGTGCCCTCATTCTCTAACGAGTACCTGTACTCTCACTTCGGTGTCTCCACACCGTAGACTCAAGACTCATCTACTAAAGAGAAGCAATTATACAGCAATCTTTCGGATCAATCATCTTCCACATGATGATCCTATGGTCGGGAGCATTTTATGAGTTAATAATGATTATTTATGTCTTAAATTTTCAACTCTTGAAAATATGAATTATCATTACCATTAACTCAAAGGATGTATCACAGACACTAAATACACATATGTGATAGAAAATAACCTATTTTATTGATTATAGTCAAAATTATAATTTTGCCCCTAGAAGTGTATTACAAGTGTCAGCCAATTCTGGCTTTTTGGGCACGTATATCTAACATCCGACACTAAAGTACAGTGAGTTATTTGCAAGTCATCGTGGTGATCTCAAGTTGGAAGGACACTTATATCCATTGACCTTAGCTAGCTACTCTAGAAAGTACTGTGCTATATTGGTCACGTTCAGTGTAGATGTACCCCTACATCTCATCTAGATGCCATACCAGTATCTCCACACCACTTGGTTACAAGGATAACCAATGCATATGGCATACAACGACCTACACTTGATAACTTATCATCCTTATTAATAACTTATCATTTGATCGTGAATAATTTAAGAACCATCCAATAAATCTTTCTTTATCGATTGATTGTGGTTCTAAAAACTTCATCATAATTTAGAAGATCATTTCAGAAGATAGAACTTCTATCATGAACCAGCCAAATAACTATTATTATTAGATAATTCATATACTAATTTCAATCATCTACTACTTAGATAATTGATCCAGTACACATTTTCCAACAACTCCCACTTAGACTAAAGCCAATCAGAATGATATCAAATATCCTATCTTCCACTTGAGTTCGTAGAACTTCTTAATTCTGAGGTCTTAGTAAATGGGTCAGTCAAGTTTTTCTTTTTCATCGATCTTTCAAAAATCGAAGTACCCCTAATCTAAAATCAAAGGTGATAGAGATGCAGAATATGCTGGTCCTTCGACTTTTTAGCTTGAGTTATGGCTCTAATACTACGATAGGACTGGACCATTGGTAAAGGGTGCCACTCCCAACCTGCTAATGAACCTCATCAACTACACAGCTTATATGGAAGCATCATATGCCACGATGTACTCTACATCACTAATTGAATAGGATAAAGTATCCTGCTTGGAACATTTCTAGTAGATCACTCCTATAATTAGCAAATGATCTGATACTTTCTTGTTGTCATCTTGTTCTGACTAAAATTATAATATCCACATGTTTTAAGTTAGTATTATCATATTTGAGTCACTGGATTTTAGTATTTTTTAAATACATCAGGATTATCTATACAATCTTTCAATGATTTTTACTTAGATCAAACTAGTATCTACTCACTACATTAGTGAGTATACCATATTTGATTTTGAATATAGAGAAATAAGATAATAGCCTAACCTTTATTCCTTACAATGTTGAAATATCATTTTCAATTAAGAGAATTTCATCTATAGACAATACAAGAAATAATACTATAAAATATTTTGTCCAATTACAAATGCAGGATTTGTCTTTGTTCATAACAAAGACATACATTCAAAATTTATGTTCCAAAACTAAGATAATAGCCAAACGAACTTTATAGGTCTTTACCTTCCTGTCGCGCTACTCTGATCTTTTTGAAAAATTGTTCCCATCCAATGAATTTTATCTCTTCAGGTGAATCATCTAGTGACCACACACTATTGATTTTCATGGACTTCAATTTGAATTATGTGGCTCCAAGCTACTTTTCAGAGTTAGACCACTACATTGCATCCCAATAGGTGATCGGATCCTTGTTATTCTCTATCAAGCTCAATAGGATTGCCATCCCAGACCTAGATACTAAAGTATCTATCCGACTAATGCGGTACTCTATCGGATCTCCTTAACGATGCTACTTTAATAGGCTTTGGATTTGATCTGATCAAATTTAATTCTGTAGGTTTACTAGATTATGTTGATTCATTTCTACCAGTCAAACTTTCTGAAGTTCAACTTGACAGGCATCAGTTCCTTCTCTAAGAAACTTCTTTCCAAAAGGAATGCCCTACTGCTGATGATCATCTCATGTTCTTCAGCATAGTAGAATTAATCATCCTAAAACACCTATTAGACTAAGATCCAAGTATATCTATGTGCAAACCTTTGACATAGGTCGATTAACTCCAAACTTGAAGGTGAGAGAGAGTCTAGGTCTATGCCCGATCCATATACCATATGAAGATTTATAGCAAATTTACTCGATATATTTTCAGAGTAAAATAAGTAGTCACAACAATACAATCCAGAAATAGGCAAACAAGTGAATCCTATCATGAATTGAACCATGTCTAACAAAGTTCAACTTCTCTTTTTAGATACACTATGTTCCAAAAAAATTCACTGAGAGAGAATTCCATTCTCTCCTAGATATATTACAAACTTACTGGATAAGTATTCACCTCTTCGATTTGATCGAAGAGTTCTAATATCTTCTCTAGTTTGTTTTTCTATTTTATTATTGAATCATTTGAACATTTCAAAAGATTCAAGCCAGATGCATCCATACCCAGATAGATCATCTATAATGAAATATTAATATCTTCATCTGGCACTTAAGTTCATGGATCCATATACATCACTACATATGAGACTTAGAATTTTATCAGCTCTTTTACTTTTTTCAATAAAAGATGACTTTGTTAACTTCTCGAGAAGACAAGACTCACAGACTATCAATGATTCACAATCATTGATGTCAAGATTTTTCTCTCAAGTTAATCCATTTATCCTATTCTTGTCAAGATGACTAAGCCTATAATCCCAAAGATAGACATCCATGACATAATCTAACTTGGATGTTTGTTAAATGTGTACATTACACTTAACAAGCTGTATAGATGTTAAATATCATTTTTATTATCCACGCACCATTGTAACATTATTCATAACCATCTCTAACCAAAAGGCCAATGGAGATCACATTTATCATAAACAATGGACAATGGTGATAATCACTCAAAATGACATCTTTTGAAAATAAGCTTGATAATTTCTAAAGCTAGGATTGGAACAAGACTTCCATCCCCAACGTTTAGGTATTTCTCATCATTTCAAACATTTCACTTACCTAAAATTATTGCAACAAATTGCATAGGACTACCGATATCCCATACCCAAATAGTAGAATTATATACAAAGAAATTTTAAGGTGTTATCATATCACATTCTTGATGAGCAATTCTTGCTCTTTTCTCTTGTTCAGCCTGTTATGATCAAGAAAAGCAAGATAATTCTTCTTCCTATGATCCTGCTTCTAATAATAGAAGTACTATGCCTGATTTGGATTAATTTTGGATTAATTATTTTGATTGGGCTTAGAAGCCCAAGTGTGAACCCATTTGTACTTCTGAATCAAATTCAATTTTTGATATTAATTATCGAAGTTGGATCCCATAAGTCATCACTATCTAATAGTAATTGAAGCAATTAGAGTTTAGCTTTATTTTGAGAAAAGAGAACAATGACCTAAGTATATGAAATATTTTAAGCCTAGAGACTTGGACTTTAGTCTTAAGGTTCTCTCACTATTTTATTTGAATTTATAGCCTCTACCTCCAATTTGAAGAATTATTTTAATTTTTTAGTAGGTACTAGAATCCGCATAGACTTCACATAAGCCCAACTATGATTGGTCAACCCATGTGCATCTATGTATAGGTTCATAATCAATTATTTATCTAAATAATTTTTAGTAATTTAATTTTTTCCTAGAAATCTTATCAGTAGACTAGAATCTCCACTGTAAGGATCCTGTTAGGTCCAATTATTAACATGACTATACTTGGTGCATCTAACCAATGAATGATTAAGTTCAACTATGGTTTGTGAACCTAATCACCATTAGAGACACATTTAAGTCATCATATGATGAATGATAATTTCATTAGCCAACAAGCACCAGACCTATGGGCCTCTAATGATTATTGAGCTAGCAGATCCATTATCATCCAACTTAATGAGAGGCTATGACTCAGTTATCTTCATAATTTTATCATTTTAAGGACCTAATAATTTTAGAAAATTTAAATTATTAGTGATTTAAGGATAGAAAGAATATTGACCAATTTGCTTCCACTGACTTCTCAAGTCTTTGACAAGGACTAAGATCAATATCAATCCACAGGTACCTAGATCAGTCTCACTGATTTTCTATGTGATATGAGTGAGCACGAATCAATGAGCAACCTAATCAAAATCTGAATACATTGGCCAAGTAAGATCGGTCGAAGGATCTGCCAAGTCTTGCCTTAGACACCATAAAAAATGGCTAGATAAGCGAGCTGCCAATTAAAAACAATTGGTTTAGGATGCTAAACTTACTTTTGATACCAATTGATTTATCAATTTTGATTTGGTCTACCTAAAGACTCGAGCTCAAGCACTGAGTCACGATCAGTATCCATTTGTTAGATGTATGGACTTTAATCAACTATAACTATTGAAGTGATTTATAGAAATAACCTAATCCTAATTAACTATTAATTAGATTTGATCAATTTCTTAACTAAGTCCATATTTAATCTAACCCTAGGTCTAACCCAATTAAGGATCTGATCAAATCTAACCTATTATCCTTTAACCCATGTTTTATGAAATTATCTTAGGATCTTTAAATCATAAACCTAGATCCTAAATAATTACTTAATTCTCAATTAAGTTTAAAGCTTATGAGTTAGATTTATGAAACCTCAGAACTAATTTTTGATTTAATCATTTGAAACATTTTCAAATTATAAATAGTTTACATTTAATCATATTCAATATATAATTTTAGATCTAATTTATTTTAATATTTTGATCATATCCTAAGGTTTCAAATCTAGGATTTTATAGAAAGTAAGTTCATAATTTAAATTCTATAAAATAAGTATGTCATACATATTCTAGATTAGACGATCTACATCTAAACATAAAACACATCATATGGATCTGATCATAAATTATTTAAAATTAGATTTAAAATCTAAAAATAAATCATAAATTATTTTAGATATCATCTAATATATTTATAATTTAGGTTATTCGATTCAGCACATACTAGGACAATCTCTTCACTGTAAGGGATAAACCTTACAGCAGGACAACCTTATAGCAGTATGTGCAACTCGATATTATTTAGATCTAATCTAAATAATCTAAAATAGATCTAACATCTATTTAATTTTAGATTTAAAATTAAAAAATAAATTATAAAATTATTTAGATCATATCTAACTTATTCATGATTCAAGTATAGATTAGCATATACTAGGATAATCTCTCTACTGTAAGGGGTAAACCTTACAGCAGGACAACCTTACAGCAGTCTATGTGATCTTTAGAGATTTATTTTTTAGATTTAATTTAATATAAATATGATCATGTTATAAATAAATCTAGAAGCTCTGATACCATTGATGGAAAATATGTAGGATTTCATGCATGAATTTCAAAATTTTTTAAAAAGTAACACAATAGAACATGTAGATTAAACCATTTAATCTATAAATGCATGTAATCTAATTACTAAACCCTACATCTAAGACCTATAACATATCATAATATAATTTAAATCTAAAAATAAAAGGGTTTGGTATTGATCAAATTAATATCCTAGATCTAGAACGATTCTAGATCTGAAACCTAGATCGCATCTAAGTGAGAGAAGAGATCAAATATCTTATCTTGCATAGATCGAGAACTCTACAATTAATCTTTATTATTGTCTTTAGAGCTTCACTTGCATCCGACCTCTACAGGTGATCCACATGAGGCTGCAACAAAATCAAAAGTTCATCGAACGAAGATCTGGTCGAAGTGCTAGCTTCTTATGGATCCCTCCAGATGGTTAATCTAAAATATATTTTTTGGATCTATTAGACATTCCAAGAGTTGAAGAATAAGAGAAGGATTAGAAAAAAATCCAACCTTTGGATCTCCCATAAGTCTAAAATAAAATACATTAGAAAGGGATCCTAAGAAAAGACAAATCTTCTCTTTCAGGACATCAACGACTAATGTCCTGTAAACATCCTTATGTTAGGACAAAGAAAAGACCTTCTTCCCTAGACATTTTCCATGTTTCTAGATCTTATACTCTTTGATTTTTCTCATAAAAAAATTTAATAAAAATATAGAGAAGAAGGATTCTCAAGAAAATCCTAAGAGAAGACATTCTTCTCTTTTCCTTCTCTCATCAGGATGATCAGATCATGTCCAAAATTGATCATCATGCCCCAACATCTTGGAGCACAGATCTCCATGACCTTATCCTTTCTCTCTTTTAGATTTTTATCATATAAAATATATATGAAAGGAATAATGAAAAGGCTTGAAAGAAAAATATAAGAGAAGACAATCGTCTCTTACCTTTATCTTCATTAGGACATCAACCTTTGTTGTCCAAAAGAAGTCCTCTTCTCCAAGGAAAATGGCACCTCAAAACCACCACGCTAACCCATCTTTTTCTCTTCCTTTTGCCATGGAATACCAGGGAAAAAACATGCCATGATCACCACAAAAAAGGCATGCTCCTTATTTTTCTTTGACTAGGTCAAAACCTAGTCAAATAAGCAAACAACTAAGGAGTTTGCGGGGTGTCCAAGAGTTTGGGGGGCGCCCAACTCTTGGACGCCTTCCCAATCTTTCTTCATGTGGAGATCACAAAAGAACACATACAAAAGCAAAAGAAAAGGGGTGACAATCATATGTAGAGGCATGGAGAAAAAATCCAAAGAAGGGAAGGATGAGTTTTGGTGAAGAGGGACTCTATCTCATGCATAACAAATTCTGATATTTGACCAAGTCAAATATCATTTGAAATCCATCAGATATGGGGCATGGGATACCTCCTTTAAGTGAGGAATAATTCATGTTAACTTTTGAAATTAAAAGTGGGTTATGGGATTTAAAGGTGGTGCAAGGAAGGAATGAGAGTCCTAGTCCAACTAGGACTCTTTATGTTTGACTAGATCAAAACTATTTTAAACTTAAATCAAAATTAATTTAAACTAGATTGAATGAAATCTAATTAAGAGTGATCCTAGTCTAATTAGGAGCTCAATTAAATCGGATTAAATCATATTTAATTCTGACTTAAATCCTAACTCAATTAGGAATTAGGTGTACTCAAATCATAGTCCAACTAGGAATTATTTTTTCTTGCAATTGGCTTATCCAATAAATCAATTAAACTTAATTTAATTAAGTCTAAATTAATTATAATTAAATTTAATTTAATTAGACTTGATCTCAGCCTCATTGCTCAATCTAATTGATTCAATTAGTAATTCAATTACTAATCGATCCTCCCACAACACTTGCATTAGGTCAAACATCAATCACATTAAATATTTAATTTTAAAATAATTCTCAATCATTGATTAACCATTTGATTAGAAACCTCTAATGTGTGTGATCCTATAAGTTCAAATCTTAGCCAATAGCAGAGAAACCAATTTCTGTACCAATCGAAGTAACCATCCAGGAATGGTTTCCGATGTCTGGATAGGTTGAATGCATGCAAAGTAACATTCTTAGAATCCTAGCCCATGGTTACTATTTAATTCATCCCTATGATCAATAATGCTTAAGACGACTTTGAGTACACTATCAAATACTTATACAAGTCATCTCTATTGTGTCTCAAAATTTTGCAAATTCCATGACTCCTCACGAGGATTACCCAAGACTAGGTTTTGCTAAATTGAAATACAATGAGACATTCTCTTTTTGAAGCTAATCAGGAGTGGTCAATCCCATCTTGACTCACATACCGACTTCATAAGTACTTGACTATGCCAAGAAATCTTTTATATCTATATTAGAAATACAGACAGTCCAACATCATAGTATAATGAGTTGCTTGCAAGTCATCATTATGATCTCAGATCGGTGGGACACATATCCAGTGGCCTTAGCTAGCTACTCTTGATAGTAGAGCGCAACATTAATCATATTCAGTGCAGATGTACTCCTACATCTCACCTAGATGCCATATTAGTATCTTCATACTACTTGGTTACAAGGACAACCAATGCATATGGCATACAATGATCTACACTTGATTAGTTATCGTCCTTATTAATAACTTATCATTTGATCGTGAACAATTTAAGAACCATTCGATAAATCTTTCTTTATCGATTGATTGTAGTTCTAAAAACTTCATCATAATTTAGGAGTTCATTTATGAAATATAGAACTTCTATGATGAACCGGCCAAAAAACTATTATTATTAGATAATCCATATACTAATTTCAATCATCTACTACTTATATAATTGGCTTTAGGATATATTTTCTAATAGGATCATCACGAGGATGGTGATCGATTTGGAAGGTTGGTGTATAATCACTTTCTTAGGATAGATGAGTCTTAAGTCTACGATGTGGAGACATCGAAGTGAGAGTATAGGTACTCGTTAGAGAACGAGGGCACTGAGCATGACCATCTTGTGTAGTCATAAGAAAATTTACCTTCTTATCGATGACTCGCTGGATGCTACAATGGTGTGTTTGTTTCTTCGACCTGAGGTGCATCGATAATTCACCTTGAGGGTGTTATAGTTTAACTACACCATAAATCAGTCTCCTAGGCATTCGAAACTCTTAGATGTATGTTGGCTATAGCATGTTCATTATAAAAATTGGATTGCACCAATAGGAGATCTATGTACCTCGATAGATGAGAAGTAGCCCTTTGATAATCATGAGATTGAGTTCTTAAACCCATAGCTATGGCAGAGTGAAGATGATAGAAAGAGTTTCTATTAGGGTTTCACATTGGATTCGAATCGAATGATTAATTCATGTGACAGATGTTGGGTTTGACACCTTAACCCTAATCCTATCGGGGCTCAAGATAGAAGAACCCAATCACATAGGTAGCTACATTGAGAGGTTCACTTTCAATTTTGATGGGTTACCACTATATACTTCTAGGTGTCATTGATAAATTTTGAGAGCAATTAGAATGATTTTGATGATCGACCATTCTAATTGTATGAATCAAAAAAGTTTTGGTCCAGTGAATGGTATTTCGATGATGTCGATGATAGAGATCACAACATATCTTATTATTATATGGAACTAAATCTAATTAGATCATACAAATAAGAATTTGGATCTGGATGCCATCAATTGAGCTAATCTTGTTTGATTAATTTGGATTAGATCCAATCAGGTTCAAGATAATCATGCTAGCACATGATTGAGCCTAGCTTTCTCCTTTTATAATTTTTTTGATTCAT
Source organism: Cocos nucifera (assembly GCA_006176705.1). Classification (NCBI taxonomy): domain Eukaryota; kingdom Viridiplantae; phylum Streptophyta; class Magnoliopsida; order Arecales; family Arecaceae; genus Cocos; species Cocos nucifera. The sequence continues at coordinate 135,213 of QRFJ01003418.1, read as the reverse complement.
CATAATTGAGTCAAATTTAATTTAGCTCACTCTTGTATCTTGAATGGATTTATTTTTATTTGATCAAAACCAGTCTAGGTTAGATTAATTATTAAATTAAATCCATTTCTTATGTAATTGGACTAGGGTCAAAAGTTGACCTATTTGAGAGAATTGAGGGTCATTTGATCAGCTGCTTTTAGAAAATTCTTTAAAATTTTTTTTACTCTAATTTTTGGTTATACGATAGGGCTTGAGATATGCTATGGGTGTGCCAAGTTTTATGATTTATGGTGGTGGTTTGACTAAGTTTTGATAGAGTTTTATTTGGATCAAACTCTTGAGGGAAGAATCCTAGGCGCAATGGATTATTCCTTATCTACTCATGCCACCACCTTCTAGATTGATTTTTGGTGTTAAAACTAGTTGAGATCTGGGTTTTCATGTGAAGAATAAGTTCTAAAGTCTTAATGGTCAAATAAGTAAGTTATTTGGTCAATGTGGGACTCTAGATGGCATTGGATTTAAAACTCCTTCTCATGCCAAAGAGGGTGTATCACACAAAATAATTTTTCATGCCCAAGTGCTCACACCCATAACATATCCCAATCCCCCTATATCCTCTTTCTCCCTCTCTTCTACATGCCTAAAAAGTTAGGAACAAATCAAAGAAGAAGGTCCAAGTATTTCGGTGCAAGATTCAGGTTCTACGCGATGGTGTTTGTGAGATGGACGGGCTACCTTCAGAAATAATTTTGAAGGATCTATAGATCAGATTCAGATCTGATCTTTGGTGGATAGATTTGTGAGAAGAATATATTTAGATCCTACTTAAGTGGATACCGATAGAGGTCAGACGCATGCGTGGCTCCTTCTAGAGCCTCAGGAATGATCAGGATCATCGCAGGATAATTAGATTACACAATCAGATACTTAAAATTAAATCTAATTTAATTTATTTTAATTTTTAAAATTAGATAATCATGATCAAATTTGAGAACTTTTATATCTAATTAGATCATAAGAATTTTTGTAGAAAATTCTTTCTCAGATATGGACGATCCTATGGTGAAAAATAAGATTTTTCTTCAATTGATATCAGAGCTGTGTTAGCAGTTCTTTAGATCTATTTTAGATCTAATTTGATTTTTATTTATGATTTGATATTAAATAATTTTAGATGTCACATTAGATATAATTAGATCTAAAATCAAAAAATTAAAAAATTATATGATTTAGATCTATAATGTGTTAGATAGGTGTGCCTTAGAAGCTGGATTGGCTGATACTTGTAATATACTTCTAAGGGTAAAATTATAATTTTAACTATAAATAATAAAATAGATTATTATCTATCATAATGTGTATTTAAATATGTCTGTGACATATCCCTTAAGTTAATTGTAATGATAGATCATATTTTCAAGAGTTGAAAATTTAAGACATGAATTTTTATTATTAACTCATAAAATGCTTCCGACCGTAGGATCATCATGAGTATGGTTATTGATCCAGAAGGTTGGTATACGATTGCTTCTTTTTGATAGATGAGTCTTGAGTCTATGGTGTAGAGATACCAGAGTGAGAGTATAGATACTTGTTAGAGAACGAGGGCACTGAGCGTGACCACCTCGAGCAGTCATGAGGAAGTCTACCTTCTCATCAATGACTGGCTCGAAGTTGCAGTGGTGTGTCTGGTTCTTTGACCTGAGGTACATCAATAGTTCATCTTAAGGGTGTTATAGTTTGACTATACCATAACTTGATCTCCTAGCCATTCAAAATCCTGAGGTGAATGTTGGCTATAGCATGTTCATTATAGGAATTGGATTGCACCAATAGGGGATCTATCTACCTCGGTAGAAGAGGAGCAGCCCTATGATGATCATGAGAATCGAGTCCATAAGCTCATGGCCATGGCAGAGTGAAATAACAGAAAAATTTTCCATTAGGGTTTTCACATTGGACTTAAATCGAATGATTAATTCATATGATCAAAATTAGGGTTTGACGAGATCACCTTAATCTTAATTCGATCGGGGCCCAAGATAGAGGAACTTAATCACACAAGTAACTACACTATAAGATTCATTTTTAGTTCTGATGGATTGCCACCATATGCTGCTAGGTGTCACTGGTGGATTTTGGGAGCAATTAGAAAGATTTGGATGATCGATCATACTGGTTGTTTTTTGAATCAAAAAGGTTCTGATCCATTGGAAGGTATTTCAATGATGTTGATGATAGAGATCATGACATATCCCATTACCATATGGAGCTGAACCTAACTGAGTCACACAAACAAGGGTTTGATTCTGGATATCATCAATTGGATTAACCTAGTTCAATTGATTTGAATAAGATTCAGTTAGGTTCAAGAAAATCATGCTAGCATACGATTGAGCCTAATATTCTCCTTTAACAATCATTAAAACTTATCTCGACTAAGCCAAATATGTTTGGGCTTACTTAGGAACCTTTACTTGGTCTGACTGGAGCTTGTCCAGGTCAGAAAAGGATTATCTTAATTTATGAGATAAATTTGAGACAACACCTACCATTTTTTCTTACTTGCTAAATCTTATCTTTGGACTTTGGTCAAATGTTGACCTTTGACACTTAGACATCTGACCATGTGTCATGCACCCATAGGAGAGAATCTTGGACCTTGTTCCCCTACTAAAAGGTAGATAGGCAAGGGGTGCACTCCTAGGGAGCATGCGCCCCATGAGGATAATACATGGAGTCCCATACAGATGGGACTCCAGGTTGCTTCATGTATTTAAATGCTATGGCACCAAGGAGTCCTGTCTGATCAGTCTTGGCACCACCTAAGGAGGTTCATGAGGAACTCAAATCTAATTGGATCAGATGATATCATTCCATCAATTAGATTTAGATTTGATTGCACAAAAGATCATGATTGGTCGGGATGATGTGGCACTGCATGGTGCAGCAGGGTCTATATAAACCCTGTCTGCGCCTAGAATTATGAGTTTCTGCTCTAGCCCATGCCATATAGCCCCTCTCCCTCCCTCTCCACACCATCCTTAGGTCCTCTCTCTCCTCACCATGCCCAAGGGACTTTGGGCATGAGTTAGATGCAATCCAAGTAAGTGAAAGATGATAGAAAAGGAAGAAGGCAGCACTGCTGCAAGAGACAATAATTGATCTACAAAAGAGTTTCTGAAGACCTTCAAGATCAGATCTAGATCTATTTTTTGAAAGATAGATTGAAAAAATTCTGCTTGAGTGGATATTGGTAGAGGCCAGGTGCATGCGTGGCTATATCCAAAATCTTAGGCAAACATCGGGATCGTCAAAGGATAATTGGATTACCAAAAATAAAGATATAATTAAATTAGATTTAATTTATTTTTATTTTATTTTATTTTATTAGATCAATAAAAATAGATCTGAGAAATCTTAGATCTGATTAGGATCTTAGAGAAAATTTTTAAAATATCCCTCTTGATCCAATCAGATCCAAATGAACATGCATCGAAAAACAAGGTTTTATCCTTCAATTGGTATCAGAGCCAAGTTCCATAATTTATTAGATCTAATTTTAATTTTTTTTTAATTTGATAATTAGATGATTTTAAATATAACAAGAGATATGATTAGATCTAAAATTAAAAAATTAAAAATTAAATAATCTAGATCTAAGATGTATGAGATGCATGTCTAGACTAGGAATAGAATTATTCTATGTATAGTCTAGCTTGATCATAATTTTAATTTAATTAATTATAATTTTTAGATCTATTTATTTATTATTTTTTGATATTATGAATATTATAATTAGATCTAAAAAATTGAAAATAAATTTATTTAATTTTTTATATGAGATATGATAGATGCATATTTAGACTAGCTATAGAATGGTTCTACAAAATTGTTTAAAATAAATTTAATTTGATATGATCAAATTTAAATCTTATTTTTTACATATTTATGAGATAATTTAGATTTGAGAATATGCATGATATGATACATGAGATGTATACAAAATATATTTTTAGTTAGATTAATTTTTATATATTTGATATATGATGTAGATCTAACTAATTTTGTAGATTTATCATATTTTTGATTAAGGCGTCCCCCATAGCCATCCGATCATAAGAACAAAGCAGAGTTTAAAGGCCCTCTCCTCCCATTCGATGGGGTGTTCTTATGATATGTACGGGTGCTGTGCATTTATCCTTAATCAAAAATTAAAAACTTATTTTTTATAAAATTCTAGATTCTGAAATCCTAGGATTTTATATATATATTTTATTTATGAACCCTAAACTTAATTACAAATTAAGATTATGAAACATATTAGATCTAAAATTGAGAATTTTTAAATCTAATACATATTCATAAAATTGGGTTCGGGCTTGGGTAGCTTAATTAGGTCTAGTGGTTGATTAAACCGAATTAAGAGTTGGTTAGATGGGATCAAGAGTGCTTAAATTGACCAGCCTAATAGGATTAAGTTTGGGTCATGGTCGAGTCACATGAGTGATCAATCAAGTTAAGACCTAATTAGGCTCAGTGGTTAGAGTCTGGATTGTAGGCTAACCCGATTGGTTCTAATTCAATAATTTTGTATGTAAGATAAGTTTGGTAGATACGATAGATTGGTTTTTAATTGGGAGCTACTTGACTCGAATGCGTTCTTATCGAGTTAATGGCATATCCCTTCCATCGATCTCACTTACCTGGCCATATTTGTTAGCTCAGTCCTGATCTAAGATGGCTAACAAATCGAGCTAACACATGCCACTAGGTTAGTCATAATCGTTATGGCTATGTCAAGTCAAGTTTTAAAGAGATCTAAATCAAATCTTTCTAAGAGAAGATTAAGTCTAAGATCTTCCACCATTGTAGATGTGCGGGCCCTTCTCGGGGTTGATTGTTCTTGGTTGGTCACCATGGTTCAGTTGCACCAAAAAGATGCAATCATATCTATTAGGCATTGGATGCTATGGACTGGAGGATAGATTGGGTTCAATATTTCAAATATGGTGAGAGATCCAATTAGAAATCTAATCTATGCAAATGGTGGGTCTGACTTAATTAAGAAATGGATCAATATTCTGGGCATGGTGAGATTCATGAATTAGAGACCAAGCCTAGGTGCACCATGATTAGAGAATCATTGGATAAGAGTTGTTCACTCATTGGCTAATCGATCACCAATAACTGTTAGGTGAGGTGATGAGTTAGTTTGTGGGACTACACCACCTACTAGAAATTAGTAATCATGGAGATTTTTGCATCTCTACAAAAAAGTGTAGGGATCCGAGAAAATAGTGAAAGCTAATTTATTTAAAAATTAAATTTCTAAATAAATTGATCAAGTCTTAATTACAAAATCTATCTAGAAACTTTGACTCACTACAGAAAAAAGAAAAATATTTGCGTCCAACCTACTAGTCCGTATCCTGGACACCCATAGACTGACCGAACCCAATTACAAGGATTGGCTTCAAAACTTTAAAATTATTTTGGATTCCAAGAAGTTGACTCATGTATTGGACTAGGATCACTCCACCTTACCAGCTCGTCGATCCACTGAATAGAGAGCATCTCTTGACAAATGGATGGATGAAGATAACAAGGTCAGATACTACACGTTGGGCTCGATGTCTGATGAGCTTCAGTTCCAACATAAAGATATCAAGACTGCCTGCCAAATTTTGGCTTACCAGCAAGAGTTGTTTGGTGAACAGAGTCAAATAGCTAAATATCAGATCACTAAATGACTGTTTAAGGATAAAATATGTGATGGATGTCAGTCCAAGATCATTGTCTGATGATGATCAAGGACTTAGAAGAGCTTTAGAAGCTTGGAGTGAAGTTAGATCAGGATCTACAGAATGATATAATTCTGTAATCCTTGACTGATGCATATGGGCATTTCATCATGAACTACCATATGCATAAACTTTAGAATACTCTGACCTAGCTTATGAATATGCTGGTTACTACTGAGCTTTATATGAAAGGTTCTAAAGGCTCAGTACTTGCTATAGAATAGACTCCTTTCAAGAAAAAGTCTTTTAGAAAGAAGAAGAAGTCTGTGAAAAGGCAGAAGGTGGAAGGTGGAATGAAAAGAAAGGCAGAGCTGAAGAAGAAAACTGCTGACAAAGAAAAGTGTTTTCATTGTAATACTGATGGCCACTGGAAGCAAAACTACCCTACATATCTGGCCACCCTAAAGAATAAGAAGGAGATAGGTCCTTTTGGAGGTATGCTCGTTACTAAATCTAACCTTCTGATTTCTTCTGCATCCAGTTGGGAGCTTGACTCTGGTTCTAGTGCTCATTTGTGCACTTCCATGCATGGTCTTGAGGATAGCAGGAGGCTGAGGGATGGTAAGATGATCCTATGCATTGATACTGGAGCAAGGGTTGTTGCTATGGCCGTGGAAACCTATCCTTTTTGACTATCATCTGGCTTAAATTTAATACTTAGGGATTGTTATTATGTGCCTGCTGCAAGCAGGAATTTGATTTCTGTTTTATGTTTAGCACAAGAAGGCTATGTAATTAGTTTTCTTAAGGACCATTATAATATTCTTTATGAAAGAAATAAAATTGCAAGTGGTTTCCTCATTAACGGTCTCTACCAGTTACATATTGATGTGTCTTTCTTTAATATTAAGCAAAATATGAATGCCATAAGATCAAAATGACCTAGGGATAGTCCAAACGATAGGTATCTATGGCATCTAAGGCTAGGTATACAGTAGAAGATAGGATTAACAAATTAGAAAAAATTGAGCTATTAAGTCCATTGACTTTCGAGTCATATCCAATTTATGAATCATATCTTCATGGCAAAATGACTAAGCTTCCTTTTGTAGAACATAGGGAAAGGGCCACGGATCTACTTGCCCTAGTATATACTAATGTGTGTGGTCCATTTGATGTGCCGGCTAGAGGCAACTTTGACTACTTCATAATCTTTATCGATGATTTATTTCGGTATGGATATGTGTATCTTATGAGACACAAGTCTGAAGCCTTTGAAAAGTTCAAGGAATTCAGATATGAAGTCGAAAAGCAAACTAGAAAATCAATTAAGGTTCTTCGATCAGATTGAAGAGGTGAATACCTTAGTTGAGAATTCCTGGACTATCTCAAGCAAAATGGAATAGTCTCTCAATGGACTCCACCTGGAATACCTCAACTCAATGGAGTTTCAGAATGGAGGAATCGGATCCTATTAGATATGGTCTGATCCATGATGAGTATCATAGACCATCCTGATTTTCTTTGGGGACGTAGTCTGTCTGCTATATATTTACTAAATAGGGTTCCCTCTAAAACTGTTCCTACCACAACGTATGAGATATGGCATGGTAAGAAACCAAGTCTGAGTCATCTCAAAATTTGGGGTTGTCCGGCTCATGTCGAAAGACAACAAGTGGATAAGATAGACTATAGATCCTTTAGAGCTCGATTCATAGGATATCCTAAAGAGTCATTAGGATATTATTTCTACATTCTAGAAGACTATAATGTTATTGTGAGTCGGCATACCATCTTTCTTAAAAAATAGTTTATTCAAGATAGCGGCATTGGAAAGCAAATCAAGCTTGAGGAGAAAGTCTCACAAGAGCAACGAGCTAAGGACCCTATGGAACCAAATAAAGTTAAGCAAATACAATCACTACCTCCTCCACTCGTAGATTGGAAAGAATTTTCCATCCCCTTGAGAGGTACTTAGGTACTATCTCAGAGGAAGTAGAGAAATGTTCCACATAGGTAATGGGGTTCATGGTGATGATCCTAAAACCTATGATAAGATGATATCAGATATCGACTCTGAGAAATGGTTAGAGGCAATGAAGTCAGAAATTGACTCGATGGACTCAAACCAAGTCTAGACCTTGGTAGATCCATCTGAAGGTATAGTACCTATTGGATGTACATGGATCTACGGAGAAAGATTGATGCAAATGGAAATATGGATACATTGAAAGCTAGATTAGTGGCAAAAGGATATAGTCAATGCGAAGGAATTGACCATCAGGATACCTTTTCGTCAGTAGCTATGCCAAAATCCATCCACACATTGCTTGCTATTGCAGCCTATTTTGATTATGAAATATGGCAAATGGACGTGAAAATGGCATTCTTAAATGGATACCTTGAGGAAGTTATTTATATGGAACAGCCACTAGGTTTCACATCCAGTGATGTTGATCACAAAGTATGCAAGCTGTAAAAATCAATATATGGACTTAAGCAAGCATATCGGAGTTGGAATACTCATTTTAATGATGTGATCAAATTATTTGATTTCATCAAGAATGAGGAGGAACCATGTATTTTTGAAAAGGTCAATGAGAGCGCTATTGTCTTCCTCGTACTGTACATAGATGATATCCTCATTATTAAGAATGATATTCCCATGTTAACCATAGTTAAAATATGGTTGTCAAAAGAATTCTCCATAAAAGACCTAGGAGAAGCATCCTTCATTCTAGTAATTAAGGTCAATAGAGATAGACCAAATAGAATGCTAGGTCTTTCACAGAAGATGTACATAGAGGAAGTGTTAAATAGGTTTAGCATGGAAAACTCCAAGAGGGGATTGATACCCTTCAGACATGGCATTCATCTCTCCAAAAAAATGTGTCCCAACACACTTAAGGAGATTGAACACATGAGCAAGATCCCTTATGCTTTAGCAATAGGGAGCCTCATGTATGCCATGTTATGTACACGATCTGATATAGCCCATGTTGTGAGTGTCACGAGCAGATATCGGTCGAATCCAGATAAAAAATACTGGACTTCTATGAAATGTATCCTTAAGTACTTAAGAAGAACTAAGGATATGATGTTGATTTTTGATAATGGAGAACTCCAAGTCCAGGGATATACAGATTCGGATTTTATGTCCGATATAGATGATCGAAAGTCAACATCTAGAAATCTATTTGTGTGTAATAGTAGTGCTGTCAATTGGAAGAGTTCCAAGAAGATAGTGATAGCAGATTCCACCATGGAAGCAGAGTACATCACTGTGTCAAAAGTTGCATTTTGGTACAAAAAGTTTGCCACAGAGATCAGAGTGATGCCATCGAATGCCATTCTTCTATACTATGACAATAATGGCACCATAGCCCTTGCTAAGGAGCCGAGGTCTCATCAAAAATTCAAGCACATCAAGCGATAATATCATCTCATCCGTGATTACCTTGAAAAAGGTTATATCGAGGTCAAGAGAGCTGACTCCACAAACAATTCGACAGACCCACTCACAAAGCCATTAGGCCAGCAGAAGATCAAAATCCATCTTGAGAAGATGGGACTTAGATTTATAGCCAATTAACTTTAGATCAAGTGAGAGTTTTTTAGATAGGTGTGCCCTAGAAGCCAGATTGGTTGACACTTGTAATATACTTCTTAGGGCAAAATTATAATTTTGACTATAAATAATAAAATGGATTATTATCTATCACAATGTGTATTTGAAAGTATCTGTGATACATCCCTTGAGTTAATGGTAATGATATTTCATATTTTCAAGAGTTGAAAATTTAAGACATGAACTTTCATTATTAACTCATAAAATGCTTCCAACCGTAGGATCATCATGAGGATGGTGATTGATCTGTAAGGTTGGTGTATGATCACTTTTTTTGATAGATGAGCCTTAAGTCTATGGTGTAGAGACACCAGAGTGAGAGTACACATACTCGTTAGAGAATGAGGGCACTAAGCATGAGCACCTCGAGCAATCATGAGAAAGTCTACCTTCTCATCGATGACTGGTTCGAAGCTACAGTGGTGTATCTGATTCTTTGACCTGAGGTGCATCGATAGTTCATCTTGAGCGTGTTATAGTTTGACTACACCATAATTTGGTCTCCTAGCCATTCGGAACCCTGAGGTGTATGTTGGCTATAGCATGTTCATTGTAGAAATTGGATTGAACCAATAGGAGATCTATCAACCTCGGTAAAAGAAGAGCAGCCCTATGATAATTATGAGAATCGAGTCTATAAGCCCATGGCCATGGCAGAGTGAAATAATAGAAAGAGTTTCTATTAGGGTTTTCACATTGGACTTAAATTGAATGATTAATTCGTATGACAAAAATTAGGGTTTGATGAGATCACCTTAACCTTAATCCGATCGGAGCTCAAGATAGAGGAACTTAATCACACAAGTAACTACACCAATAGGTTCATTTTCAGTTCTGATGGGTTGCCACCATATGCTACTAGGTGTCACTGGTGGATTTTGGGAGCAATTAGAAAGATTTGGATGATCGATCATACTAGTTGTTTTTTGAATCAAAAAAGTTTTGATCCATTGGTAGGTGTTTCGATGATGTCGATGATAGAGATTATGACATATCTTATTACCATACGAAACTGAACCTAACTAGATCACACAAATAAGGGTTTAGATCTAGATATCATCAAATGGGTTAACCCAGTTCAATTGATTTGAATAAGAAGAAAATCATGCTAGCACACAATTGAGCCTAATGTTCTCCTTTAACAATCATTAAAACTTATCTTGATAAAGCCCAATATGTTTGGGCTCACTTAGGAACCTTTATTTCATCTGACTGGAGCTTGTCCCGATCAAAAAAGGGTTGTCTTAATTTATGAGATAAATTTGAGACAACACCTGCTATTTTTCATCACCTGTTAAATCTTATCTTTGGACTTTAGTCAAATGTTGACCTTTGACACTTAGACATCTACCCATATATCATGCACCCATAGGAGAGAATCTTGGACCTTATCCCCCTACAAAAAAGCAGATAGGTAAGGGATGCATGCCTAGGGAGGCATGCACCCCATGAGGCTAACACATGTAGTCCCATACAGATGGGACTCCAAGTTGCTTCATGAATTTAAATGCTGTGGCGCTAAGGAGTCCTGTTTGACCAGTCTTGATGCCACCTAAGGAGGTTCATGAGGGACTCTAATCTAATTGGATTAGATGATGTCATCCCTTGAATCAGATTTAGATCTGATTGCACAAAAAGTCATGATTGATCAGGATGATGTGGCACTGCAAGACGCAGCAGGGTCTATATAAATCCTATCTGCACCTAGAATTGAAAGTTTCTGCTCTAGCCCATGACATATAGCCCCTCTCCCTCCCTCTCTATGCCATCCTCAGTTCTTCTCTCTCCTCTCTGCACCCAAGAGACTTTGGGCATGAGTTAGGTGAGATACAAGCAACTAAAAGGCGATAGAAAAGGAAAAAGGCAGCACTGCTGCAAGAGACAATAGTTGATCTTCAAAAGAGCTTTTGAAGATCATCAAGATCAGATCTAGATCTAATTTTTGGAGGATAGATTGAGAAGATGAAGATCTCTAAATCCTACCCGAGTGGATATCGATAGAGGCCAGGTGCGTGCATGGCTACATCCAAAACCTCAGGCAAACATCGGGATCATCATAGGATAATTAGATTACCTAAAATAAAGATATAATTAAATTAGATTTAATTTATTTTTATTTTATTTTATTTTATCAGATCAATAAGATTAGATTTAAAAAAATTTAGATCTAATTAGAATCTTAGAGAAAATTTTTGAAATATTTCTCTTGATCCAATCAGATCTGAACAAACTTGCATCGAAAAATAAGGTTTTTCCCTTCATAATGTATGAGATGCATAACTAGACTAGGAATAGAATAGTTCTATATGTAGTCCAGTATAATTATGTTGCTAATTTGATTAAATATGATTTTACATCTATTTTATCTCTATTTTTTTGATGTTATAATTATTGTAAATATATCTAAAAAATAGAAAATATAGTTTTTAATTTTCAACTTATTCATATGAGATATGAAAGATGCATGCTTAGACTAGTTATAGAATAGTTCTATAAAATATCTAGAATAGTTTTATTTTGATGTGATCAAATTTAAAATTTTATTTTTTAGATTTAATATGTGATATTTTAGATCTGAAAGCATGCATGGTTGATTGAGTGATGATACATGAGATGTATGCAAGGCATGTATAGCTTAGATCTTTGATTGTATATATGATATATGATTGAGATCTAACTTATTTTATTTTAAAAAATATATTTTTGATTAAGACATTTCCCTTGATCGTCCGATCATAAGAATAAAGTAGAATTTAAAGGCCCTCTCCTCCCATTCGATATGATATTCTTATGATGTGTTGGGTTGCTGCGCGTTCATCCTTAATCAAAAATTAGAAGTTATTTTTTATAAAATCCTAGATCCTAAAATCCTAGAATTTTGTTACATATTTTATTCATGAACCCAAACTTAATTAAGAATTAGGATTATAAAATTAATTAGATCTAAAAATTATGAATTTTTAGATCTAAGACATCTTCATAAAATTGGGTTCGGACTTGGGTAGCTTAATTTGGTCTAGCGGTTGATCAAATCAAATCAAGAGTTGATTAGGTGGGATAAAAAAAAGCTTAGAATTGATCAATCTAATAGAATTAAGTCTGGGTCAAGATCAAATCACATTGAGATATGACTCGATCAAGTCAAGACTTAATTTGGGACCGCGGTTTGAGCTTGGATTATAGGCTAATCTGATTGATTCTGATTCGATAATTTCATGTCTGAGATAAGTCTGGCAGATACGGTCAACTAGTTTTTAATTAAAAGCTACTTGACTTGAATGCATTCTTATCGAGTTAATGGCATATTGCTTCCATCGATCTCACTTACCTGGCTATTTGTGTTGACTTAGTTCTGATTTGAGGTGGCTAACAATTCAAGCAAATCCATGCCACTAGATTAGTTGTAATTGTTATTACTAAGTCAACACAAGTTTAAAGAGATCTAAATTAAATCTTTCTAAGAAAATTTTAAGTCTAAGATCTTCCAACTTTGTAGATGTGCGGATCTGTCCCAAGGTTGATTATTTTTTGCGGGATACAGTAGTTCAGTTGCACTGAAAAGATGCAACCATATTTATTAGGCATTGGATGCTATGGATTGGAGGATAGATTGGGCTCAATATTTTAGATATGATGAGAGACCCAATTAGAAATCTAATTCATGCAAATGGTGGATCTAACTTAACTAAGGGGTGGAGTAATATTCTAGCCATAGTGAGCTTCATAAATTAGAGATCAAATTTGGATGCACCATGATTAGAGAATCATTAGACAAGAGTTATCCACTCATCGATTGATCCATCATCAATAACTGTTAGGTGAGGTGGTGAGCCAGTTGGTGGGATCACAACATCCACTAGAAATCTATAATCGTGAAGATTTTTGCATCTCTACCAAGAGAGTGTAGGGATTCGAGTAAATAGTGAGAGTCTAATTTGTTTATAAATGAAACTCCTAAATAAATTGGTTAAGTCTAGTTATAAAATCTAACTAGAAACTTTGACTCTCTATGAAAAAATATCTGCATCCAACTCGCTAGCCCGTATTCTGGACATCCATAGACTGACCGGATACAACTATAAGAATTGGCTCCAAAACTTCAAAATAGTTTTAGATTCCAAGAAGTTGACTCATGTGTTGGAACAAAATTCTTCCATTTTACCAGCACGTCCATCTGCTAATCAGAGAGTGTCTATAAAAAAATGGATGGATGAAGATAACAAAGTTAGGTATTGCATGTTGGGCTTGATGTCTGATGAGCTCCAATGCCAACATGAAGATATTAAGACTAGCCATCAAATGTTGGCTCACCTACAAGAGTTGTTTGGTGAATAGAGCTGTGCAGACAAATATCAACTCACAAAAAGACTTTTTAAGGCTCATATGCACAATGGGCATTGGTCCAAGATCATTATCTGATGATGATCAAGGACTTAGAAGAGCTTGAGAAGCTCGGTGTCAAATTAGATCAGGACCTGTAGACTGATATAATTCTAAAGTCTTTGACTAATGCATATGGATAGTTCATCATGAACTATCATATGCATAAACTTCAAAATACCTTAGTTGAACTTATGAATATGCTGGTTACTACTGATCTCTCTATAAAAGGTTCAAAGGACTTAGTGCTTGCTGTGGAGCAAATTTCTTCCAAGAAAAAATCTTTTGTAAAGAAGAAGAAGACCACGAAGAAGCAGAAGACAGAAGGTGGGAAGAAGAAGAAGGTAAAGACAAAGAAGAAGGCCACTGACAAGAGAAAAAATTTTCATTGCAACACATATGGCTACTAGAAGCAAAACTACCCTCTTTACCTGGCCAACCTAAAGAACAAGAAGGAGGCAAGTCCATTTGGAGATATGCTCGTTATAGAATCTAACCTTACGATTTCTTCTACATCCAGTTGGGTGCTTGACTCTGGTTCTAGTGCTCACTTGTGTACTACTATGTAGGATCTTAAGGATAGCAGAAGACTGAGGGATGGTGAGATGATCCTATGCATCGGGAACAGAGCAAGTATTGCTACTGTGGCCGTGGGAACCTACCCTCTTCGACTACCATCAGGATTAAATCTAATTCTTAGAATTATTTTTATGTGCCTGCAGCAAGCAAGAATTTGATTTCTTTTTCATGTTTAGCATAAGAAGGCTATACAATTAGTTTTCTTAAGGATCATTGTAATATTTTTTATGAAAAAAATAAAATTACAAGTGGTTTCTTTATAAATGGTCTCTATCAGGTACATATTAATGTTTCTATTTTTGATATCGAGCAAAATATGAATGCCATAGGATCAAAGTGACCTAAAGATAGTCTAAATGATAGGTATCTTTGGCTCCTTAGGCTAGGTCATATAGCTGAAGGCATGGTTAACAAATTAGAAAAATCTAGGCTATTGAGTCCATTGACTTTCGAGTCATATCTGATTTGTGAATCATGCCTTCATGACAAAATGACCAAGCTCCCCTTTGCAGGATATGGAGAAAGGGTCATAAACCCACTTATCCTAGTACATACTGATGTATGCGGCCCATTTGATGTGTCGGTGAGGGATAATTATGTCTACTTCATCATCTTTACCGATGATCTGTCTCGGTATGGGTATGTGTGTTTGATGCGATATAAGTATGAAGTCTTTCAAAGATTCAAAAAATTCAGACTCGAAGTAGAAAAATAAATAGAAAAAACCATTAAGATTCTTCGATCAGATCGAGGAGGTGAATACCTTAGTCGAAAATTTTTAGACTATCTTAAGGATAATGGTATAGTCTCACAATGGACTCCACCTGGAATACCTCAACTCAATGAGATTTTAAAACGAAAAAATCAGATCCTATTAGATATGATCCTATTCATGATAAATTTTATGGATCTTCCTAAGTTTTTTTATGAAAATAGTCTGATGACCGCTATATATTTACTGAATAAGGTTTTCTCTAAAATTGTTTCTAGCACACCTTATGAGATATGACATGGTAAGAAATCAAGTCTGAGTCATCTAAAAATTTAGGATTGTTCGGCCCATGTCAAGAGACAACAGGCAGTCAAATTATAGTCTAGGTCCTTTAGATCTTGGTTTATTGGATATCCTTAAGAGTAATTAGGATATTATTTCGATCTTCTGAAAGATCATAATGTGATTATGAGTCAATATGCCATCTTTTTTGAAAAAATAATTTATTCTAGATAGTGGCATCGCAAGATAGATTAGACTCGAGGAGAAAGTCTTCGATGAGAAATGAGCTAAGGAACCTATGGATCCAATCAGATTAAGTCAATCCAGACACTACCTCCTCCACCTCATAGATCAATTAGAATTTTCCATCCTCCTGAATGGTACTTAGGTATTATCTTAGAGGATGTAGAGAAAATATTCCTCATAAGAAATGGGGTTCATGGTGATAACCCCAAAACCTATGACAACACGATATCAGATATCAACTCTAAGAAATGGTTAGAAGCAATGAAGTTAGAGATTGACTCAATGCGCTCGAACCAAGTCTAGACCTTGGTAGATCCATCTAAAGGTATAGTACCTATTGGATGTAAATGAATCTTCAAGAGAAAGATAGATGCCAATAGGAATGTAGAGACATTCAAAGCAAGGCTTGTAGTGAAAGGGTATAGTGAGCACGAAGGCATTGACTATCATAATACTTTTTCACCAGTAGCCGTACTCAAATTCATCGACACATTGCTTGCTATTGTAGTCTATTTCGATTATGAAATTTGGCAGATGGATGTGAAAGTGGCATACTTAAATGGATATCTTGAAGAAGATATGTATATGGAAGAGCTGCTAGGTTTCACATCTAGTGATTATGATCATAAGGAATGCAAGCTGCAAAGATCCATATATGGACTTAAGCAAGCATCTTGGAGCTGGAATGCTCGTTTCAATTATGTAATCAAATCATTTGGATTCATCAAGAATGAGGAGTCCTATTTTTCAAAAAAATCAGTGGGAGTGATGTTGTCTTCCTCGTACTGTATGTGGATAATAACCTCCTAATTGGGAATAATATTTTATTATCGTCCATAATGTTCTAGGCATCATCTAGCTCTAATACCAAATTGTAGGCCCATGATATCGCTCGAATGCCAATCATCCTTGACATCACAAGCACCGATATCATGTTGCGGAAGCTTCTGATCTTTAGCATGGACCTGAAGGAACCTGTGATGTTCTATATGGGTAGCAAACCACCGATCCTCTATCTAGATTTGTGATGGGGTGCCTTCCTCCTTGGGCTTGAGGGAGACACCCCCCTTCTTTAGGCCTTCTTCAAAAACCCTAAGGCAGCAACTCTAAAGAGAAGAGAAGAGAGTTAAGAGAGAAAAGGTCTATATTCACAGCTTTCACAGCATTCACCTTGATAAGAACGTTATGTTGTCGTTAAGACACTGTGTTTATCAGTTTAATCTAACTTTTTAAAATAATTAAAAATACGTAGATAGTAGTAAGTCAGGTCAAATCCATAGGGAAGGTAGTATTTTTAGATTTGAAATCTTTGATTTTAAAAAAAAAAAGAAAAAAAGAGTTTTAAATTTAAAAGTGAAGTCGAAAAATAAAAAGCAAAAATTAAAAGGTATAGAAATTTAAACTTGGTACTAGGATCTACTAGTTAGATCTTAGCATCTACTTGCAATAAAATAAAGAGCAATAATTAAAGTATAGAAATTAAATTACAATAAAAATAAAGAGTATGAATTTAAAGAACATAAAATAAAATTTATATTAATTAAAATTTTAGAATTTAAATACATGAAATTTAAAAATAAAATAATATAGCCTAATCTTTGGTCTTGGATCAGCATGGATGGAAAGATTGTGTAGAAGTCCAATTTTTTCTCTCGACATCAGTTGCCTTGAAGCAGCCATTAACCCAGAAACTGGCTTCGCCCTATACCAAAGCTTCATCTTGATCGAAGATAATGAACTTTGAAGGCCTGGGGTCTTATTTATAGAGCTAGGAGGGATGGAGAGTTTCCTTCTAAGCAATGTGGGACTAAGGAGCTCTTTCATCATCAAAATATGGAGAAATTTGAGTGAAAATTAGATTAAAAGGAGTCTTGAATGAATTCTATGGCTCTGGATGAAATCTAGCCATTGATAGAAATCCAACGGACCAAAAATCATCAAAATCGGATGCATATCGGCTTAAGTTGGGTTGGATTAAATTCTGACCATCCGATTGAGTTAATCAGGAGAAAATCTAGCCATCGAATCAAGTTCTAGATGTTTTAATCAAGTTGAGAGCTTCCTAGACTGTTGGATCTTCATCGGCTAATTTTTTGGCCATTGAATCATGTCAGATTGCTGATAGAATTGAAATCAAAGCCGAAAATAACCACCACCATCCGATCTTGACCGCAATCAACCGAATCCATCTGATTGCACCTTTACTATTCCCATGGACCGCGTGGACCGACTGCACCATATATCGCAACCAATCAGCATCTTCTGTTGCCAAGTGAAAAGTTCAAAATGATCTGTGAGCCACGATAGATTTTCTGTGAACCCTTTAATGGTCTAGGTCCAGCACGTGTCGCTCCGTGATTCATCGATTTTTGCTGAGCTGGCAGTCCATGCCTAGATCGTGGACCGGCTGATGGCTTCTACGGCTGAGTTGGCTTGGCTTGGTGCATTTGGATGTATCAGCTTCATCGGCTTGGCTCAACTTAGGGGCTTAGCTTACGGAGCCAGCTGAGCCATTTTCCTTTTTTTTATTTAACTTTTTTATTTTTAGAAATTCATATCTTCTCTGTTTTATCTCTATTTTATTTCAAACTTATTTCATTATGATCAAAAAAATATGTTCTTTCTATTAAAAATAAAATTTTATTTTTTAATTTTTATTATTTTTTAATAAATTTTTTAATTAATAAAAATATTAATTTCTTAAAAATTATATATAAATTGATCATTAATTTTTAAATTTAATATAAATTAATTCATAAATTAATATTTTTATTGATGAATTTATGATACTTATCACATCTCCCAACTTAAGCTTTGCTCGTCCTTGAGTAAAGAAAAAATTTTATTTTAAATATCTTTTAACTTTAGAGTTTTGAATTTTACCTAAGCAGTTTTCAAAATGGCCATTGATATTCAGTAGAGCTTAAGTGAGATATTGAAGAGAAATCCTGATTTTTCGATCCAGGTTCGTTCAGATCTGATCAGATCAAGAGATATATTTCAAAAATTTTTCTCTTGATCCCAATTAGATCTTGATATGTTTTAGATCGGATTCTTATTATTTTAATAAAATAAAATTAAAAGATAAATTAAATCAAATTTAATTTACCTGATCTGGGTAATCCTATTATCCTGTTGATGATCCTGTTTGCAGCGGAAGGTTCTGGATCTTAGCCATGCAAGCGCCTGGCCTCTACCAGTATCCACTCGGGTTGGATCTAGAGATCCTCTTCTTCTCTATCATGCCTCCAAAAATCAGATCTGGATCTGATCTGGAGGATCTTCAAAACTCTTTTTGAAGATGAGCAGTCGTCCTTTGCAGCAGCGCAGCCTTCTTGCATTTGATCGCCTTTCTTTGATCTGAATCCCATCAACCAAGGTCCAAAACTCCTTTTGGACGTGGAGAGCAAGGGGAGAAGGTGGTTTGGCATGGAGAGGGAGGGGAGAGGCAGCCTTAGGGCATGGAGTTTTCAATTCTCAATTGAATCTTTTTTTTTTTTTAAACTGAGTTGGGTGCAGGGTCCTATTTATAGACTAAGCGTGATCCAACTCCTCTTCCTCCCAACCAATCACAACCCTTTGTGAAATCAGATCTAAATCTGATTAGTGGGAATAGAGACCCCTGGATTCCTACTTAGAGGGCGCCTAAGACCAGTCAAAGTTGGTTCTTAGAAGAACTCTAATTGGAATACAAAAAGAAGATGGAGTCCTTGTCCAACAAGGACTCCTAGGCACCTCCAACTTGGGCACACGCCTAGGGTGGCGTGCGCCCTTCTCCTTGCCAGGTTCTAGCAGGGGGACAGGCCCCCACCAGCTCTCTAATAGATGCATGACATGTGGTCAAAAGTCAAAGTATCAATGGTCAACGTTTGACCAGTCAAAGGTAGACTTTTGACCAAAGTCAAAGAACAAGAAATGGCAGGTGACCAAAAATGATAGGTAATGTCTTATAAAATAAGACAACCTATTCTGACTTGGACAACCTCCAGTCAGACCATATGAAGGCCTCTAATTGAGCACAAACTCCTTTGGCTCAGACAGGATAACTTATTTATGATAGCAAAAGAACAACGTTAGGTTCAATAGAGTGCTAGCATGATTTCCTTGAACCTAATTGAATCTCATTCAGATCAATTGAACTAGATCAGTTCAATTGATGATCACCAAATTCAAACCCTTATTTGTGTGACCCAGTTAGGTTCAGTTCTGTATGGTAATGGGATATGTCATGATCTCTATCATCGTCATCATCGAAACTCCTTTCGATAGATCAGAACTCTTCTAATTCGAACAGCTAGAATGATCGATCATTTAAATCATTCTAATTGCTCCCAAAATCCACCAGTGACACCTAGTAGTATATGGTGGCAACCCATCAAAGCTAAATGCGAACCTCTTGGTGCAGCTACCTGTGTGATTCAGTTCTTCTATCTTAAGCCCCGATCAGATTAGGGTTAAGGTAAACTCGTCAAACCCTAGTCCCTATCATATGATGTAATCATTCGATTCGAGTCCAATGTGAAAATCTAAATAGAAACTCTTTCTATTATTTCACTTTGCCATGGCCATGGGCTTCTGGACTTGATTCTCATTATTATCATAGGGCTGCTCCTCTACCACCGAGGTAGATAGATTCCATCTTGATGCCATCCAGTTCCTACAATGAACATGTCATAGCCAACATACACCTCAGGGTTCCATATGGCTAGGAGATCGAGTAATAGTGTAGTCAAACTATAACACCCTCAAGGTGAACTGCCGATGCACCTTAGGTCAAAGAACCAGATATACTACTGCAGCATCGAGTCAGTCATTGACGAGAAGGTAGACTCCCTAATGACTACTCGAGGTGGTCACACTCAGTGCCCTCGTTCTCTAACGAGTACCTGTACTCTCGCTCCGGTGTCTCCACACCATAGACTTAAGACTCATCTACTAAAGAGAAGCGAATTGTACACCAACCTTTCGGATCAATCACCATCCTCGTGATGATCCTATGGTCGGGAGCAATTTATGAGTTAACAATGATTATTCGTGTCTTAAATTTTCAACTCTTGAAAATATGAATTATCATTACCATTAACTCAAAGGATGTATCACAGACACTAAATACACATATGTGATAAAAAATAACCCATTTATTGCTTTTAGTCAAAATTACAATTTTGCCCCTAGAAGTGTATTACAAGTGTCAGCCAATTCTGGCTTCTAGGGCACATATATCTAACAGATATATCATTGGGGTATTAATACTTATCAATAGAAAAATTAAGTAAAGAACATTAAATTTTTCTAAATTTTTTCTAAATTATCCTATCTTTATCTTTGAATTGTCTAAAATTTTATATAGGCAAGTGTGTTGCTACATTCGCCCTTCATTTATTAATTTTTATTTTCATATTAACCACTTTTTGATGTGAATATCATTGCTTACTTAGGCAACAAAATTTGGTTACTCGATGGGAAACCAATATTTTTTTTTTAACGTTGTACCACTATTGAGTGACTTAATCCCTTAAACTTTCTATTTGATCCATGTAGCGAGTTTTGGACCAATAACTTTCAAACCAGTTGGTTTTAGAGTACTAGGTATAGAACACCCCTTGGGCTTACTAGCTCAAATCAAATAGGCTATGGGTGAAGACTAGCTTTACAATGAGCTTCTTTGCCCTTCCTACCTTTTGATGCAAAACTCAATGCTTGCTTAGGCAAAGAGGCCTGATTACTCAGTGAGATGTACTTGAAAACTATTTTATTAAAATAATTTTTTTATATGAAGAAATGTATAGTTATCCTACATAAGCTCATAAAAAGTAGACTTTTCTTTGATGCTAGTAGAAAAAATTAGAAATGCTCAAAAGAAAAACTTTTTATATTCTAGGCTTAACTCTTTATTGGGTTTTCTTAATACTTGATTCCTCAATATCTCATAGATTCTCTAATTTGTGCATCAATTTTCTTATAAAAATGCTTAGTTTAATTCAATTTTTAAGCATAATCAAGTATCTAAATACTAAATACTAACTTTTTTGAGGACTTAAAAATTTTAAATTTTTATTTTTCTCTTCCTCTAACTTAATCAACATTATCCTCAGTGGAGAAGAAAAAATAAAGGATATAATAAAGAACATGAAAGAATACACCTGACTATATTTTTGGTCCAGCACATGCCTTTGAAAATTTAAGCTCTCCCTCCAACTTATTCAAATTATCCTAAAATGAAAATCAACTGAAAAGATAAAATTAAACTAAAGAAAACTAAATATTAGATTATCTTCCAACAAGCACTAAGTTTACTATCTTCAGTCAGACACTTGCGGCTTACTATCCTGTGTCAAATGCTGGGTTGATAAATTTTAATGGTTTTGAATTGCTAATGTCAAAAAGTTGATTTATAATCTTATTATTGATATAATCATTATTAATTTTAGGAACATAATTTATGACTCCATTCTCAGACCCATGTTTATTAAGAATTTCTCCTATTTGTTCTTCTAAAATGCTCATGAATGGAGTTTTTGTATTAGGAGTTAAGTTTGATTCAATGGGTGCTGGAAGGATGACTAAAGGTGGTTTTAATTTTGGAGGTAAATTAATATGATCTTGCTTAAACAACTTCATTGACACTTCATTGTATACCTTTTGATTTTTATAAGAAGAACCGGCTTCTAGGGTTGAAGGGAATAGGACATTAGGTTTATAAGTCTCGGATAAATCATCTATTCTCTTTTTCCCTATGTCTATTTCATTTAAACTAGAACTAGCGTCAGTACTAATTCTTGTCTTAGGTTCTTCTACGTGGTTAGTCTCAGTACTAACCATTTCCTCTAAATTTTTATTTTGGCTAGCATCAGTACTAGCTTTTCTCACCTAATCTTGGCATGGGTCCATAAGAATCCTATAGCTTTTAGGTTTAGGAATTACTTTGGCATTTTCAAATTGGGGATTCTTAAGTGAGACATTTAATTGATAACATGGTCTAGATGGTTGGTGGATATTAGGTGGATTGTTTGAAATTGATAGGCTCGGTAGTTGATCTAGTTTTCTCCTCGTGTTAGACTCAACTAGTTGTCCAATTTGAGCTTCTAGCCTAGCGATAGATTACTGTTAAGTCAAGATCGATTGTTGTTGATTTAGAATTAATTGTTAAAGTTGGTTAAATCTATCATCAGCTAGATTGGTTTGTTGAGGAGGTGGGTATGATAGCTGGTTGTTATATAATGGCTGGGTAAACTGACTAGGCTGACCAATATTATAGGCATAGTTTTGGTATTGGGGCCTATTCTGATAGTTTTGGATAGATGAAATTTGGGTCTAAGCCTGAGTCTGTTGTGATTTCCAAGAAAAATTAGGATGGTTTCTCCAACCAGAGTTATATGAATTTAAAAATGGATCACTAACTGGCTTGGAGTAGCCTTTAGCAGCTTGGACTTGTTCTTGGATAAAAGATGAAAATTATGCAGTTGTAGGGCATTCATTCACATGATGGGTTGGGCTAGCATAGGTAGAATAAAACTCCTGATAATTAGAAGGAGATGTGAATTGTGTAGGAGATTGTTGACCTAGGGTTAGGACTTGATCTAATTTTTTGAGCAAGAAAGTTCACTTTATTTATCAAATTTGAATCAGCCTTAGGATTAGATTCTAAATGTTTAAATTCATGGATCCCTGCCCAGGTTTGGTAGAAAGATAATGAAGCATGGTTAATTGAGTTTTCACTCAAAATTTCAAATAAAGTATAGACTTTGTCCTCTCTCTTGTTCATGAATGCACCTCCATAGGATGCATCTACCATCTGTCTGTATTGGTCTCCTAAACCCTCATAGAAAGCTTGAACTATTCGCCATTTAGACAGACCATGGTATCGATATTTTCTAAGAAGTCTCTTAAGTCTCTCCCATGACTCATGAATCTATTCCCTTGGAAGCTGAGCAAATCTAGTGATAGCTCACCTCATAATGTTGGTTCGGCCTATGGGATAAAATTTCTTAAGAAATTCACTTTGCAATTTAGCCCAAGTTTTAATTGGTCTCCCTAGTGTGCCAAGCTAGTACTTGGCCTTATCTTTTAATGATAAGAGAAATAAAATTAGTCTGAGGGCATCATTAGTTAAATTTTGAATTTTTACCATAGAGTAGATTTTTAAGAATTCATCCAGATATTTGTAAGGATCTTCATTGGTATTTCCATAGAAAGATGGGAGCATCTGGATTATGGTCGGCTTGATCTCATAATGAGTAGCATGGATATCAGGTAACTGGATACAAGTCGATGGGCTATAGGTAGAAGGGATAAAATATTTCTTAATCTGCTTACGTAGTTCTCTAAAATTTTTAGCCATCGGGTTTAATACGGTTCAGCCTTTCAATGTTATGGTTGGGTTCAACTAGATCAGATAAAGTAATTTTCTATCGTATATGTACTAGTGCAATCCTAACATGTGGTTCAAAAATTTTTTAGAATTTTTAGAATTTTTTTATTTTCTTTAAAAAATTATTTTAATTATTATTTTTAATTTAATTTAATTTAATTTAATTATTATTTTTAATATATATATATTTTTAGTTTAATTTAATTTAATTTAATTTTTAATTTAATTTTTATTTTATTTTATTTTATTTTTGAAGAGGAAAAAGAGAAGAAAGAAATAAAAGTTCTAAAGAAAAGGTCTTAAGGAGTCCTAGCTAAGAAGAGAGAGAAAAATTAGGTTTAATTAGTGATAATGTTGGTTAGCAATCAAGTTGGTCAATCAATTCTGACTAAGGGTTATCCTAGATCAAGATAGCTCCTAACTGCCAAGGTCACCTTCAAGCCCTTCAAATATAGGATTAGCCAATCAACTGGTCAGGTAAGTGTAAGGTCGGTGGGAGTCCCTTTGTTGCTTCTCTTAGACACCAATTATGCTTGATCAGGTAAGCTAACGTAATCAATTAAAAACCACCTTCTTTCGGATCCAGTCATTTCTGAACCACATTCCTAGATACCAGTCAAATTGACTAATCCTAACCTGGTTCAACTCTTAGGATTCCTTATCCTATTGAGCTTGAGTTCCTAGGATTGATGTCTAATTGATTTTAAAATTAAAGGCTTAGGTCAATGTAGGATGCTGGTTGGTTGTTTGTGGGCCAAGGAAGGATGATCAAATCTCTACCTTATCTTGATTAATTAGGTTGTGCCCTTAAGTTAATTTAAAGATGCATATGCACAATCACTTTCTATATGGAATTCTATGCAACTAAAGTAGATGCATAAAATTGATTAAACTTAAAAACTTACCTTATCTCCAGCGATCACCAAAAATAAAAATAAAAATAAAACTAATATGATGCATGCTCTAAGCAGTTAGAATTTTCAATCTTATCATGAGATTTTTAATTAGATTTAAATGGATATATTTTTTTAAAATTTAATTTAAAAATAAAATAAATAAATAAATAAATAAAAAGGACTAGGGTTAGGATTGATCTTACCAAGCAAAACAAAATGATTTATTCCTTATCCTGGTTCTTTTTGTTCTTTAACCTCTTTTTTTGCAAAATAAAAAAAAGTTAGCAAGCAATATTTATAAGAAAATAAAAATTTTATTGACAGAAAAATCAAAAAGATCAAAAATTTAATATTCGTGCCTTCCCTGGTAATGGTGCCAAAAACTTGCTAAGAATGTGATATTGTCGTTAAGACACCATTTTTATCAGTTTAATTTGACTTTTTAAAATAATTAAAAATACATAGATAGCAATGAGTCAGGTCGAATCCACAGAAAAGGTAGTATTTTTAGATTTGAAATCTTTGATTTTTGAAAAAAAAAGAAAAGAAAAGAGTTTTGAAATTAAAAGTGAAGTTAGAAAATAAAAAGCAAAAATTAAAAGATGCAGAAATTTAAACTTGGTACTAAGATCTACTAGTTAGATCTTAGCATCTACTTGCAATAAAATAAAAAGCAATACTTAAAGTATAGAAATTAAATTACAATAAAAATAAAGAGCATGAATTTAAAGAACATAAAATAAAATTTATATTAATTAAAATTTTAGAATTTAAATACATAAAATTTAAAAAAAAACTAAAATAAAATAGCCTGATCTCTGATCATGGATCGGCATGGGTGGAAAGATGGTGTAGAAGCCCAGCTTTTTCTCTCAGCACCAGTTGCCTCGAAGCAGCCATTAACCTAGAGCCTTGCTTCACCCTATATCAAAGCTTCACCTTGATCAAAGATAATAAACTCTAAAGGCCTGGGGTCTTATTTATAGAGCTAGGAGGGCTGGAGAGTTTTCTTCTAGGCAATGTGGGACTATGGAGCCTTTCATCATCAAAATATGGAGAAATTTAAGTAAAAATTAGATTAAAAGGAGTCCTAGATGAATTCTTTTGCTCTTGATGAAATCTGGTCGTTGATAGGAATCCAACGGACCAAAAATCATCAAAATCAGATGCATATCGGCTCAAATCGGGTCGGATTAAATTTTGGCCATCCGATTGAGTTAACCAGAAGAAAATCTGACCATCGGATTGCATTTTGGATGTTTTAATCAAGTCAAGAGCTTCCTAGACTATAGGATCTTCACCGACTGGTTTTCGGGTCATCAGATCGTGCCAGATCGCTAATGAAATTTGAACCAAACTCGAAAATAATTACCGCCATCCGATCTTGACCGTAATCAACCAGATCCATCCGATCGCACCTTTACTATTCCCATGGACCGCGTGGATTGGCTGCACCATCCATTGCTACCAATTAGCATCTCCTATTGCTGAGTGAAAAGTCTAAAATGCCCTACGAGCCGCGATAGATTTTTTGTGAACCCTTTAAGGGTCTAGGTCCACCATGTGTTGCTCTATGATTCGCTGGTTTCTGCTAAGCTGGCTGTCCACGCCTGGATCGTGGATCAGCTGATGGCTTTTGTGGCTGAGTTGGCTTAGCTTAGCGCATTTGGACGCACTGGCTTCATCCGCTTGGCTTGGCTTGGTGGCTTGGCTTACGAAGTCGGTTGAGCCATTTTCCTTTTTTTATTTATTTTTTTTTTTATCTTTAGAAATTCATATCTTCTCCATTTTAGCTTCATTTTACTTCAAACTTATTTTGTTGTGATCAAAAAATATGAGCACTTTCCATTGGTAATAAAATTTTATTTTAAATTTTTATTATTTTGTAACTAATTTTTAATTAATAAAAATATTAATTTATCAAAAATTATATATAAATTGATCACTAATTCTTAAAAATTAATATAAATTAACTGATAAATTAATATTTTTATTGGTAAATTTATGATACTTATCATACCACATTATGAAATCCTAATACAGCCTATGTATTTATAGATAGCCATTAGGCCCGACAAAAAAACTCTCCAACTAACCCAATACATGAAAGCACTCACCGAGCCCATGTACACCCATGTCTCCTATGCTCTCATCCTCCGGATTTAGATCTGACCCATAAATGAATTAGCTCCCTTAAGACATCTCAAAACAGGCCTTAAGACCCCTAGGATTAACCCAGACCCTAGCCCAAAATAGACCCTTGCGTAACTCTACCCGTGCACTGAGTTGGCTAAGTTCCACTAGATCGATTCAGTTTAAAACTGAGCCAGCCCAGTCTTGTGCCATTCCAGCAGTTCCGAATGCATAGCTCTCTATTTTGCCTATGCTTTGAGACTTAGCCGATCCAGTTTTGGACTGAGCCGGCTAACTTACAAAAAATCTTCTTTCTACAGTCTTGATTCTTCGACATTGGTTCCTTACTTCACCTTATGTCCCAAGTTTTCGAAGCACTAACCAAGCCCCTGAAATCCTCGAAGCCAACCCTCTGACTCCTTCCATGGCCTCCCAAGGCTTGGGAGCACTACAAATCCTCACAATCTCAACCTTGGTGCCCCAAGCCTTCGCAAACCCCTCGGCAATGCTCTCCTACACGATCACACTATCCCTGCGCACTTGACAACACCTGTGCAAACATTATCTCCACCAATCCTCTTCAGCTGTTGTGCACCCTTGAGGCCTTTGGGATGACTGCCTTCTCCGCTAAAGACCTGTGCTTGCTTCTTGGCACCACCTTAGAATTGTAGGATCCCTTCTGCTTAGTAGCTGCATCACTTTCTTTGAACTTTTTTGAAGAACCGATAGCATTTCTACACCAGCACATGCTATACCACCTGACACGATCTCCTCAAAGCTATGCCTATCTACCTGTACACGCCGCTCCTCCTAGAACTGTGCATCATCGGTGCTCTGAACTCATGCCAAATTTTCTCTCCACTTATGAAGCCACTACTGCGGAGCTCCATCTATATCCGAAGTCCATCTGATGCCGTAGAAGTTGACTCTATCATCGAGTCCCTCAAGGCCAACCATTGCTGAGCCAGTCGCTGCACCTTGAACACCATCGCTGCCCCTTCAAACCCTCCACACTCTGCGGCCATCTTCGAAGCTATCTCGAATACCTATGCAACCCACGGGCACTTCCAAAATCTAAGAGTTCATCCAATTCTTCTAAATCTAGCAACTAAACCCTAGGGAATTCCACCCTAGTCCTTCTCATCTATCCTTACACCAGCCATCGCTTCAATTGCACCCGGAGAACCATCCTCCACCTGAACCATGACTCTTCCTAGTGCTTCTATAGAAGAAACCTGATCTATGATACTTCCGACTGCTTGAGACCTCCTAGCGCTCCCTGAGACCTCCTGACTCTCCCTGAGACCTACTTCCGATCTCCCTAAGGTACCACTGGCACTCTCTATTGAGATGCACTCCTCGGCTACTGCACCATCGAACCTCTCTTAGCCCCGTGCCTCCAGAAAAGCACTACTACAACACTCCAGCGTTCTCTGACTTGTCTCTATGCTGCTCTACAGCCATCCAACCCTAACCTATTAGACCTTCATGGATCATCCATCTCCATCACTCCCAAGGCTTCGTATATCCATGCTCTGGTCAAACCGTTGAATACATCTCTGACTACTTTCCCACCTTTCAGACACCAAAGGACATATAGTCGCTTCTTCAGCCTTCCTTCGATCATTATCCTTTGAAAAATCTCTCTTCAACAGCCCCACACTATCCATCTTCCTAGAGAACCCTGATGTTCTCTGCTGAGATACCTCTCTCGGCTACTGCATCGTCAAGCCTCTCTCAGCCCTGCATCTCTAGGGAAGTGCTAATACAGCACTCCAGCACTCCCTGCCTATCACATAACCGTCATACACCTCGATCTTTCCACCAAGATCGATCAGCAAATCATGCACCAAATTCTTCCACCCAAAAAAAATTCCTTCTCATTAATCCTCCCAATCTCCACCTTCAATCCGCTGGTCCCAGTTGGCAAAACCACAGCAATAACAAGATAGATTTGAGACATACCGTGGAATTCTTGTGCAGATTTCTGATTTCATCTTATATGACTTCTCCTTTCCTTCGATGTACCATCAGGCTCTTATACCATATTGTCGTCCACAACATTCCAAGCATCATCTAGCTTTGATACCAAATTATAGACCCATGATATCGCTCGAACGCCAATCATCCTTGACATCACAAGCATCGATATCATATTTTGGAAGCTCCTGATTTTTAGCATGGACCTAAGGAAACCTATGACATTCTCTACAGGCAGCAAACCATCGATCCTCCACCTAGATCTATGATGGGACGCCTCCTCCTTAGGCTTAAGGGAGATGCCCCCCTTCTCTAGGCCTTCTTCAAGAATCCTAGGGTGGCAACTCTAGAGAGAAGAGAAGAAGAGAGTTGAGGGAGAAAAGGTCTATATTCATAGCTTTCACAGCATTCACCACATTATGAAAACCTAATACAACATATGTATTTATACATAGCCATTAGATCCAATCAAAAAATTTTCCAACTAACCCAATACATGAAAGCACTCACCAAGCCCATGTACACCCATGTCTCCCATGCTCTCATCCTCTGGATCTAGATCTGACCCATACATGAATTAGCCCCCTTAAGACCTCTCAAAATTGGCCTTAAGACCCCTAGGATTAATCCAGACCCTAGCCCAAAATAGATCCTTGCGTACCTCTATCCGTGCACTAAGCTGGCTTAGTCTCAGCAATGAGCTGGCTAAGTTCCACTGGATTGACTCAGTCTAAAACTAAGCTGGCCCAGTCCTATGCCGTGCCAGTAGTACCGAATGCGCAGCTCTTTATTTTGTCTGTGCTTTGAGACTTAGCCGAACCAATTTTGGACTGAGCTAACTAACCTGCAGAAAATCTTCTTTCTGTAGTCTTGATTTTTTGACTTTGGTTTCTTCGTTCATCTTGTGTCCCAGGTCTCTGAAGCACCAACCAAGCTCCTAGAATTTTCGAAGCCAACCCCCTAACTCCTTCTGTGGCCTTCCAAGACTTAGGAGCACCATAAATCCTCATATATTTTCACGTTGACTACAGTCAAAATATTATTATCTAAGAAGTTCTCTATGAAAGATCTAGAAGAGACATTCTTTATTCTAAAAATTAAGGTCTATAGGGATAAATCGAATAGGATGTTGGGTCTCTCATAGAAGATGTACATAAAGGAGGTTCTGAAGAGGTTCAGTAGGAAAAAATCGAGGAGTTTAGTACCCTTTAGACATGGCATTCATCTCTCCAAGAAAATGTTTCCTAGCACACTTGAGGAGATTGAACGCATGAGCAAGATCCCTTCTGCTTCGATAATAGGGAGCCTCATGTATGTCATGCTATGTGCATGACCTGATATTGTCCATGCTGTGAGTGTCACGAGCAGGTATTAGTCAAATTCAGATGAAGAGCACTGAACTTCTGTAAAATGTATTCTTAAGTATTTGAGATAGACTAAGGATATGTTTCTAGTTTTTGGTAATGGAGAACTCCATGTTCTAGGATGTATAGACTTGGATTTTATGTCCGACATAGATGATCGAAAGTCGACATCTGAAAGTTTGTTTATTTATAATGGTGGAGTTGTCAGTTGGAAGAGTTTCAAGCAGATGATGATTGCCGACTCCACCATGAAAGTAGAGTACATCGTTACATTGAAGACCGCAAAGAAGATATTTTGGTACAAAAAATTTACCATAGAGCTTAGAGTGATGTCATCAGATGTCGTCCTTCTATACTATGACAACAATGGTTCCATAGCCTTTGCTAAGTAGCTGAGATCTTATTAGAAATCCAAGCACATCGAGCGGTGATACCACCTCATCCGTGATTACCTCGAGAAGAAATACGTCGAGGTCAAGAGAGTCGACAATGCATACAATATGGTTGACCTGCTGACAAAGTCATTAAGCCCACCTTGAGAAGATGAGACTTAGATTTATAATCAATTGGCTCTAGATTAAGTGGGAGTTTTTTAGATGTATGTCTTAGAAGCCAGATTGGCTGACACTTGTAATCCACTTCTTAAGATAATTTTATAATTTTAACTATAAATTAATAAAAAAAATATTTTTTATCATAGTGTGTGTTTAAAGTATCTATGATACATCCTTTGAGTTAATGATAATGAAAATTCATATTTTTAAGAGTTAAAAATTTAAGATATGAATTTTCATAATTAAGTCATAAATTATTTTCGACCGTAGGATCATCACAAGGATGGTGATCGATTTAAAAGATTGATATACGATCCCTTTCTTAGGATAGATGAGTCTTAAGTCTACGGTGTGGAGACACCAAAGTGAGAGTATAGGTACTCATTAGAGAATGAGGGTACTGAGCGTGACCACCTCGAGCAATCATAAAAAAGTCTACCTTCTCATCAATGACTGTGCTATAGTGGTGTGTCTAGATTTTTTATCTGAGGTGTATCGATAGTTCATCTTAAAGGTGTTATAGTTTGACTACACCATAACTTGATCTTCTAGCTATTTAGAATCCTAAGGTGTATGTTGGTTATAGCATATTCATTGTAGGAATTGAATTGCACCAATAAGGGATCTATCTATCTCAATAGATGAGAACTAGCCCTATGATAATCATGAAATTGAGTCCTTAAGCCCAAGGCCATGGTAGAGTGAAGCTGGCAAAAAGAGTTTCTATTAGGATTTCACATTGGACTGAAATCGAATGATTAATTTATATGATGGATGCTGGGTTTGACGAATTCACCTTAACCCTAATCCTATCGGAGCTCAAGATAGAAGAACCCAATCACATAGGTAGCTACTCTGAGAGGTTCACTTTCAATTTTGATGGGTTGCCACCATATACTACTAGGTGTCACTGGTTCATTTTGAGAGCAATTAGAATGATTTTGATGATGGATCATTCTAATTGTATGAATCAGAAAAGTTCTGGTCCATCGAAAGATGTTTTGATGATATCGATGATCGAGATCGTGACATATCTCATTACCATATAAAATTGAACCTAACTGGATCACACAAATAAGGGTTTGAGTCTGAATGTCATCAATTAAGCTAACCTAATTCGATTGATTTGGATTAAATCCAATCAAGTTCAAGATAATCATGCTAGCACATGATTGAGCCTGGCTTTCTCCTTCTGTAATCTTTCTGATTCATTACAACTGAGTCAAATTTAATTTAATTCATTTTTATATCTTGAATGAATTTAGTTTCATCTGACTAGAACCAATCCAGGTTAGATTAATTATTTAAATTAAATTTATTTATAGTGAAATTGTACTAGGGTCAAAAGTTGATCTGTTTGAGAGAATTGAGGGTCACTTGATCAAATGCTTCTAGAAAATTCTCTAGAATTTTTTTTGCTTTGATTTTTGGATATATGATAGGGCTCAAGACATGAAATGGGTGTGCCAAATTTTATGATTTATGGTAGTGGTTTGACATAGTTTTGATAGAGTTTGATTTGGATCAAACTCTTGAGGGAAGAGTTCTAGGCGTAATGGACTCTTCCTTATCTACTCATACCACCACCTTATAGATTGATTTTTGTCATCAAAACTAGATAACATCTAGGTTTTCACATGGATAATAAGTTTTGAAGTCTCAATGATCAAATAAGTAAGTTATTTGGTCAAAGTGGGACTCTAGATGGCGTTGGATTTAAAACCCCTTCACATGCCAAAGAGGATATATCGCACAAAATAATTTTCCACACCCAAGTGCTATCACCCATACCATATCCCATGCCCCCTCTATCCTTTTTCTCCCTCTCTTCTATATGCCTAAAAAGTTAGGCACAAATTAGAGAAGAAGGTCTAAGTATTTTGGTGCAAGATTCAGGTTCTATGCGACGGTATTTGGGAGATGGATGGGCTACCTTCAAAAATTATTTTGAAGGATCTATAGATCAAATTCAGATATGATCTTTGGAGGAGAAGTTATTCAGATCTTGCTTAAGTGGATACTGATAGAGACCAGGCATGTGCGTGGCTCCTTCTAGAACCTCAGGAATGATCAAGATCATCATAGGATAATTAGATTATCCAATCAGGTACTTAAAATTAAATCTAATTTAATTTTATTATAATTTTTAATATTAGATCACCATAATCAGATCTAAAAACTCTTAGATCCATTCGGATCAAAAAAATTTTTGTAGAGAATTCCGCCTCAGATCTAGATGATCCTATGGTGGAAAATAAGATTTTCCTTCACATGTATCTCATAAAATAATTTTCCATGCCCAAGTTGCTGTCACCCCTATCATATCCCATGCCCTCTTTGATCCTCTCTATCTCTCTTCTACATGCCAAAGGTTGGGCATAAATTAGAGAAGAGGGTCCAAGGATTTTGGCACATGATTTAGCATCTACGTGACGATGTTCATAAGATGAGCACACAGCATTCAAGATCCTTTTGAAGGATCTACAGATCAGATTCAAATCTGATCATTTGAAGAAAGATTCATGAGGAAAAGACATCTAGATCCTACCTATGTGGATATCGGTAGAGGCTAGGCATGTGCATGGCTCATTTTAGAACCTCAGGAATGATCAGGATCATCATAGGATAATTAGATTACCCAATCAAGTACTTAAATTTAATTTAATTTAATTTAATTTTTATTTTTTTAATATCAGATCATCTCAATCAGATTAAGAACTCTTAGATCTAATTGAATCATAAAAATTTTTATAGAAAAATATATCTCAGATCTGATCAGATCTGGACGATCTCATGGCGGAAAATAAGATTTTTCCTTCATCCACACCATAGACTCAAGACTCATCTACCCTAAAAAAGTGATCATACACCAACCTTTCGGATTGATCACCAACCTTATAATGATCCTACGATCAAGAGCAATTTATTAGTTAATTATGAAAATTTATATCTTAAATTTTTAACTCTTAAAAATATGAATTGTCATTACCGTTAACTCAAAGGATGTATCATAGATACTTTAAATACACACCATGATAGAAAATAACTCTTTTATTAATTTATAATCAAAATTATAAAATTATCCCTAGAAGTATATTATAAGTGTTTAACCAATCTGGCTTCTAGGGCACACATCTAACAAACTTCCACTTGACCTAAACTCAATTGGCTACAAATCTATATCCCATCTTGTCGAAGTGGGCTTCAATCTTCTGCTAGCTTAATGGTTTCATTAGTGGGTCAGCCGCATTGTTTGCAGTGTCAACTCACTTGACCTCAATGTATCCCTTCTTGAGGTAATCGTTGATCAAGTGAATTTGCCACTTGATGTGCTTAGATTTCTAGTGAGACCTTAGCTCCTTAGCTATGGCTATGGTGCTATTGTTGTCACAGTACAGAGGAATCGCATCTGATGGTATCACTCCGAGCTCTATAGCAAACTTCTTGTACCAAAATGCCTAGTTCATAGCTTTCGATGCAGCGATGTATTCTGCTTTCATGGTGGAGTCTGCTATAACCATTTGCTTGGAACTCTTCTAGGTAACAGCACCACCATTGCATAAAAATTGACTTTTAGATGTCAACTTTCGATCATCTATGTTGAACATAAAGTCCATGTCTATAAACTCCTAAACTTGGAGTTCTCCATTACCAAAGACTAGAAACATATCCTTAGTCCTTCTCAAGTACTTAAGGATATATTTCATAGAAGTCTAATGCTCTTCGCTTGGATTCGACTGATACCTACTTGTGACACTTACAACATAGGTGATATTAGGTCATGTACATAGCATGGTGTACAAGAGGCTTCCTATTATTGAAGTATAATGGATCTTGCTCATGCGTTCAATCTCCTCAGGTGTGTTATGATATATCTTTTTGGAGAGATGAATACCATGTCTGAAGGGAACAAATTTCCTTTTAGAGTTTTCCATGCTAAATCTCTTTAGCACCTCCTCTATGTACATCTTTTGTGAAAGACCCAGCATCCTATTTGGTCTATCCCTATAGACTTTAATTTCTAAAATAAAGAATGCTTCTTCTAGGTCTTTTATAGAGGATTCTTTAGATAACCACATTTTGACCATGGTCAACATGAGAATATCATTTTTAATTAGGAGGATGTCTTCCATGTACAATACGAGAAAGACAATAATGCTCCCACTGACCTTTTTGAACACAAATATCTTCTCCTCATTTTTTATTAAATCAAATAATTTGATTACATCATTAAAACGAGCATTCTAGCCCCGAGATGCTTGCTTAAGTCCATATATGGACTTTTGCAGCTTACATACCTTATGATCACCATCACTGGATATGAAACCAAGTGGCTATTCCATATAGATATCTTTCTCAAGATATCCATTTAAGAATGCCATTTTCATGTCCATCTACCAAATTTCATAATTGAAATAGGCTGCAATAGCAAGCAATGTGAGGATGGATTTGAGCATGGCTATTGGCGAAAAAGTGTTCGAATAGTCAATGCCCTCATGCTAACTATACCCTTTCACTACAAGCCTTGCTTTGAATATCTCTATATTTTCATCAGTACCTATCTTTCTATTAAATATCTATTTACACTCAATAGGTACTATTGCTTCAGGTGGATCTACCAAGGTCCAGACTTAGTTCGAGTGCATTGAGTCAATTTTTGCCCTCATTGCCTCTAACCATTTTTCAAAGTCGATATCTGATATCGCCTAGTCAAAGATCTTGAGATCATCATCATAAATCTCATTTTCCATTAGAAACATTTTCTCAACATCCTCTGAAATTGTACGTAAGTACCTTTCAAGAGGATGAGAAATTCTAGTTGATTTTCGAGGTGGAGGAGGTAGCATTTGGACTGGCTCAATCTGATTGGATTCCATAGGTTTCTTAGCTCATTGCTATTTGGAGACCTTCTCCTCGAGCCTAATATATCTTCTGATGCCACCATCTTAAATAAACTATTTTTCAAAAAAAATGGCATGTCGACTCACAACCATATTGTGATCTTCTGAAAGATAGATGTAATATCCTAACGATTCTTTGGGATATCCTATGAATCGAGCTCTCAAGGACCTAGTCTCTAACTTGTCCGCCTACTATCTCTTGATATGGGTCGGACAATCCTAAATTTTGAGTTAATTCTGACTTGGTTTCTTACCTTGCCATATCTCATACGGTGTGGTAGAAATGATTTTAAAGAAAACCCTATTCAGTAAATATATTACGGTCATTAGACTATATTTCCAAAAAAAATAGGAAGGTCCATGAAGCTCATCATGGATTGGACCATTCCTAATAGGATCCGATTTCTCCATACTGAAACTCCGTTGAGTTGAGACATTCCAGGTGGAGTCCATTGTGAGACTATGCCATTAGGTTTAAGATAGTTCAAAAATTCTCGACTAAGATATTCACCTCCTCGATCTGATCGAAGAATCTTAATAAATTTTTTTATTTATTTTTTTACTTCAAGTCTGAATTTCTTAAACTTTTCAAAGGCTTCAGACTTATGTCGCATCAAATACAAATACTCGTACTGAGATAAATCATCGATAAAGATAATGAAGGCATGATTCACAAATTGGATATGACTCGAAAGTCAACAGACTCAATAGTCTAAATTTTTCTAATTTGTTAACCCTATCTTCAGCTATATGACCTAGCCTAATATGTCAAAGATGCCTATTATTTAGACTATCCCTAGGTCGCTTTGATCCTATGGCATTCATGTTTTGCTCGATATTCAAAATAAAAATATCAATATGTAACTAGTAGAGATCATTAATAAAAAGATCACTTATAATTTTGTTTCTTTCAGAAAGAATATTGCAATGATCCTTAAGAAAACTAATTACATAGCCTTCCTATGCTAAACAAGAAAAAAAAATCAAATTTTTGCTTGCTATAGGTACATAAAAATAGCTTCCAAGTACTAAATCTAATCCTGACGGTAGTTGAAGAGGATAGATTCTCATGGCCATAATAATAACTCTTACTCTATTTTCGATGCACAGGATCATCTCACCATCTCTCAGCCTTCTGCTCTCCTCAAGACCCTGCATAGAAGTGCACAAGTGAGCACTCAAAATAGAGTCAAGCATCCAACTGAATGTAGAAGAAATCGTAAGATTAGATTCTGTAATGAGTATACCTCCAAAAGGACCTGCCTCCTTCTTATTCTTCAGACTGATCACGTATAAAAGATAGTTCTACTTTTAATGGCCGTCGGTGTTGCAATGAAAATATTTTCTTCGTCCGCAGCCTTCTTCTTCAGCTCTCTCTTCTTCTTCTTCCCACCTTCAGTCTTTTGCTTCTTCGTAGACTTCTTCTTCTTTTCAAAAGACTTTCTTTTAGAGGAAGTCCACTCCACAACAAGCACTGAGCCCTTTGAACCTTCCAAAGAAAGCTCAACAATAACCAGCATGTTCATCAATTTAACTAAAGTACATTATAGCTTATGCATATAGAAGTTCATGATGAACTATCCATATGCATCAGTCAAGGACTGCAACATCATAATTTGCAACTCCCTATCTAGCTTAACACCGAGCTTCTCAAGCTCTTCTAAGTCCTTGATCTGAAGGAAAATCCTGATTTCCCGGTCCAGGTTCGTCCAGATCTGATTAGATCAAGAGATATATTTCAAAAATTTTCTCTTGACCTTAATCAGATCTTGATATGTTTCAGATCTGATTCTTATTATTTTAATAAATAAAATAAAAGAAGATAAATTAAATCAAATTCAATTTACCTGATTTGGGTAATCCTATTACCCTGTAGATGATCCTGATTGCAGCGGAAGGTTCTGGATCTTAGCCACGCAAGCGCCTGGCCTCTACCGGTATCCACTCGGGTTGGATCTGGAGAACCTCTTCTTCTCTATCACACCTCCAAAAATCAGATCTGGATCTGATCTGGAGGATCTTCAAAACTCTTTTGAAGATCTGCAGTCGTCCTTTTGCAGCAGCGCAGCCTTCTTGCTTTTGATCGCCTTTCCTTGATCTGAATCGCACCAAACTAAGTCCAAAACACTTTTGGACGTGGAGAACAAGGGGAGAAGAGAGTATGGCATGGAGAAGGAGGGGAGAGGCAGCCTTGGACGTGGGAAATCTCTTTCAATAAGACTTTGCACTTGGAATTAGGGTTGGGCGCAGGGTCTTATTTATAGACCTCTTGTGATCCAACTCCTCTTCCTCTCAACCAATCACAACCCTTTGTGAAATCAGATCTAAATCTGATTGGTTGAAAAAGAGACCCCTGGATTCCTCCTTAGAGGGCGCCTAAGACCAGTCAAACTGGATTCTTAGTAGAACTCTGATTGGAATCCTAAAGGGAGGTGGAGTCCTTGTCCAACAAGGACTCCTAGGCGCCTCCTACTTGGGCTCACGCCACCCTTGGCGTGCGCCCTTCTCCTTGCCAGGTTCTGGCAGGGGGACAAGCCCCCACCAGCTCTCCAATAGGTGCATGACATGTGGTCAAAAGTCAAAGGGTCAATGGTCAACGTTTGACCAGTCAAAGGTAGACTTTTGACCAAAGTCAAAGAACAAGAAATGGCAGGTGACCAAAAATGGCAGGTAATGTCTTACAAATAAGACAACCTATTCTGACTTGGACAACCTCCAGTCAGACCATATGAAGGCCTCTGATTGAGCACAAACTCCTTTGGCTCAGTCAGGACAACTTATTTATGATAGTAAAAGAAGAACGTTAGGTTCAATCGAGTGCTAGCACGATTTTCTTGAACCTAATTGAATCTCATTCAGATCAATTGAACTAGATCAGTTCAATTGATGATCACCAGATTCAAACCCTTGTTTGTGTGACCCAGTTAGGTTCAGTTCTGTATGGTAATGGGATATGTCATGATCTCTATCATAGACATCATCGAAACTCCTTTCGATGGATCAGAACTCTTCTGATTCGAACAGCTAGAATGATCGATCATCTAAATCATTCTAATTGCTCCCAAAATCCACCAGTGACACCTAGCAGTATATGGTGGCAACCCATCAGAGCTGAATGCGAACCTCTTGGTGCAGCTACCTGTGTGATTCAGTTCTTCTATCTTGAGCCCCGATCAGATTAGGGTTAAGGTGAACTCGTCAAACCCTAGTCTCTGTCATATGATGTAATCATTCGATTCGAGTCCAATGTGAAAATCTAAATAGAAACTCTTTCTATTATTTCACTCTACCATGGCCATGGATTTCTGGACTTGATTCTCATGATCATCATAGGGCTGCTCCTCTACCACCGAGGTAGATAGATCCCATCTTGATGCAATCCAGTTCCTACAATGAACATGTCACAGCCAACATACACCTCAGGGTTCCATATGGCTAGGAGACCGAGTAATGGTGTAGTCAAACTATAACACCCTCAAGGTGAACTGCCGATGCATCTCAGGTCAAAGAACCAGACACACTACTGCAGCATCGAGTCAGTCATTGACGAGAAGGTAGACTTCCCTAATGACTACTCGAGGTGGTCACGCTCAGTGCCCTCGTTCTCTAACGAGTACCTGTACTCTCGCTCCGGTGTCTCCACACCGTAGACTCAAGACTCATCTACTAAAGAGAAGCGATCGTACACCAACCTTCCGGATCAATCACCATCCTCGTGATGATCCTATGGTCGGGAGCTGTTTATGAGTTAATAATGATTATTCATGTCTTAAATTTTCAACTCTTGAAAATATGAATTATCATTACCATTAACTCAAAGGATGTATCACAGACACTAAATACACAGGTGTGATAGAAAATAACCCATTTCATTAATTATAGTCAAAATTACAATTTTGCCCCTAGAAGTGTATTACAAGTGTCAGCCAATTCTGGCTTCTAGGGCACATATATCTAACAATCTCCCACTTGTCCTAAAGCCAATTGGCTACAAGTCTAAGTCCCATCTTCTCAAGGTGGGCTTCGATCTTCTGCTGGCCCAACGGCTTTGTAAGTGGGTCTGCCACATTATCTGCGGAGTTGACTCTCTTGACCTTAACGTAACCTTTCTCAAGGTAATCGCGGATGAGATGATATCGCTGTTTTCTAGGAACTCTTCCAGCACAAACAGTCTACCAGATGTCGACTTTCGATCATCTATATCGGACATGAAATCCGAGTCTGTGTATCCCTGAACTTGGAGTTCTCCATTACCAAAGACCAACATCATATCCTTAGTTCTTCTCAAGTACTTAAGGATACATTTCACAGAAGTCCAGTGTTCTTCACCTGGATTTGACTGATATCTGCTTGTGACACTCACAGCATGGGCTATATCAGGTCGTGTACATAGCATGGCATACATGAGGCTCCCTATTGCAGAAGCATAAGGGATCTTGCTCATGCGTTCTATTTCCTCAGGTGTGCTGGGGCACATCTTCTTGGAAAGATGAATACCATGTCTGAAGGGTATTAATCCCCTCTTAGAGTTTTCCATACTAAACCTCTTTAGTACTTCCTCTATGTACATTTTCTGTGAAAGTCCTAGCATCCTATTCGGTCTATCCCTATAGACCTTAATTCCTAGAATAAAGGATGCTTCACCTAGGTCTTTCATGGAGAATTCCTTGGACAACCACATCTTGACTGATGTCAACATGGGAATATCATTCCCAATAAGGAGGATGTCATCCACGTACAATACGAGGAAGACAACAGCGCTCCCACTGACCCTTTTGAAAACACATGGTTCCTCTTCGTTTTTGATGAAACCAAACTTTTTGATCACATCATTGAAACGAGTGTTCCAGCTCCGAGATGCTTGCTTAAGTCCATATATGGACCTTTGCAGCTTGCAAACCTTGTGATCAGTATCACTGGATGTGAAACCTAGCGGCTGTTCCATATAGATATCTTCCTCAAGATATCCATTTAGGAATGCCGTTTTCACGTCCATTTGCCATATTTCATAATCGAAATAGGCTGCAACAGCAAGCAAATGTGCGGATGGATTTTAGCATAGCTACCGGGGAAAAGGTATCCTGATAGTCAATGCCTTCACGTTGACTATAACCTTTTGCCACCAGTCTAGCCTTGAATGTCTCCACATTCCCATCTGCACCAATCTTTCTCTTGAAGATCCATTTACACCCAATAGGTACTATACCTTCTGGTGGATCTACCAAGGTCCAGACTTGGTTTGAGTGCATCGAGTCGATCTCTGACTTCATTGCCTCAAGCCATTTCTCGGAGTCGATATCTGATATCGCCTCGTTGTAGGTTTTGGGATCATCACCATGAGCACCATTACCTATGAGGAACATTTCCTCTACGTCCTCTGAAATAATACCTAAGTATCTTTCAGGGGGACGGGAAACTCTTTCCGATCTACGAGGTGGAGGAGGTAGTGTTCTTATTGGCTCAACCTGATTTGGTTCCACTTGGTCCTTAGCTCTTTCCACTTGTGAGACTTTCTCATCAAGCTTAATCTGCTTTCCAATGCCACTATCTTGAATAAACTATTTTTCAAGAAATATGGCATGTCGACTCACAATCACATTGTGGTCTTCTGGAATGTAGAAATAGTATCCTAATGACTCTTTAGGATATCCTATGAATCGAGCTCTAAAGGACCTAAACTCTAACTTGTCCGCTTGTTGTCTTTTGACATAAGCCGGACAACCCCAAATTCTGAGATGACTCAGACTTGGTTTCTTACCGTGCCATATCTCATACGGTGTGGTAGGAACGGTTTTAGAGGGAACCCTATTCAGTAAATAGATTGAAGTTAATAATGAATGTCCCCAAAGAAAATCTGGGAGGTCTGTGAAGCTCATCATGGATCGAACCATATCCAATAGAGTCCGATTTCTCCGTTCTGAAACCCCGTTGAGTTGAGGTGTTCCTGGTGGAGTCCATTGAGAGACTATGCCATTTTCCTTAAGATAGTCTAGGAATTCCCGGCTAAGGTATTCACCTCCTCGATCTGATCGAAGAACCTTAATGGGTTTTCCAGTTTGTTTTTCTACTTTATGTCTGAATTCTTTGAACTTTTCAAAGGCTTCAGACTTATGTCTCATAAGATACACATACCCATACCTAGACAGATCATCGGTAAAGGTAATGAAGTAGACAAAATTGCCTCTAGCCGGCACATCGAATGGGCCGCACACATCAGTATGTACTAGGGCAAGGAGATCTGTGGCCCTCTCCCCCATGTCCAACAAAAGGGAGTTTAGTCATTTTGCCTTGAAGACAAGATTCACAAGTTGGATATGACTCAAAAGTCAATGGACTCAATAGCCCATTTTTCTCCAATTTGTTAATCCTATCTTCTGCTATATGACCTAATCTCAGGTGCCATAGATATCTGTCGTTTGGACTATCCCTAGGTCGTTTGGCATTCACGTTTTGCTCGATAGTTAAAACAGGTACATCAATATGCAACTGATAAAGACCATTAATAAGGAAACCATTTGCAATTTTATTTCTTTCATAAAGAATGTTACAATGGTCCTTAAAGAAGGTGATCACATAACCTTCTTGTGCTAAGCATGAAACAGAAATCAAATTCCTGCTAGCTGCAGGCACATAATAACAGTCTTTTAAAACTAAGTCTAAACCAGATGGTAATCGCAGAGGGTATGTTCCCACGGCTACTGCAGCAACTCTTGCTCCATTACCGACGCGTAGGATCATGTCTCCATCCCTCAGCCTCCTGCTATCCTCAAGACCCTGCATAGAAGTGCACAGATGAGCACTAGAACCAGAGTCAAGCACCCAACTGGATGCAGAAGAAACCGTAAGGTTAGACTCAATAACGAGCATACCTCCAGAAGGACCTTCCTTCTTGTTCTTTAGGGTGGCCAGGTAAGTAGGGCAGTTCCGCTTCCAATGGCCGTCGCTGTTGCAATGGAAACACTTTCCTTTGCCATCGACCTTCTTCTTCGGTTCTGCCTTCTTCTTCTTTGATCCTTCTACCTTTTGCTTTTTCACAGACTTCTTTTTCTTTCCATAAGACTTTCTTTTGGAAGAAGTCCGTTCCATAGCAAGAACTGAGCCTTTAGAACCTTTCATAGAAAGCTCAGCGGTAACCAGCATATTCATCAACTCGGCCAAGGAATTTTGAAGTTTATGCATGTGGTAATTCATGATGAATTGCCCATATGCATCAGTCAAGGATTGCAGAATAATATCGTTCTGCAAATCCAAGTCCAACTTCACACCGAGCTTCTCAAGCTCTTCCATGTCCTTGATCATTGTCAGACAGTGATCTTGGACTGACTGCCCATCACGCATCTTAGCCTTAAAAAGTCATTTTGTGACTTGATATTTGGCTGCGCGACTCTGTTCACCAAACATCTCCTGCAGGTGAGCCAACATTTGGCGAGCAGTCCCGATATCTTCATGTTGGCGCTGGAGCTCATCAGACATCGAGCCCAACATGTAGTATCTGGCCTTATTGTCTTCGTCAATCCATTTTTCCAGAGACGCTCTCTGTTCAGTGGATGGACGAGCTGGTAAGGTGGGAGGGTCCTGGTCCAAAACATGTGTTAACTTCTCTGAACCCAAAACAATTTTGTAGTTCCTGAGCCAATCTTTATAATTGGGTCCAGTCAGTCTATGTGTGTCTAGGATACGTGCCAGTGGGTTGGACGCAGACATTTTCCTGTAGAGAGTCAAAGATTCTAGTTAGATACTGTAATTTTGACTTGACCAATTTGTTTAGGGATTTTATTTTTAAACAAATTAGCTCCCACTATTTTCTCGGATCCCTACACTCCCTCTGTAGAGATGCGAAAATCTCCGCGATTGATGATTTCTAGTGGGTGGTGCGGTCTCACCAACTGACTCATCACCTCACCTAACAGTTATTGGTGATGGGTTAGCCAATGAGTGAACAACTCTTGTTCAATGATTCTCTAATCATGGTGCACCCAAACTTGGTCTCTAATTCATGAATCTCACCGTATCCGGAATATTGATCCACTCCTTAGTTAAGTCAGACCCACCATTTGCATAGACTGGGTTCCTAATTGGGTCTCTCACCGTATCCGGAATATTGAGCCCAACTCATCCTCCAGCCCATAGCATCCAATGCCTAATAGACATGGTTGCGTCTTCCCGGTGCAACTGAGCCACTGTATCCAGCCGAGAACAATCAACCCCGGGAAGGGCCCGCACGTCTACAATGGTGGAAGACCTCGGACTTAATCTTTTCTTAGGGAGAATTGATTCAGGTCTCATTAAACTAGACTTGGCTTAGTCATAACAATTATGACTAACCTAGTGGCATGGGTCAGCTCGGATTATTGACCACCTCAGATCAGAACTGTGTCAACAGATATGGCCAGGTAAGTGAGACCGGTGGAAGGAATATGCCGTTAACTCGCACAAGAACGCATTCAGGTCGAGTAGCTTCCAATTAAAAACCAGTCGATCGTCTGTGCCAAACTTACCTTAGACACCAAATTGTTGAGTCAGAACCAATTGGGTTAGCCTACAATCCAGACTCTAACCTCTGAGCCTAATTAGGTCTTGCTTGATCGTGACTCGATCTTGACCCAGACTTAATCCTATTAGGCTGGTCAATTTAAGCATTGTTGATCCCATCTAACCAACTCTTGATTCTTGATTCGGTTTGATCAACCGCTTAGACCTAATTGAGCTACCCAAGCCCGAACCCAGTATTATGAA
The DNA here is from genome assembly GCA_006176705.1 of Cocos nucifera. Classification (NCBI taxonomy): domain Eukaryota; kingdom Viridiplantae; phylum Streptophyta; class Magnoliopsida; order Arecales; family Arecaceae; genus Cocos; species Cocos nucifera. Next base: position 90,722 of record QRFJ01003418.1, on the reverse strand, counting down.
TATGTCTTAGATCTGAAATTCTCAATTTTAGACCTAATTAATATTCCATAAACTTAATTCTTAATTAAGTTGGGTTCATAAACAAAATATGCACAATAAATCCTAGGGTTTCAGGATCTAGGGTTTTGCAGAAAGTAAGTTTTGGGTTTCTGATTAAGGACGAACACGCAGCACCCCTACACGTCATAAGAACACCCCATCGAATGGGAAGAGAGGGCCTTTAAACCCTTCTTCGTTCTTATGACCGGACGGCCAAGAGGAACGCCTTAATCAGGAACATGTAAATCTACAAAACAGTTATAGATCTATATCATATATCTCATATACAAATTTAGATCTAATCAAGGCATATTTTGCATACATCTCATGTATCAAATCATGCATGTTTTCAGATCTAAATTATCACATAATAATCTAAAAAATTAGATTTAAATTGATCTAATCAAAATAAATTCTAATCTAGACAATTATGTAGAACTATTCTACAACTAGTCTAGTCATGCATCTATCATATCTCATATGATATTTAAAATTAAATAATTTTTATTTGCTGTTTATCAGATGTTATTATAACACTTATAATATCAGAAAATAGTAAATAAGAAGATCTAAAATATGATTTAATCAGATTAAATCAAAGACATGCAAAACTATTCTATAGAACTATTCTATTCTAGAACTAGTCATGCATATCTTCATGTTCTTAGATCCAAATCATTTAATTTTAATTTTTCTGATTTCAGATCTGATCACATCTCATGTGACATCTGAAATCACATTATTTTTAATTAAAATAAAATTAAAATCAGATCTAAACAATTTTAGAACCATGGCTCTGATACCAGTTGAAGGGAAATCCTGATTTCCCGGTCCAGGTTCGTCCAGATCTGATTAGATCAAGAGATATATTTCAAAAATTTTCTCTTGATCTTAATCAGATCTTGATATGTTTCAGATCTGATTCTTATTATTTTAATAAATAAAATAAAAATAAGATAAATTAAATCAAATTCAATTTACCTGATTTGGGTAATCCTATTACCCTGTAGATGATCCTGATTGCAGCGGAAGGTTCTGGATCTTAGCCACGCAAGCGCCTGGCCTCTACCGGTATCCACTCGGGTTGGATCTGGAGAACCTCTTCTTCTCTATCACACCTCCAAAAATCAGATCTGGATCTGATCTGGAGGATCTTCAAAACTCTTTTGAAGATCTGCAGTCGTCCTTTTGCAGCAGCGCAGCCTTCTTGCTTTTGATCGCCTTTCCTTGATCTGAATCGCACCAAACTAAGTCCAAAACACTTTTGGACGTGGAGAGCAAGGGGAGAAGAGAGTATGGCATGGAGAAGGAGGGGAGAGGCAGCCTTGGACGTGGGAAATCTCTTTCAATAAGACTTTGCACTTGGAATTAGGGTTGGGCGCAGGGTCTTATTTATAGACCTCTTGTGATCCAACTCCTCTTCCTCTCAACCAATCACAACCCTTTGTGAAATCAGATCTAAATCTGATTGGTTGGAAATAGAGACCCCTGGATTCCTCCTTAGAGGGCGCCTAAGACCAGTCAAACTGGATTCTTAGTAGAACTCTGATTGGAATCCAAAAGGGAGGTGGAGTCCTTGTCCAACAAGGACTCCTAGGCGCCTCCTACTTGGGCTCACGCCACCCTTGGCGTGCGCCCTTCTCCTTGCCAGGTTCTGGCAGGGGGACAAGCCCCCACCAGCTCTCCAATAGGTGCATGACATGTGGTCAAAAGTCAAAGGGTCAATGGTCAACGTTTGACCAGTCAACGGTAGACTTTTGACCAAAGTCAAAGAACAAGAAATGGCAGGTGACCAAAAATGGCAGGTAATGTCTTACAAATAAGACAACCTATTCTGACTTGGACAACCTCCAGTCAGACCATATGAAGGACCTCTGATTGAGCACAAACTCCTTTGGCTCAGTCAGGACAACTTATTTATGATAGTAAAAGAAGAACGTTAGGTTCAATCGAGTGCTAGCACGATTTTCTTGAACCTAATTGAATCTCATTCAGATCAATTGAACTAGATCAGTTCAATTGATGATCACCAGATTCAAACCCTTGTTTGTGTGACCCAGTTAGGTTCAGTTCTGTATGGTAATGGGATATGTCATGATCTCTATCATAGACATCATCGAAACTCCTTTCGATGGATCAGAACTCTTCTGATTCGAACAGCTAGAATGATCGATCATCTAAATCATTCTAATTGCTCCCAAAATCCACCAGTGACACCTAGCAGTATATGGTGGCAACCCATCAGAGCTGAATGCGAACCTCTTGGTGCAGCTACCTGTGTGATTCAGTTCTTCTATCTTGAGCCCCGATCAGATTAGGGTTAAGGTGAACTCGTCAAACCCTAGTCTCTGTCATATGATGTAATCATTCGATTCGAGTCCAATGTGAAAATCTAAATAGAAACTCTTTCTATTATTTCACTCTACCATGGCCATGGATTTCTGGACTTGATTCTCATGATCATCATAGGGCTGCTCCTCTACCACCGAGGTAGATAGATCCCATCTTGATGCAATCCAGTTCCTACAATGAACATGTCTATAGCCAACATACACCTCAGGGTTCCATATGGCTAGGAGACCGAGTAATGGTGTAGTCAAACTATAACACCCTCAAGGTGAACTGCCGATGCATCTCAGGTCAAAGAACCAGACACACTACTGCAGCATCGAGTCAGTCATTGACGAGAAGGTAGACTTCCCTAATGACTACTCGAGGTGGTCACGCTCAGTGCCCTCGTTCTCTAACGAGTACCTGTACTCTCGCTCCGGTGTCTCCACACCGTAGACTCAAGACTCATCTACTAAAGAGAAGCGATCGTACACCAACCTTCCGGATCAATCACCATCCTCGTGATGATCCTATGGTCGGGAGCTGTTTATGAGTTAATAATGATTATTCATGTCTTAAATTTTCAACTCTTGAAAATATGAATTATCATTACCATTAACTCAAAGGATGTATCACAGACACTAAATACACAGGTGTGATAGAAAATAACCCATTTCATTAATTATAGTCAAAATTACAATTTTGCCCCTAGAAGTGTATTACAAGTGTCAGCCAATTCTGGCTTCTAGGGCACATATATCTAACATGATCATCATCAAAAAATGATCTTGGATTGACCGCCCATTATGCATTTGAACTTTAAAAAGTCTTCTAGGGATTTGATACTTGGCTGTGTGACTCTTCACTAAGCAACTCTTGTAGCTAAGCCAATATTTGGTGAGCAGTTTTGATATCCTCATGTTGGTGCTAAAGCTCATCAGACATCGAGCCCAACATGTTGTACCTAGCTTTATTGTCTTCATCCATCCACTTTTTTAGAGACACTTTCTATTTAGCGGATGGATAAGCTGGTAGCATGGGGGGTTCTGGTCCAATATATGAATCAGCTTTTTGGAATTCAAAATAATTTTATAGTTCTGGAGCCAACTCTTGTAATTAGATTTGGTCAGTTTATGGGCGTCCAGGATACATGCTAGTGGATTGGATGTAGATATTTTCCTATAGAAAGTCAAAATTTCTAGTTAGATTTTATAATTAGACTTAATCAATTTATTTAAAATTTTTAATTTTAAATAAATTAGGTTATCACTATTTTCTTGGATTCCTATACTTTCTTGGTAGAGATACGAAAATCTCCATGATTAATTAATTTTTAGTGGGTGGTGCAGTCCCATCGACTGACTCACCATTTCACCTAACAATTATTGGTAATGGGCCAACCGATAAGTGGACAACTCTGATCCAATGATTCTCTAATCATGGTGCACCCAAACTTGATCTCTAATTCATGAAGCTCATTATATCCAAAATATTGCTCCCCTCTTTAGTTAAGTCAGATCCATCATTTACACAAATTAGATTCCTGATTGGGTCCCTCATCATATCCAAATATTGAGCCCAACCCATCCTCCAATCCGTAGCATCCAATGCAAAATAGACATAATTGCATCTTCTTGTTGCAACTAAACCACTACAACTAGCCGAGAACAATCAACCTCAGAAAGGATCCACACATCTTCAATGGTGGAAGACTTATGACTTAATATTTTCTCAGGAGGATTTAATTTAGATCTCTTAGACTTGACTTGATTTAGTCATAATAATTATGACTAACCTAATGGCATGGGTTAGCTCGAATTGTTAGCCACCTCAAATCAGAATTAGATCAACCCAAATGGCCAGGTAAGTAAGATCGGTGGAAGGAATATGTCATTAACTTGATAAGAATGCATTTAGATTAAGTAGCTTTCAATTAAAAATCAATCGATCATATCTGCCAAACTTATCTTAGATACCAAATTATCGAACTAGAATCAATCGAGTTAGCCTACAATCCAGACTTGAATCTCGAAGCCAAATTAGTGTTGAAAAATGTATCCCAAAGTTAATCATTAGCCTGTTGATGGTTGAGCTATATTGTATCTATAATTGATTCATTAATAAATAAAATATATTTTTGATATTTTTTTCATCACAAAGAATTCATCTTTTAATGAACTTCATTATTGTGATAAAGTCCTTAGGACTAGTTAGCTTCGATAAAGAAAAAAATTATCGATTAGTCCTTAAATCTATTTATGACCAAATGATAGGCATTAATTAGGATGATAGCATCTATCGAGCATAGATCGCTGTATGCCATATAGGTTGGTTGTCCTCTTATCTAATGAGTATGGAGATCTGATATGGCATACAGGTGAGATGTATGGATACATCATCATTGAACGTGATCAACTCTAGAGCATTCTATTGTTGAGAATGTCTCTGATGGGATATAGGTATAAGTGTCCCTTAGACCTGAGATCACCTTAGTGACATGCAAGCAACTCATGATGCTTTGGTACCGGACTAACTGAATTTTTAATTCATTAATGGAAGGCTTCTGGGCACATCAAGTACTTGCAAAGTTGGAGTATGATCAAGATGAAATTGACCACTCCAAGAGTTGGAGAAGATTGTATCACTATATTTCAATATAGTAAAACCTCGGCCAGGATAATCCATCAGATGAATTTGATATTTTAAAATATAATAAAGATAACCTAATCAAAGTTGACAATTGAACTCTAAGATGTCCTACGTGTGAGGATTTGTGGTGCTCCCAAGCCTTGGGAGGCCTCGGGAGGAGTCAAGAGGTTGGCTCCAGAGATTCTAGAGGCTTGGTTGGTGCTTCGGAGACCTGGGACACAAGGTGAAGCAAGGAACCAAAGCCGAAGAATCAAGACTGCAGAAAGAAAATTTTTTGCAGATTAGCTAGCTTAGTCCAAAATTAGGTCGGCTAAGTCTCTGTGCACTGCTGGCATGGCACGGGACTGGGCCGGCTCAGTTTCAGATTGGGCCGACTGAGACTGAGCCAACTCAGTATACAGGCAGAGTTACATAATGGTCTATTTTGGGCTAGGATCTGGGTTGATCCTAAGGGTCTTAAGGCCTGATTTGAGAGGTCTTAAGGGGGCTAATTCATGTATGGATCGGGTCTAGATCCAGAGGATGAGAGCATGGAAGACATGGGTGTACATGGACTTGATGTGTGCTTTCATGTATTGGATTAGCTGGGGAGTTTTTTGGTCGGGCCTAATGGCTATGTATAAATGCATAGGTTTTATTAGGGTTTTCAAGGTTGAATCAATATAGACCTTTTCTTCCATAACTCTCTTCTTCTCTTCTCTTTAGAGCTGCCGCCCTAGGGTTCTTGAAGAAGCCCTAGAGAAGGGGGGCATCTCCCTCAAGCCCAAGGAGGGAGGCGCCCCATCATAGATCCAGGTGGAGGATCGATGGTTTGCTACCCATAGAGAACGTCACAGGTTTCTTCAAGTCCATGCTAAAGATCAGGGGCTTCCACAATATGGTATCAGGGCTTGTGATGCCAAGGATGATTGGTGTTCGAGCGATATCATAGAATATTAATTGGTATCAGAGAGAGGTGATGCTAGTTGGTGTGCTTACATCTGGTATCAGAGCGAAGTTTCAGAGCCTGATGGTGCATCAAAGGAAAGAAGAAGTCGTATAAGGTGAAATGAAAAATCTGCACAAAAATTCCATGGTATGTCTCAAATCTATCTTTATTATTGCTGTGGTTTGGCCAATCAGGAGCAGCAGTTTGAAGGTGGAGGTTGAGGGGATTAACGAAAAGAGATTTTCTCGAGGTGGAAGGATTTGGTGCATGATTTGTTGATCGGTCTTAGTGGAAAGGTCAGGGTGTATGATGGTTATATGATAGGTAGGGAGTGCTGGAGTGCTGTAGTAGCGCTTGCCTAGTGATACAGGGCTGAGAGAGGCTCGATGATGCAGCAGTCGAGGAAGGTATCTCAGTAGAGAGCATCAGAATTCTCTAGAAAGATGGACAGTGTAGGGCTATTGAAGAGAGGTTTTCCAAGGAATAATGGTCGAAGGAAGGCTGAAGAAGCAACTATACGTCCTATGGTATCAGGAAGGTGGAGAAGTTGTCAAAGATATATTCAGCGGTTCGATTAGAGCATGGATTTATGGAGCCTCGAGAGTGATGAAGATGGATGATCCATGGAGGTCTAGCAGATCAGAGCTAGATGACTGTAGAGTGGCGTAAAGATGAGTCAGGGAGTGCTGGAGTGCTGTAGGAGCGCTATCCTAGAGGCACGTGATTAAAAGAGGCTCGGTGTTGCAGCAGCTGAGTAGTGTATCTCAGTAGATGGTGTCAAGGACTTTGTAGGAAGATCGAGAGTAGGTCTCAGGAAGAGCCAGGAGGTCTCAGGGAGTGCCAGGAGGTCTCTAGCAATCGAGAGTATCATGGATCAGATTTTTCTACAAGAGCATCAAGAAGAGTCATGGTTCAAGTGGATGATGGTTCTCCAAGTGTAACTGAAGCAACGACTGGTATAAGGGCAGAAGAGAAGGACTAGGGTGGAATTTTCTAAGGTTTAGTCACTGGTTTCAGAAGAGTTTGATGAGCTCTTGGGTTTTGGAGGTGCCCACAGGTTGCGAAGGTATCCGAGATGGCTTCGAAGGGTTTCGTAGAGTGCGGAGGATTTGAAGGAGCAGCAACAGTGTTCGAGGTGCAGCGGCATGCTCAGCAGTGCAGCATTGAGTGGTTGGCCTCGAGGGACGCAATGATAGAGTCAACTTCTATGGCATCAGGTGGACTTTGGATATAGGTGGAGCTTTGCAGTGGTGGCTTCACAAGTGGAGAAAAAATTGGCATGAGTTCAGAGCATTGGTGATGCACAGTTCCAGGTGGAGCGGCGTGTGTAGGTGGACAGGCATAACTTTGAGGAGATCGTGTCAAATGGTACAATATGTGCTAGTGTAGAAATGCTGTAGGTTCTTATGAAAAGTCTAGAAAAAGTGATGCAGCTGCTAAGCAAAAGAGATCTTATAATTTTAGGATGGTACAAAGGTGCAAGCCAAGATCTTCAGCGACAGAGGCGGTCATCCCAAAGGCCTCAAGGGTGCACAATAGCTGAAGAGGATTGATAGAGGTGATGTTTGCATAAGGGACTGTCGAGTATGCAGGGATAGCGGGATCGTGCAGGACATCATTACCGAGAGGTTTGCCAAGGCTTGGGAGCACCAAGGTGGAGATTGTGAGGATTTGTAGTGCTCCCAAGCCTTGGGAGGCCACAGGAGGGTTAGGGGGTTGGCTCCAAAGATTCTAGGGGCTTGGTTGTGTTAGATATATGTGCCCTAGAAGCCAGAATTGGCTGACACTTGTAATACACTTCTAGGGGCAAAATTGTAATTTTGACTATAATCAATAAAATGGGTTATTTTCTATCACACCTGTGTATTTAGTGTCTGTGATACATCCTTTGAGTTAATGGTAATGATAATTCATATTTTCAAGAGTTGAAAATTTAAGACATGAATAATCATTATTAACTCATAAACAGCTCCCGACCATAGGATCATCATGAGGATGGTGATTGATCCGAAAGGTTGGTGTACGATCGCTTCTCTTTAGTAGATGAGTCTTGAGTCTACAGTGTGGAGACACCGGAGCGAGAGTATAGGTACTCGTTAGAGAACGAGGAAACTGAGCGTGACCACCTCGAGTAGTCATTAGGGAGTCTACCTTCTCGTCAATGACTGACTCGATGCTGTAGTAGTGTGTCTGGTTCTTTGACCTGAGATGCATCGGAAGTTCACCTTGAGGGTGTTATAGTTTGACTACACCATTACTCGGTCTCCTAGCCATATGGAATCCGGAGGTGTATGTTGGCTATAGCATGTTCATTGTAGGAACTGGATTGCATCAAGATGGAATCTATCTACCTCGGTGGTAGAGGAGTAGCCCTATGATGATCATGAGAATCAAGTCCAGAAATCCATGGCCATGGTAGAGTGAAATAATAGAAAGAGTTTCTATTTAGATTTTCACATTGGACTCGAATCGAATGATTACATCATATGACAGAGACTAGGGTTTGACGAGTTCACCTTAACCCTAATCTGATCGGGGCTCAAGATAGAAGAACTGAATCACACAGGTAGCTGCACCAAGAGGTTCACATTCAGCTCTGATGGGTTGCCACCATATACTGCTAGGTGTCACTGGTGGATTTTGGGAGCAATTAGAATGATTTAGATGATCGATCATTTCTAGCTGTTCGAATCAGAAGAGTTCTGATCCATCGAAAGGAGTTTCGATGATGTTATGAGATCATGACATCCCATTACCCAGAACTGACTAACTGGGTCACACAAACAAGGTTGAATTGGATGATAATTGAACTGATCTAGTTCAATTGATCTGAATGAGATTCAATAGGTTCAAGGAAATCCTGCACTCGATTGAACCTACGTTCTTTTTTACTATCACAAATAGTTATCCTGATCTGAGCCAAAGGAGTTTGTGCTCAAGAGCTTCTATGGTCTGACTGGAGGTTGTCCAAGTCAGAATAGGTTGTCTTATTTGTAAACATTACTACCATTTTGGTCACCTGCCATTTCTTGTCTTTGCTTTGTAAAAGTCTACCTTGACTGGTCACATTGACCATTCACCTTTGACTTTGACCCCACCTATTGGGAGCTGGTGGGGCCCCCTGCCAGAGACCTGGCAAGGAGAAGGGGCACCCAAGGGTGGCGTGCTAAGGAGGAGCCTAGGAGTCCTTGTTGGACAAGGACTCACTCTCCCTTTTGGATTCCTCAGGTCTACTAAGATCCCGTTTGACTGGTCTTGTGCCTCTAAGGAGGAATCCAGGGGTCTCTATTCAACCCAGATTAGATCTGATTCACAAAGGGTTGTGATTGGTTGAGAGAAGAGGAGTTTGGATCACAAGAGGTTATAAATAAGACCCTGCGCCCAACCCTAATTCCAATGCTATTAGATACGCCCCAAGGCTGCCTCTCCCCTCCTTCTCCATGCATAGTCTCTTCTCCTCTTTTTCTCTCCACGTCCAAAAGGTGTTTTGGACTTAGTTTGGTGCGTCAGATCAAGGAAAGGCGATCAAAGCAAGAAGGCTGCGCTGCTGCAAAAGGACGACTGTAGATCTTCAAAAGAGTTTTGAAGATCCTCCAGAACAGATCCAGATCTGATTTTTGGAGGTGTGATAGAGAAGAAGAGGTTCTCCAGATCCAACCCGAGTGGATACCGGTAGAGGCCAGGCGCTTGCGTGGCTAAGATCCAGAACCTTCCGCTGCAATCAGGATCATCTACAGGGTAATAGGATTACCCAAACCAGGTAAATTGAATTTGATTTAATTTATCTTATTTTATTTTATTTATTAAAATAATAAGAATTAGATCTGAAAATATATCAAGATTTGATTGAGATCAAGAGAAAATTTTTGAAATATATCTCTTGATCTAATCAGATCTGGACGAACCTGGACCGGGAAATCAGGATTTCCCTTCAACTGGTATCAGAGCCAGGTTCTAGATTGTTTAGATCTGATTTTAATTTTATTTTAATTAGAAAATAAAGTGATTTCAGATGTCACATGAGATGTGATCAGATCTGAAATCAGAAAAATTAAAATTAAATGATTTGATCTAAGACATGAAGATATGCATGACTAGTTCTAAATAGAATAGTTCTATAGAATAGTTTTGCATGTTTGTTTAATCTTAATTAATCATATTTTAGATCTTCTTATTTACTGTTTTTTGATATTATAAGTGTTATAATAACATCTGATAAACAGCAAATAAAAATTATTTAATTTTAAATATCATATGAGATATGATAGATGCATGACTAGACTAGTTGTAGAATAGTTCTACATAATTATCTAGATTAGAATTTATTTTGATTAGATCAATTTAAATCTAATTTTTTAGATATTATGATAAATTTAGATCTGAAAATATGCATGATTATGATACATGAGATGTATGCAAATATGCCTTGATTAGATTAAATTTGTATATGAGATATAGATATAGATCTATAACTGTTTTGTAGATTTACATGTTCTGATTAAGGCGTTCCCTTGGCCGTCCGGTCATAAGAACGAAGAAGGGTTTAAAGGCCCTCTCTTCCCATTCGATGGGGTGTTCTTATGACGTGTAGGGGTGCTGCGTGTTCGTCCTTAATCAGAAACCCAAAACTTACTTTCTGCAAAACCCTAGATCCTGAAACCCTAGGATTTATTGTGCATATTTTGTTTATGAACCCAACTAATTAAGAATTAAGTTTTATGGAATATTTAATTAGGTCTAAAATTGAAGAATTTCAGATCTAAGACATATTCATAATACTGGGTTCGGGCTTGGTAGCTCAATTAGGTTAAGCGGTTGATTAAACCAAATCAAGAGTTGTTAGATGGATCAACAATGCTTAAATTGACCAGCCTATAGGATTAAGTTGGGTCAAGATCGAGTCACGATCAACAAGAACCTAATTAGGCTCAGAGGTTAGAGTCTGGTTGTGGCTAACCCAATTGGTTCTGACTCAACAATTTGGTG
>QRFJ01003418.1:0-79764 GCA_006176705.1 Cocos nucifera | reverse complement strand
GGAGAAAAGGTATCCTGATAGTCAATGCCCTTCGCGTTGACTTATTAACCTTTTGCCACCAGTTCTAGTTTTTGAATGTCTCCACATTTCCATCTGCACCAAATCTTTCTCTTGAAATCCATTTACACCCAATAGGTACTATACCTTCTGGTGGATCTTACAAGGTCCAGACTTGGTTTGAGTGCATCGAGTCAATTTCTGACTTCATTGCCTCAAAGCCATTTCTCGGAGTCGATATCTGATATCGCCTCATTGCTTGGATCATCACCATGGCACATTACCTATGAGGAACATTTCCTCTACATCCTCTGAAATAATACCTAAGTATCTTTTCAGTGGGGACGGGAAACTCTTTCCGATCTCGGGTGGAGGAGGTAGTGTTCTTATTGGCTCAACCTGATTTGGTTCCACTTGGTCCTTAGCTCGTTCTGCTTGTGAGGACTTTCTTCGATCAAGTTTAATCTGACTTTCCAATGCCGCTATCTTGAATAAACTGTTTTCAAGAGAATATGGCATGTCGACTCACAATCACATGTGGTCTTCTGAAATGTAGGAAATAGTATCCTAATGATCTTAGGATATTCCTATGAATCGAGCTCTAAAGGACCTAAACTCTAACTTGTCCACTTGTTGCTTTTGACATAAGTCCGGACAACCCCAAATTCTGAGATGGCTCAGACTGGTTTCTTACCGTCCATATCTCATACGCTTGTGATGGTAGGAGATGATTTAGAGGGAACCCTATTCAGTAAATAGATTGAAGTTAATAATTGAATGTCCCCAAAGGAAATCAGGGAGGTCTGTGAAGCTCATCAGGGATCGACAATCAAATGAGTCCGAATTCTCCGTTGAAACCCGTTTGAGTGAGGTTTCCTGTGGAGTCCATTGAGGACTATGCCAATTTTTCTTAAGATAGTCTAGGAATTCCCGCTAAAGATTATTCACCCCTCGATCTGATCGAAGAACCTTAATGGGTTTTCAGTTTGTTTTTACTTTCATGTCTGAATTCTTTGAACTTTCAAGCTTCTGACTTGTGTCTCATAAGATACACTATACCCATACTTAGACAGATCATCCATAAAGATAATAAGTAGAACAAAATTGCTCTAGCGGCACATCGAATGGGGCCGCACACATCAGTATGTACTAGGGCAAGGAGATCTGTGGCCCTCTCCCATGTCCAACAAAAGGGAGTTTAGTCATTTTCCTTGAAGACAGATTCAAAAGTTGGATATGACTCAAAATCAATGGACTCAATAGCCCATTTTTCTCCAATTTGTTAATCCTATCTCTTGCTTATATGACCCATCTCAGGTGCCATAGATAATCTGTCATTTGGACTTATCCCTAGGTCATTTTTGGCATCACGTTTGCGTCGATAGTTAAAACAGGCTACATCAATATGCAACTATAAAAGACCATTTAACAAGGAAACCATTTTGCATTTTATTTGCTTTCATAAAGAATGTTACAATGGTCCCTTAAAGAGGTTGATCACATAACCTTCTTGTGCTAAGCATGAAACATAAATCAAATTCCTCGTCTAGCTGCAGGCACATAATTAACAGTCCGTTTTAAAACTAAGTCTAAACCAGATGGTAATTCGCAGAGGGTATGTTCCCACGGCTTTAACTGCAGCAACTCTTGCTCCATTACCGATGCGTAGGATTCATGTCTCCATTCCCTCAGCCTCCTGCTATCCTCAACCCTGCATAGAAGTGCACAGATGAGCACTAGAACCAGAGTTCAAGCACCCAATGGATGCAGAAGAAACCGTAAGGTTAGACTCAATAACGAGCATACCTCCAGAGGACCTTTTCCTTTTGTTCTTTAGGGTGGCAGGTAAGGAGGGCAAGTTCCGCTTCCAAATGGCCGTCGGCTGTTCAATTGAACCTTTCCTTTTTGCCTCGACCTTCTTCTTCATTGCCTTCTTTCTTCTTAGATCTGCTACCTTTTGCTTTTTCACAGACTTCCTGTTCTTTCCATAAGACTTCTTTTGGAAGAAGTCCGTTCCATAGCAAGAAAACTGAGCCTTTAGAACCTTTCATAGAAAGCTCAGCGGTAACCAGCATATTCATCAACTCGGGCAAGGAATTTTGAAGTTTATGCATTGGGTAATTCATGATGAATTGCCCATAATGCATCAGTCAAGATTGCAGAAAATATCATTCTGCCAAGTCCAAGTCCAACTTCACACCGAGCTTTCTCAAAAGCTCATTCCTGTCCTTGTCAATGTCAGACACAACTAGATCCTTGGACTGACTGCCCAGTCATGCATCTAGCCCTTAAAAAAGTCATTTCTGACTTGATATTTGGCTCTGCCGCGACTCTGTTCACCAAACATCTCCCTGCAGAATAGTGAGCCAAATTTGGCGAGCAGATCTCGAACTTTCATTGGCGGCTGGAAGCTCATCAGACTCGTAGCCCCCAACATGTAGTGATCTGGCCTTATTGTCATTCGTCAACTCCACACCCCCTTTTTTCCAGAGACTCTCTCTGGTTCAAGATGGAATGGACAGGCTGTAAGGTGGTAGGGTACTGGTCAAAACATGTTAACTTCTCTGAACCAAAAAATTTTGTAGTTCCTGAGCCAATTTCTTTATAAATGGCGTCCAGTCAGTCGATGTGTGTCATAGATATGTGCCAATGGATTTGACGCAGACATTTTCCTGTAAAGAGAGTCAAAGATTCTAGGTTAGATACTTAATTTTGACTTGACCAATTTTTAGGATTTTATTTTAAACAAATTACTCCCACATTTCTCGATCCCTACACTCCTCTCTGAGAGATGCGAAAATCTCCCCGATTGATGATTCTAGTGGGTGTGCGGTTCTCACCAACTGACTCATCACCTCACCTAACAGTTATTGGTGAGGGTTAGCCAATGAGTGACAACTGTTCAATGATCTCTAATCATGGTGCACCCAAACTTGGTCTCTAATTAGGATCTACCGTATCCGGAATATGATCCACTCCTTTGTTAAGTCAGACCCACCATTTGCATAGACTGGGTTCCTAATTGGGTCTCTCACCGTATCCGGAATATTGAGCCCAACTCATCCTCCAGCCCATAGCATCCAATGCCTAATAGACATGGTTGGTCTTCCCGGTGCAACTGAGCCACTGTATCCAGCGAGAACAATCAACCCTCGGGAAGGCCCGCACATCACAATGGTGGAAGACCTCAGACTTAATCTTTTCTTAGGGAGAATTGATTCAGGTCTCATTAAATAGTAGCTTGGCTTAGTCATAACAATTATGACTAACCTAGTGCATGGGTCAGCTCGATTATGTGACCACCTCAGATCAGAACTGATTGTCAACAGATATGCCAGGTAAGTGAGACCGGTGGAAAATATGCCTTAACTCGCACAAGAACGCATTCAGGTCGAGTAGCTTCCAATTAAAATCAGTCGATCGTCTGTGCCAAACTTACCTTAGACCAATGCCCACCCTTCATGCCCACTTTGATTTTATGTGAATTATTCATTCCCAAGAGAAGCCCACCACATTCCAAAGTCTTCCTATTTCCTTCTTACATGGTAAATTAAGTGTGGACCAAGTCAAAGTAGGAATTATTTTTAATTTCAAATTCTATGAGATTGAATTTTAGGAAATCAAAACTCTTCCTACAGTGCACCAATTCCATCTAGATTTTTTTTATGATTTTCATAGCTTTTAAAGGGGTTTTTGTCTGAGAAAACCTAGTAGTCCACAGTAAAAAAGAAGGAGGGGGCACCCAAGAGTTGGGCGCCCCTTGTCTTGCCCAATTTGGACAATCCTTGTCTAGGTATTTGACCAAGATAAGAACTCCTCTATATCTCTCTATATAGGATGAATTTTGAACTGAATTTTGGATATATTCCAGACCATTGAGATTCCTTTGGGATGTGTCAAAATCAAGAAGAAAGAGTATTGGGGTGTGGGGATTTCATAGACACCAATCTAGGTGTCTCGGTGAGAGAACAAAGAAAAAAAGGAAGGGTTCTTCCTCTAGGATTTTTCATTGATCTTTTCCTCCTTCTATAGAGAATTTTGAGAGGTATCCCAGGTTCAAAATCTCTTCCTCTTCCTTCTAAAAATTGGAGAATCCAAGATTTAAAGAAGATAGTTTCAAATCGATCATCAAAGATGTATCAGCATAGTACTAGCATATTGTGCTGATTTCCTGCATCGGATTTCTGATCATAGTTCATGGGCTTGTGTGGATGATTCCTAGAGATCGGATGCATGTATGACTTACAACATCAACTTCAAACCTAGATCAGAAAGTTAGAATATCTAACTTGCACAGGTAATAGATCTGATCTATTATTTTCATACCTACATTAGATGTAGTGTATATACATGTTGATGTGATCAACATATTTTAGTTTCTTCTTTAGATTTTAATTTTTAATTTAATAACAGATCTTAGATTTAGGGTATTTTATAGAATTTAAAATTAATTTTGATTAATTTTAGTCTTTCGCTATCTGATTTTGAAAAAAATTCTCGATCTAGCCCTAAAATCCTAGATCTGGTTTTATCATTTTGGGCATAGTCAAGTACTTACGAAGTCGATGTGTGATCAAGATGGAATTAACCACTTCATGAGTTGGAGAAGAATATATCACTGTATTTCAATATAGCAAAATCTTGGCTAGGATAATCCATCAGATAGATTTAATATTTTGAAATACAATGTGGACAACCCGACCGGAGTTGATAGTTGAACTTTAAGATATCCTACGAGCATTTTGGTCAAGAAAATGAATTATATAGAAACTATATCCATATGGATTCTAAGGATGTTGTTCTACACATTCGACCTATCTGACCATCAAGTATCATTGCTAAATGGTTACTTTGATTAGTATAGAAATTTATTTCTATGCTACCTACTTAGGTTCGAACCTATGAGATCACACATATTAGATTTCATGATCTGATCGGATCATTGATCAACGATTAAGTATCATTCTAAGGTTAAATGATGTATATGATTGATGTTTAACCTAGTACAAATATTGCAGGAGGATCGATTAGCAATTAGATTGCTAATTAACTTAATTTTATTAAAATAAATGATTGAGATTAAGTTTAGTTAAATATAATTTAATTAGATTTGGTTTGGGCTTGATTGGATCAAGTTTAATTGGTTTATTGTATAAGCCAAGTGCAAGGAAGAACTAGTCCTAGTTCAACTAGGACTTAGGTCAATCCAATTTTCTAATTTGATTAAAAAATTAAATTAGAATTAAATTTAATTTAATATAATTTAATTAAGTTTTTAATTAGTTTAGAATCTAATTTAAATAGATTGAATTAATTTTGGTTTGATTTGATTTTAGAAAGCATGTTTGACCAAGTCAAACATGGAATCCTAGTAAGACTAGGATCCATATTCTTGTGCCACCTATATCCCACGCCCCATGCCCTTTCCATTTTCATTTTTGGTGACAAATCCCCTCTCCCTAGAATTTATACATGCCCACTCCTCTCCTCTATTTCTCTTATGGAAATTAGTTGCAGACCAGGTCAATGTAGGAAATTTGAATATGATTTGAATTTTCATTTGGAAAGAGTTTTACAAAACTAAAGCTCCTCCCTAGAATGCCTCCCTCCTCTCCCTATTTTCTCTCTTTTTGTTTGGTGGAAATGAGGGAGTTTTATGTGACATTTGTTGGTGGTCTGGGCCAAAAAGAAAGGAGGGGGCATGCAAGTGTTGGGCGCCCCAGCTAGTTGCCTATTTTGGTCTTTCCTAGTCTAAGAGTTTATCCCAACAAAGAATCCTCTATATCTCTTTGTATAGGATGAATTTTGGGCTGATTTTTGGACATGTTCTAGAACATTGAGAGTCCTTTTAGGCATGTGAAAATCAAGTAGAAAGACTATTGGGACATTAGGATTTCATAAACACAAACCTAGGTGTCTAAGTGAGAGAATAGAGAAGAAGAAGAGGGTCTTCTTCTAGGGTTGTCTTGTTCATCTCTTTTCATCCTTTTTGAGATTATTTGAAGTGTCTCAGATCTATAATCTCTCCTCCTTCCACTCATCTTTGGAAGAGTCTAAATTCAGAAGAAGAAAGCACCGGATCGACTATCAAAGAAGGATCAGCACAATACTAGCATACTGTGCTGATTTCCTACGTAGGACTTCTGATCATGGTTCATGGGCTCGTGTGGACGACTCCAAGAGGTTGGACACGTGCATGGATCATAATGTTATCCTCAAGCCTAGATCAGCAAGTTAGAACATCTAACTTGCATAGGTAATAGATCTGATCTATTCTATATACTTGCATTAGATGTAGTGTAGATGCATGTTGATGTGATCAACATGTTTTATTTTCTTCCTTATGTTTATTTTCTAATTTAATGTCATTCCATAAACATGTAATAGGATATTACATATAGGGTATTTCCTAGTATTAAAAATTAATTTTGATTAATTTTAGTTTTCCACTGCTTGATCTTGAAAAAGTTTCAACATCTAGCCCCGAAACCCTAGATCTAGTTCTTTTAGTTTTTTTCTCTGATTTTCGCACACTCAAAATCTCTCTTAATGGTCCTTTAGTTTTTTTCTCTGATTTTCACACACTCAAAATCTCTCCCAATGATCTAGAATCTATAAAAAAATTATTCTATTTTTTTTTCTAAATAATGAGATATGGAGGAGTCTTGTCTAGGTCAAATATCTAGACAAGGCAGGTTCAATTAAGGCAATAATTTGGGGCACCCAACACTTGGGCGTCCCCTCCTTTCTTCCAGCCATGGACCACCACAAATTGGCTCACAAAATTCTTCTTTTTACCATTAAAAATATGAAGAGAAATCAGGATGGAGGGTAGCATAAGAGAAGAGTACAAGTTTGTTGGGATTCTATCATACAAAATTCAAGCCCACAACAACTTGCCATCAATGATCATGGTCCACACCAAAATTCCAAATAAGAAAGAGAGAGAGGGAGAGAGGGCATGCAAGAACATCAAGGAGAAGGGAATTTCATGCCAAAAATTAAGAGAGAGTGGGCGTGGGGGGGCGTGAGATAGAGGTGGTGCAAGGATGGAATCCTAGTCTTACTAGAATTCCATATTTGACTTGGTCCAGTATGGTTTCTCAAACCAAAATTAAATCAAAAATAAATTAACCAAATTAAAATAGATCTTAACCTAATTAAAATATTATATTAAATTAAATTAGAATTAATTTTAATTTAATTTTTTAATCAAATTAGAAAATTTGGTTAACCCAAGTCTTGGTTGAACTAGGACTACTTTCTTGCACTTGGTTTATTCAATAAATCAATTGAACTTAATCCAATTAAGACCAAACTATATCTAATTAAATCATATCTAATTAAAATTAATCTCAGCCCTTTGACTTGATTAAATTAAGCTAATTAGTAATTTAATTTCTAGTCTATTCTCCTATAATACTTGCACTAGGTTAAACATCAATCATATTGATCGTTTAACCCTAGAACAATTCTTAATCATTGATCAACCATCTGATCAGATCATGAACACTAATGTGTATGACTCCATAGGTTCAAACCTAAGTTAGTAGCATAGAAATAAATTTTTTTACCCATCAAAATGATCATCTAGCAATGATACTCAACGATCAGGTAGATCGAATGTGTAGGACAATATCCTTAGAACTCATGTGGATATAATTTTCATACAATTCATCCCCTTGACCAAAATGCTCGTAGGACATCTTAGTATTCAACTGTCAACTCTGATCAGGCTATCCACATTGTATTTCAAAATGCCAAATCCATCTCATGGATTATCATAGCCAAGTTTTGTTATATTAAAATATAGTGATACATTCTTCTCCAACTCTTAGAGTGGTCAATCCCATCTTGATCACACACCAACTTTGCAAGTACTTCACTATGCCCAATAATCTTCCATTACTAAATTAGAAATTTAGTTAGTCTGGTACCAAAGCATAGTGAGTTACTTACAAGCCACTAAGATGATCTCAGGTCTAAGAGATATTTATACCTATATCCCATTAGAGATATTCTTAACAACAGAATCTAGAGTTGGTCATGTTCAATGATGATGTACCCTTATATCTCATCTATATGCCATACCAGTGTTTCCACACTCATTGGTTAAGAGGACAACCATCCCATATGGCACACAGCGACCTATGCTCGATAAATGCTGTCATCCTTATTAACAGCCTATCATTTGATCATGAACAGTTTTAAGGACTAATCAATAAATCCTCTCTTTATCGAAACTAGATAGTCCTAAGAACTTCATCACAATAATGAAGTTCGTTAGAAGATATAAACTTTATAATAAAAAATATCAAAAATATTATTTTATTTATTAATAAATTAATTATAATTATAATATAGCATAATGGTCAATTGGCTGATAATTGACTTTAGAACATATTTTTCAATACTTTTGGCCAAAAATAGGTATGAAATTTTAATAAAAATTTTTTTTTGTAACATCATTTTGAATGATCTTATGATTTATGTTGGATAATTGAATAATGGTATTTATTTATTATCACAGTCTATTAATATGGTCCAGTCCTCTAGTAAATTCTTTAGAATAAATGATGTGTTTGATGTCTACTTTTGGAATTGTAAGTTAGGTCATATCAATAAGAACAAAATAAACAGGTTGGCTCAAGAAGAAATTCTTGAAGTTGGTGATTGTGAATCACTTCCGACCTATGAGTCATGTCTTCTTGCTAAGATGACCAAGTTACCTTTTACTAGAAAAGATGAATGAGCTAGTGAACTCTTGGGTCTAGTACATATTGATGTATGTGGACCAATGAGCTCAAGTGCTAGAGGTGGATATTTCTACTTCATAATATTTATGGATGACCTATCGAAGTATGGATATATCTACTTAATGAAGCATAAATTGGAGTTGTTTGAAATATTCATACTATTCTAAAATGAGGTAGAAAAGCAAATTGGGAAGAGTATTAAAACTCTTCAGTCTGACCAAGGGGGTGAGCACCTTTCCAGTGAGTTTTAGACATATCTTGGGGAGAATGAAATTTTCTCCTAGTAGTCTTCTCTTAGAATATCACAACATAATGGTGTGTCTGAAATGAGGAATCAGATATTATTAGACATAGTTCGATCCATGATGGGATTTGCTGGTCTACCTATCTTCTTATGGGGATATGCGCTCGAGTCAACATGTTATATTCTGAATAGGGTGCCAAGTAATTCTATTTCCAAAATGCCATATTTGATGCAGACAGGGTGTAAGGCTATACTCTCGCACCTTAGGATTTGGGGGTGTCCGTCTTATGTCAAACATTCAGTAACAGACAACCATGGATCTAGGTCTGACAAGTGTTATTTTATAAAGTACCCAAAAGAGATCAAGAGGTACTACTATCTTACTGATGAGCAAAAAATGTTTGTCAGCCTTAAGGCAATCCCTTAGAAAAGAAGTTTCTTAGTAAAGGAACTAATGCCTCTAAAGTCAAACTTGAGAAAGTTCGGTAGGTAAAAAGATTAACATAAGTAGCTGAACCTGAACTAGATTTGATTAGATCAAATCAGGAGCCCATTGAACCTATACACTTAAGATGGTCTGGTAGAGTACCATGTCAACCGGACAGATACTATGATTTTTTGGTCCAAGATGATGATCTTGTCATACTCGATGAGAATGATGAGGATCAGATTACCTACATGGATGCAATGCAGAGATCTGACTCTAAGAAATGGCTTGAGGTCATGAAATCCATAATAGAGTTCATGAAGGTTAATGGTGTATGGACATTGGTTGATCCAAATAAAGGGATAAAACCCATAGGATGTGAATGGGTATTCAAGAGAAAAAGGGGCACAGACAAAAATGTGGAGACCTGAGATATCATCAACGTTATGGTATAGACTATGACAAGATGTTATCTCTTATGGCAATGCTCAAGTCCATTCAGATCATGCTTATGATAGTTGTCCATCTAGACTATGAAATCTGGTAGATGGATGTGAATACAGCTTTCCTAAATGAAGAGCTTGATGAAGAGGTGTATATGATACAACCTGAAGGATCTACATCCACAGATGAGTCTAAGGTGTGCAAGCTTTAAAGGCCCATTTATGGACTAAAGCAGGCATCTTGGAGTTGGAACATATATTTTGATAGGATGATCAAAACATATGGCTTCATTAAGAATGGTGAAGAACTCTACATATACAAGTAGTTTAATAGTCCATCGATTGTATTATTGATATTATATGTGGATGACATGCTCTTAATTGAGAATGATGTTCCTACATTATATGGAATAATGATCGGACTACCATCACAGTTCTCTATGAAGGGCCTGTGAGAAGCTTCGTACATCCTAGGGATGAAGATGTATAAAGATATGTTAGGGATAAACCCACTCCTGCTGAAGTTTGATCAGAATGTCTAACCTTTGAATTGGCCTGCCCAATATTAGCAGCTAGGGATGAGCATCCACCAAATTCATAAGATCTTCAAAACTCCTTCAGTAGTCGGACTTCTGTTGGACTTCTCCTTCAGTCAGACTTCTTCAACAGTCGAACCCTAGCCAGACTTCTCCTTTAGTAGTCGAACTCCTACCAGACTTCTCCTTCAGCCGGACTCCTTCAGTAGTTGAACTCCTCTAAAATGGTGTTAGCTAAGAATTCTTCGTTACCTATGGCTATCCCATCCGAACTTGAGTTGTCAGACTCTAGTGAACTAGCACATCATGATAACAGACATGATCCTCCGTAATAAATTCCACGTGGCACTGAATGGCCCACTATCAGGTAGTTACGACTGTCACTATCAGTTTGTTATGAGCCCCACCTATATAAGGGATCCTCTAGATATGCTTTCTTCTTCAAGCTCTCATTCTTCTTCTAAAAACTTTGCTAAAATCTCTCTGAGCACTCCATTTCTATTAGCTGAAAGAGCTAACTTGATCATTGGAGAGTCTTGTCGGAGCCACCACCCCTCACTCAAGATGAGACTTATTTTGCATGTCACCGATGGTGCCCTCATCTTCTTTGACTCCAACCTCGATTTTGGTGACAACCAGATTTTGCACCAATAGGATTGGCACTGGAGGAAGGGACGCCCTTGCATTCTTGAGGTTTCCTTATTCTTAAAGGAGTGCCCAGCAGAGATGTTTCTTCATCCGACACAAAGTTTTCTTCCCAACAAAGATGTCTCCTAGGAAGGCTTCAACCCAAAGATCAACTGCCTCCGCGGATAGATCTCATCCAGATCTACCCACCCCTATTTTGTCTCCTACATCTTGAGCTCCACCAACTACAATGGAGGATGCAGAGTAGTTCAACCTGCTAGTCTAGCAGGTTCGTGGCCTCACTGAAGCAGTGCAGACCATGTAGTAGTAGCAGCCTCTGGCACCGATTCAGCTGGGGCAGGCTTCTTTGGAACCCCAGAACCCAGTCTAGAGATGATTGACTTGGACAAGTTGGCCGGTGACCTCCAAAAAGTGGAAGCAGAGGATGGAGAGCCCTGGCTCTGATCATGACTCAACCCCTGGGGGAACTTTACCCCCATTCAACTAGAAGACTTTGGAGATCCATAACTGTGAGGATCTTTTGGATTAAAAACTATAGGAAATAAATAGATGGATCGAAGAACTCCATCATGTTCCATCCTCCCAAGGCAACAACATCTGCACTGACCCTCATTTCTCCTAGAAAATTATGCAGGAATCGATCTTGCGAAACTTCAAGCTCTCCTAATTTGAGAGCTACAATGGAACCACTGATCTGATTGACCATCTGAAGACCTTCCAAACTATGATGCTGCTCCATGGTGCATCGGACTCCATTCTGTGCCGAGCTTTTCCTTCTACTTTGAAGAAAGAAGTGAGAAACTGATACTTGATGCTGAAGCCAGGTATAATCTTCTCCTTTAATCAAATGAGCCATCAGTTTGTGGCTCATTTTGTCAGCAATCGACATCCAAGACGAGGCTCGAATATCCTCATCAATATCAAGTTGTCGGAAGGAGAGACCATCCAAGCCTATGTCAATGGCCTTCAAAAGAATGATCTATTGTTCTCCCTGGAGAAAAAGAATCATAGAAATTTTGCTGATTTACTAGCTCGGACTGAAGGTTATGCTCGAGTAGAGGAGGCCTTCAAGTTGAAGGATGAGGAAGCCATGAGAGTGCAGTAGGTGGGTGAATCTAGCAGGCCCCCAGTTGAAGAGAAGCCGAAGGAAGTTCGACCACGCTCGTGGACTCCTCCTGAGGGCAAGCAAGCTAGAACTTTTCCTAGAGCTCATCATCAAAGAAGTCCGATAGAAGGGCTAATAGAAGGGCATGACAAGGTTCCCCCCTCAGAAGATTCCATAACTACACCCCCTCCAATGCTCCAAAAATCTAGATTTTGATGGAGATCAAGAAGCAGCTACCAAGGTCGGAGAGGATGTGCACTCATCTTGGCAAGTGCAATCTCAACAAGTACTGCCTCTACCATCATGACCATGGTCACGATATTGGAGAATGTATTCAGTTCTAAGATGAGATTGAGGAGCTCATCAGGCAGGATAGGCTCGGCTGATTCCTACGACGTCGGCCTAAGGGATGGGAGGGTCGGCCGAGGGACCTCCTACCTCTAGAACCACCAAGGAGGGAGGAGTAGCAAGGAGATTGACCCTTACATGGCATCATCAATGTTAGATATATGTGCCCTAGAAGCCAGAATTGGCTGACACTTGTAATACACTTCTAGGGGCAAAATTGTAATTTTGACTATAATTCAATAAAATGGGTTATTTTCTATCACACCTGTGTATTTAGTGTCTGTGATACATCCTTTGAGTTAATGGTAATGATAATTCATATTTTCAAGAGTTGAAAATTTAAGACATGAATAATCATTATTAACTCATAAACAGCTCCCGACCATAGGATCATCACGAGGATGGTGATTGATCCGGAAGGTTGGTGTACGATCGCTTCTCTTTAGTAGATGAGTCTTGAGTCTACGGTGTGGAGACACCGGAGCGAGAGTACAGGTACTCGTTAGAGAACGAGGGCACTGAGCGTGACCACCTCGAGTAGTCATTAGGGAAGTCTACCTTCTCGTCAATGACTGACTCGATGCTGCAGTAGTGTGTCTGGTTCTTTGACCTGAGATGCATCGGCAGTTCACCTTGAGGGTGTTATAGTTTGACTACACCATTACTCGGTCTCCTAGCCATATGGAACCCTGAGGTGTATGTTGGCTATAGCATGTTCATTGTAGGAACTGGATTGCATCAAGATGGAATCTATCTACCTCGGTGGTAGAGGAGTAGCCCTATGATGATCATGAGAATCAAGTCCAGAAATCCATGGCCATGGTAGAGTGAAATAATAGAAAGAGTTTCTATTTAGATTTTCACATTGGACTCGAATCGAATGATTACATCATATGACAGAGACTAGGGTTTGACGAGTTCACCTTAACCCTAATCTGATCGGGGCTCAAGATAGAAGAACTTAATCACACAGGTAGCTGCACCAAGAGGTTTCACATTCAGCTCTGATGGGTTGCCACCATATACTGCTAGGTGTCACTGGTGGATTTTGGGAGCAATTAGAATGATTTAGATGATCGATCATTCTAGCTGTTCGAATCAGAAGAGTTCTGATCCATCGAAAGGAGTTTCGATGATGTCTATGATAGAGATCATGACATATCCCATTACCATACAGAACTGAACCTAACTGGGTCACACAAACAAGGGTTTGAATCTGGTGATCATCAATTGAACTGATCTAGTTCAATTGATCTGAATGAGATTCAATTAGGTTCAAGGAAATCGTGCTAGCACTCGATTGAACCTAACGTTCTTCTTTTACTATCATAAATAAGTTGTCCTGACTGAGCCAAAGGAGTTTGTGCTCAATCAGAGGCCTTCATATGGTCTGACTGGAGGTTGTCCAAGTCAGAATAGGTTGTCTTATTTGTAAGACATTACCTGCCATTTTTGGTCACCTGCCATTTCTTGTTCTTTGACTTTGGTCAAAAGTCTACCTTTGACTGGTCAAACGTTGACCATTGACCCTTTGACTTTTGACCACATGTCATGCACCTATTGGAGAGCTGGTGGGGGCCTGTCCCCCTGCCAGAACCTGGCAAGGAGAGAAGGGCGCACGCCAAGGGTGGCGTGAGCCCAAGTAGGAGGCGCCTAGGAGTCCTTGTTGGACAAGGACTCCACCTCCCTTTTGGATTCCAATCAGAGTTCTACTAAGAATCCAGTTTGACTGGTCTTAGGCGCCCTCTAAGGAGGAATCCAGGGGTCTCTATTCCAACCAATCAGATTTAGATCTGATTTCACAAAGGGTTGTGATTGGTTGAGAGGAAGAGGAGTTGGATCACAAGAGGTCTATAAATAAGACCCTGCGCCCAACCCTAATTCCTAAGTAAGAGTGAATGCTATTAGATACGCCCCAAGGCTGCCTCTCCCCTCCTTCTCCATGCCATAGTCTCTTCTCCTCTTGCTCTCCACGTCCAAAAGGTGTTTTGGACTTAGTTTGGTGCGATTCAGATCAAGGAAAGGCGATCAAAAGCAAGAAGGCTGCGCTGCTGCAAAAGGACGACTGCAGATCTTCAAAAGAGTTTTGAAGATCCTCCAGATCAGATCCAGATCTGATTTTTGGAGGTGTGATAGAGAAGAAGAGGTTCTCCAGATCCAACCCGAGTGGATACCGGTAGAGGCCAGGCGCTTGCGTGGCTAAGATCCAGAACCTTCCGCTGCAATCAGGATCATCTACAGGGTAATAGGATTACCCAAATCAGGTAAATTAAATTTGATTTAATTTATCTTGTTTTATTTTATTTATTAAAATAATAAGAATTAGATCTGAAACATATCAAGATCTGATTGAGATCAAGAGAAAATTTTTGAAATATATCTCTTGATCTAATCAGATCTGGACGAACCTGGACCGGGAAATCAAGATTTTCCTTCAGGTTGGTGCCTCGGAGATCTAGGACATAAGGTGAACCAAGGAACCAATGTTAAGAAATCAAGACTGTAGAAAGAAGATTTTTTGTAGGTTAGCCGATTCGGTCCAAAACTGGGTCGACTAAGTCTCAGTACATAGGCAAAATAGAGAGCTATGCATTTGAAATTGCTGGCATGGCATAGGACTGGGCTGGCTCAGTTTTAGATTGAGCCGACCTAGTGGAACTTAGCCGGCTCAGTGCTGAGACTGAGCCAGCTCAGTGCACGGGTAGAGTTACGCGAGAGTCTGTTTTGGGCTAAGGTCTGGGTTGATTCTAGGGGTCTTAAGGCCTAGTTTGAAAGGTCTTAAGGGGACTAATTCATGTATGGGTTTAATCTAGATTCAGAAGATGAGAGCATGAGATACATGGGTGTGCATGGGCTCAGTGAGTGCTTTCACATATTGGGTTAGCCGAGGAGTTTTTTGGTCGAGCCTAATGGCTATGTATAAATACATAGGTTGTATTAGGGTTTTCAAGGTTGGAATCAATACAGACCTTTTCTTCCATAACTCTCTTCTTCTCTTCTGTCTAGAGTTGCCACCCTAGGGATCTTGAAGAAGCCCTAGAGAAGAGGGGCATCTCCCTCAAGCCCAAGGAGGGAGGCGCCCCAACACAGATCCAGGTGGAGGATCGATGGTTTGCTGCCCATAGAGAATGTCACAGATTTCTTCAGGTCTGTGCTAAAGATCAGGGGCTTCCACAACATGGTATCGGGACTGGTGATGCCAAGGGTGATTGGTGTTCGAGAGATATCATGGAACATCAATTGGTATCAAGGAGAGGTGATGCCAGTTGGTGTGCATATCTCTTCTTCTCTTCTTCTCTATTCCTTGATTTATTTGATCATCCTTTCGTAGAGATCTCTAAGAAGTACTTCCATGATTGCTTGGCTATTCACCAATAGCCATGTCGATCCATGTGGAAAGAGTGCATATTTCCAACACTACGAGCATTTTGGTCAAGAGGATGAATTATATGAAAATTATATCCGCATGGATTCTAAGAATGTTGTTCTACACATTTGACCTATTCAATCGTAGGATACCATTTCTAGATGCTTACTTCGATTGGTATAGGAATATGTTCCTATGCTATCGACTTAGGTTCGGATCTATGAGGTTACACATATTAGAGCTCATGATCTGATCAGATGGTTGATCAATGATTGAGAATCGTTCTAGGGTTAAACAATCAATATGATTGATGTTTAACCTAGTGCAAGCATTGCAGGAGGATCGATTAGCAATTTGATTGCTAATTAGGTTAATCTAATTAAGCCAAATGGCTGAGATTAAGTCTAATTAAATATTATTTAATTAGATTTGGTTTGGGCTTGATTGGATCAAGTTTAATTGGCTTATTGGATAAGCCAAGTGCAAGAAAAAACTAGTCCTAGTTCAACTAGGACTTGGGTCAACCTAATTTTCTAATTTA
Organism: Cocos nucifera; assembly: GCA_006176705.1. NCBI lineage: Eukaryota > Viridiplantae > Streptophyta > Magnoliopsida > Arecales > Arecaceae > Cocos > Cocos nucifera. Next base: position 63,352 of record QRFJ01003418.1, on the reverse strand, counting down.
ATTAAAAAAATTAAATTAAAATTAATTCTAATTTAATCTAATTTAATTAAATTCTTAATTGGGTTAGAACCTAATTTAATTTGGTTGGCTTTATTTTGATTTAATTTGATTTGAGAAACCATGTTTGACCAATTCATAGATGGAATCCTAGTGATACTAGGATTCCACCTTGTGCCACCTTAGCCCTCCACGCCCCACACCCTCTTTCTCTTTATTTTGTGCAAAAAAACCTCTCGCCCTGATCTTCATGCATGCCTCCTCTCTCCCTCTCTTTCTCATATGGTAATTGGGTGGAGGACCAAGTCAAAGGTAGTAGTTTGTTTGCTTTTGGATTCTATGAGATAGAATCCTAACAAACCTAAACTCTTCCCAAAAGGTACCACCCCTTCTCCTATTTTTTCTCTCTTATTCCTTGGTGAGAAAGGCTCTCTTTGTGCATGTATTCTTGCTAGATTCACTAAAAAAATAAGAGAAGGGGTGCCCAAGAGTTGGGTGCCCCAATCTCATGTCAAAACTAGTCCTTCCTTGTCTAGTTTTTGATCTAGACAAGGACTCTTCTTTTTTTATAAATTTAGAATTAATTTTAGCCTAATTTTTTCATGAAACATAGACCATTAGGAGAGTTTTGGGGTGTTCAAAAATGAGAGGGAGAGGGTCTTTGCGCATTGGGGTTCCATAGACACCAAACTAGGTGTCTAGGTGAGAGAAAAGAGAAGAAGAAGAGGGTCTTCTTCTAGGGCTATTTTGATTTTCTCTTCTCCTCCTCCTTTTGAGATTCTTTTGATAGAATCTCAAATCTAAAATCTCTTCTCCTTTTTCTAATATTTTGAAGAGTCTATGTCTTGAAGAAGAAAGCATCGAATCGATCGTCAAAGAGAGATCAACATAGTACTAGCATACTATGCTGATTTCCTGCATCAAGATCTCAGATCATGTTTGTAGGCTCGTGTGGATGACTCCTAGAGGCCGGACCTGTGTGTGGCTTGTGACTTCATCCTCAAGCCTAGATTAGTAAGTTAGAATATCTAACATGCTTGGTATCAGATCTAATCTATTGTTCTATAGCTACATTAGATGTAGTATTGTAGCATGTTAATGAGATCAACATGTTAATCATTTCTTTGTATTTTTAATTTTTGATTTAATATAATATCTTGATCATGTAATAAATCTTAGATCTAGGATATTTTAGTAGTAATTTAAATAAATATTTAATTTATTTAAGTATTTTGGTGCCTGATCTTGGAAAAATTTCAAGATCTATCCATGAAACCCTAGATCTGGTTCCTTCAATTGGTATGAGAGCCAGGTTCTTATTACATAATTTTCTTGAGCATATTTAGATTATTTATTGGATTAGATTTGATTTATAATCTAATTATAAAATCTAAAATTAAAAATTTAGATCTCACGAACTGCCATAAGATTGTCCTGCTGTAAGGTTTATCCCTTATAGTGAAAAGATTGTCCTAGTTCGTGATGATCTATTCCTAATCATAAATTTTATTTGGGGCGAACCCACTCCTGCCAAAGTTTGATAAAATATCTAATTACTGAATAATCCCATCCGGTAGCAACAACCAAGATTGACCCTCTATCAAATTTGCAAGATCCCTCCGAACCTCGCCTAGATGAGCTTGAATGGCGGGGGTGGCCGAGCTCCTTCACCCTAGGCAGTCAGTTTTTCCTGATCGCAAGTCTTCTAAACTTCTCCTTTAGTCAGACTTTTCCATCACAAATAGGCTCCTTTCAGTCGACCTTCCCCGATCTCATGTCTTCCAAACTTCACCCTCAATCGAACTTCTCCATCGGTCTGACTCCTTTCGAATCCTTCTGGTAGACCTCCTTTCGAGTTCCTCCGACGGACTTCCTTCAGAATTTCTCTAGTGGACTTCCAAACCCCTTCCAGTCGAACTCCATGCAGTCACCTGAAAGGGCCTCCATGCCTATGCGGATCTAGCAATCTGTATAGCATAAACCCACTTACACACAGACGATTCTGAAGGAGTCTGAAATCCTCTAGAATTGATGAAACTTGAAGCTCTTCGCTGCCAGCGCCTACCTCCTCCAAACTTCAATAATTAAATCTCAATCACCTGCATGTCATGATAGTAGATGCATCACAACAACGGACACTACTCTTCATAACAAACTTCACATGGCCCCGAACGGCCTACTACCAAGCGGTTACGGTTGTCACCATCAGTTTGTTATAGGCTCCGTCTATAAAAGAGATCCACTAAATACGTTTTTCTTAAGCTCTCATTCTCCTCCTCAAAATTCTACTACTTTTTCTGCTGAGCATTCTATTTTTATTTGCTAGAAGAACTGACTTGACCATCGGAGGATCCTATCGAAGCCACCCCTCCTCCGGTTTGGACTTCTTTTATGGGTTTCGATGGTGACCTCGACTTCTCTAGCTCCGGCCAATTTCGACATCGATCAAATTTTGCACCAATAAATTTATTAAATTTAATCAAATTTTATTTATAATTTAATAGATTTTAAATAATTTTAGATCTAAAAATAAAGTTTTTAGATTGCATGGACTGCTATAAAATTATCCTGTTGAAAGGTTTACCCCTTATAGTGGAAAGGTCATCCTAGTACATTCTAATCTAAAATATTAATCATAAAATTTTAGATTAGATCTAAGAGATTATATGATCTGATTCAAAATATTTTAATCTAATTTTAATCATCATAAATATATTAGATTTGATCTAGAAAGATCTATGATTGATTGGTGTTGAAACTATTTCAATTACATAAATCTATTTAGATTAATTAGATCTAAAGTAGATTCATATTTATATTACTTGTATTTTGATTATGAATCAAACATGCAACTTGGATGATAGAACCATGTTGTAAAAATATTTTACAAATATAAAAATTATTTTCAAAACGTCAAACCCCAACCCTCAGTCCAAAACTTAATTGAGAATTAAGAAGTTGTTTGATTAGGATCTAGGATTGTAAATTGAAGATCTTAAGACACGAATCATAACACATTAGGTTAAATGGGTTAGTGAAGATTAGGTCCATTAATTGGATTAGACCTAGGGTTAGATTAAAGAATGAACTTAATTAGAGAATTGACTAAATCTAATCAATTATTGTCTTAGATTAGATCAAGGATTCTCTAGATCAATTACAATAGTTATAGTTGGTCAAGTCCATATCTTTAACGAGATCCAAGATGGACTTGATTCTTGGCTACGTGGTCTAGCACAAACTGTTAGGTTGATCTAATTGAAGCTAATTAAATCAGTTGGTGTTTAAGATAAATCAGACTGGTGGTCTTTAATTGGCGGCCCGCTTACTTGGTCATTTTTAATGGTGTCTAAGGCAAGCTTTGGCAGACCCTTCCACTGGTCGAACTTACTTGACTTCTTAGTGAAATTATATTTTGGTCAGATCACTTGACTATTCGAGTTGATCCATGTCAGCTAGGTAAATCAATATGACTGATTTAGGTGCTTCTTGACCAGCCTATTAATGGTCTTCCTTAAGCTGACTTGGTGAAGTTAGTGGAAGAATCATGACAAGCTGGTTCATCTATCTTTTCCTCTTCTTTAAAAATTAAATCCTGTAAAATTATTAGATCCTTAAAATGAATTAGTTATGATGATAACTAGATCATAGTCTTCCAATAAGTGGATGATAATGGGTCCATCAATTTGATAATCATTAGAGGCCCAAAGGCCTGATGCTTATCGGCTGATGGAATTATCATTCATTATATGATTTCTTGGCTACATCTTTCTAAATGGTAGTTAGGTTAGCCAACCAAAGTTGGGCCTAATCATTCATTGGTTAGATGAGCTAAGTATGGTCATGTTAATGGTTGGACCTAATCAGACCTTTTCAGTGGAGGCTAAAGCCTACTAATTATGGACTGGGGTAAAATTTAATTACTAAAAATTATTTAGAGAAATAATTGATTATGAACCTATCCTTAGATGCACATGGATTGGCCAACTAAAGTTTGGCTCGTGTGCAGCCTTTGTAGATTCTAGTACTCACTAAAAAATTTAGGTAATTCCTCGAATTGGAGATAGAGGCTATCAATTTGAATAAAATAGTGGAAGAATCTTTTGATTAAAGTTCAAATCTTTAGGTTTAATGAATCAATTGCTAATTAGGTTATGGTTTTTTTTTTGTGTAGATATGGCCACTTTCCTATCGCTCCGATCATTGTTGGATAATGATAAGTTGGTGGGATCCAACTTTTTGTAGCTAGTACTGAAAGTTGAAGATAGTCCTAGAGCATTAATGGATCCTATATATGCTAACGGATTCTGCACCTAAGGAGCCAACTACCAATGCACATGGAACAGTCAGAGAAACTTACCAGAAGTGGCTGAATGATCAGACCATGGTGCGCTATATCATGTTGGCTGCCATGAGCGACGAGTTCAGTCATAGATTTGAGACAGCTCAGCCAAAGGACATGTTTCAAGTATTGGAGGATTCCTTTAGCACACCAGATGACATAGAGAAGAATAAGACTAGTTGTACCATCTTCAATGCCAGAATGCGGGATGGTGCCTCTATCATTGATCATGTATTATATATGATCGAGCTGATAGAGCGATTGAGCAAGCTCAATTTTTTCTTACATAAATAGCTTGGGAAGGATGCAATACTGAACTTGTTGTCCAAGTTCTTTCTCCCATTCCTTACTCATTTCAGAATGACAAAGCCTGATGTAGACTACCATGGGTTACTGGGGTTACTTCAAAACTTTAAGAAGGATCACCAACTCCATAAGGAGTCAGTGAACTTAGTGGGACGTTTATCTTCTGGTTCTCGATCCTCTAGAAAAGGAAAGAAGAATAAGAAGAAGAAAGCTAAGAAGGTGCAAGTTCAGACTGGGACATCTATGCAGGGCCAGACCAAAAAGATCAAGCTCGATAAGAGTCAAGCTGAATACTTCTTTTGCAAGAAGTAGGAGCATTAAAAAAGAAACTATCCTCAATACATTACCTCTCTAAATTCAAACAGGCAGAGAAAGAAGCAATTTATTACTGGGCAAGGTACTTATATGATAACTTCTTATAATTTCTCTATTTATGATATTACTAATTGGGTATTGGATACCGATAGCCCTTTCCATATTTGCAATTTGTTGTAGGGATTGCAGGTCAGTAGAAGATTCGAGCAAGGTGAAAGATTCCTGAATGTTGGAGCTGGAAGATCAGTTCTAGTTCTAGCTTTAGGAATTCTGAAACTTATTTTTGAATCCCATATCATTTTTCTTAGTGATTGTCATTTTTGTTTCAGTTTCTTTTTAAATATCATTTATGTAGGTCTTCTGGCCAAGAATGATTATGAAATTTTAATAAAAAAATAAGTTTGTAATATCATTATGAATGGTATTACTATTTTTTATAGATATTTGAATAATGGTTTGTATATATTATCACAACCTATTAACATAGTCTATTCCACTGGCAAGCATCCTAGATTAGATAGTGTGTCAGATATCTATTTATGGTACTATAGGCTAGGTCATATAAATAAGAATAGGATAAACAGGTTGACTCAAGAGGGAATCCTCGAAGTTAGTGATTATGAATCACTTTCAACCTGTGAGTCCTGACTTCTTGGTAAATTGACCAAGTCACCTTTTACTAAAAAAGATGAAAGAGCCACTTAGCCTTAGGTCTAGTACATACTGATGTATATGGACCATTGAGCACAAGTGCCAAAGGTGGATATGTCTACTTCATCACTTTCATAGATGATCTATCCAGATATGGATATGTCCATCTGATGAAACATAAGTTAGATACTTTTGAAATATTCAAACGATTTTGAAGTGAAGTAGAAAAATAAATAGGAAAGAGTATTAAAACTCCTCAATTTGATCGAGAAGGAAAATACCTTTTCGATGAGTTTCTCACATATCTAGGAGAGAATGGAATTCTCTCCCAGTGGACTCCTTCAGAAATACCACAGCGTAATAGTGTGTCTAAAAGAAGAAATCGGACTTTGTTAGACATAGTCCGATCCATGATGGATTTTGCCAGCTTGTCGATATCCTTCTAGGGATATGTACTCGAATTGGCTTGTTATCTATTAAATAGGATTCCAAGTAAGTTTGTAGTTAAGACTCCATATGAGATATGGATAGGACGTAAGCTAGCACTTTCACACCTTAGGATTTGGAGGTGCCCAGCTTATGTTAAATGGTTAATTATAAATAAACTTAAACCTAGGTTTGATAATTGCATATTTATAGGATACCAAAAAGAGAACAAAGGATACTATTTCTATCATGCTGATGAGCAAAAGGTGTTCGTCAGTCTTAAGGCAATCTTTTTGGAAAAGAAGTTCCTTGATGAAGAAACTATTGCCTCAAAGGTTGAACTTGATGAAGTTCAATAGATAGAAAAATCGACACCTATAGCTGAACCTGAGTTAGATTTGATTAGATTAGATCTAGAGCCCAGTGTACCTACACCATTAAGACGATTCGATAGAGTATCGCATCATCTGGATAGATACTATAATTTTCTGGTCCAAAATGGTGATCCCATCAAACTCGATGAGAATGATGAGGATTCGATCATCTATATGGTTGCTATGTAGAGACCTGATTTCGAGAAATGGCTTGAGGCCATGAAATTCGAAATGAAGTTCATGAAGGTTAACAATGTGTGGACATTGGTTGACCCATCCGAAGGGGTTAAACCTATTGGGTGTAAATGGATCTTCAAAAGAAAAAGAGGCACAAATGGAAAGGTGGAGATCTATAAAGCCCATTTGGTTGCCAAGGTGTATCGTCAATATTATGGTATTGACTATGATGAGATATTTTCTTTTGTGGCAATGCTCAAATCTATTCGAATTATGATTGTGATTGCTGCCCATCTGGACTGTGAGATCTGGCAAATGGATGTAAAGACAGCTTTCCTGGATGGAGAGTTGACTGAAGAGGTGTATATGATACAACCTGAGGGTTTCACATCCACAGATGAGTCTAAGGTGTGCAGCTTTAGAGATCCATTTATGGACTGAAGCAGGCATCTCAAAGTTGAAAGATGCATTTTGATAAAGTGATCAAAATGTATAGCTTTGTTAAGAATGGAGAAGAATCCTGCATTTACAAATGAACAAATGTTCCAGCAGTAGTATTTCTTATCTTATACGTGGATGACATTCTCTTAATCGAGAATAACATCCCCACACTGTAAGAAATAAAAGTCTGATTGTCATCATAGTTCTCCATGAAGGACTTGGATGAAGCATCCTATATCTTAGGGATGAAGATCTATAGGGATAAATCTAAAAAGATGCTTAGGTTATCCCAGTCCACGTATATAGATACTGTGCTGAAGAGGTTCAGCATGAAAAATTCTAAAAAGCGCTATCTCCCAATAGGCCATGAAATTTCTCTCTCTAAGAAGGATTATCCAACAACTCCTGAAGAGAGAGAGAGCGTATGAGTAAAGTCCCATATGCTTCGATAGTGGGATCTATCATGTACGCTATGATATATACGAGACTAGATGTGGCATACTCACTAAAGGTAGTGAGTAGATACCAGTCTGATCCTAGAGAAAATCACTGAAAAGTGGTTAAAACCATCCTTAAGTATTTGAGAAATACAAGGACCAATGGTTGGTTTATGAAATGTCAGATCTAAAACTTATAAGATTTACAGACTCTAGTTTTCAATCTAACCATGATGACAGCAGAAGCATGTCAGGATATGTCTTTACTCTAAATGGTGGAGCTATCTATTGGAAGAGTTCTAAGCAGCATACTGTGGTAGACTCTGTTTGTAAAGCAGAGTACATCGCAACATCAAATGCTACAAAGAAAGCTGTATGGCAGAGAAAATTTATCACCTAGCTCAGAATAGCACCCTCCCTTGATGGTCCGATCCTGCTCTACTGTGACAGCACTAGTGCCATTGCTCAAGCGAAAGAATCAAAGGCACACCATTGAACAAAGCATATTCTATGCCACTTCTATCTAATCCAAGAGGTCATAGATAAAGATGATGTCAACCTTCAAAAGATAGATGGAAAGGAGAATCTGGCCGACCCCTTCACTAAAGCCCTGGTGATAAAGAAGTTCGACAACCACAAGTCGAAGATAGGTATTAGATACTATGCCAAGTGGTTTTAGGACAAGTGAGAATTATTGAGAAATGTGTCCCAAAGCTAATTGTCAACCTATTGACGGTTGAGCTATATTGTATCTATAATTGATTTATTAATAAATAAAATATATTTTTGATATTTTTTTCATTGCAAAGAATTCATCTTCTAACGAACTCCATTATTGTGATGAAGTCCTTAGGACTATTTAGCTTCGATAAAGAGAGGATTTATCGATTAGTTCTTAAATCTGTTCACGACCAAATGATAGACTGTTAATTATGATGATAGTGTCTATCGAGCATAGATCGTTGTATGCCATACAGATTGATTATCCTCATAACCAAGGAGTGTGGGACACTGATATGGCATACATGTGAGATGTATGGGTAAATCATCATTGAACATGACCAACTCCAGAGCATTCTATTGTCAAGAATGTCTCTGATGGAATATAGGTATAAGTGTCCCTTAGACCTGAGATTGCCTTAGTGACTTACAATCAACTCATGGTGCTTTGGTACTAGACTAACTGAATTTCTAATTCAATAATGGAAGGATTTTTGGCGTAGCCAAGTAACTTGCAAAGTCAGAGTGTGATCAAGATGAAATTAACCACTCCAAGAGTTGGAGAAGAATGTATCACTGTATTTCAATATAGCAAAATCTTGATCAGGATAATCCATTAAATAGATTTGATATTTTAAAATATAATATGGATAACCTGATCAGAGTTGATAGCTAATCTCTGAGGTGTCCTATGAGCATTTGGTTAAGGGGATGAATTATATGGAAACTATATCCGCATGGATTCTAAGGATGTTGTTCTACACATTCAACCTATCCAACCATCGGGTTTCATTACTAGATGGTTATTTTGATTGGTATAGAAATCGATTCCTATACTACTGACTTATATTCGGACCTATGAGGTCACACATATTAGAGCTCACGATCTGACTGGATGGTTGATCAATGATTGAGAATCATTCTAGGGTTAAACAATCAATACGAATGATGTTTAACCTAGTACAAGCATTGTAGGAGGATAGATTAGCAATTTGATTGCTAATTAATTTAATTTGATTAAGCCAAAGAGCTAAGATTATGTTTAATTAAATATGATTTAATTAGATTTGATTTGGGCTTGATTGGATCAAGTCTAATTGGCTTATTGGATAAGCCAAGTGCAACAAAAAAAACTAGTCCTAGTTCAACTAGAACTTGGGTCAACCCAATTTTTTAATTTAATTAGATAATTAAATAAAAATTAAATTAAATTATTAATTGGGTTAAAACCTAATTTAATTTGCTTGACTTGGTTTTGATTTAATTTGGTTTGAGAAACCATGTTTGACCAAGTCATAGATGGAATCCTAGTGAGACTATGATTCCACCTTGCGCCACCTTAGCCCTCCACGCCCCACACCCTCTTTCTTTTTATTTTATGCAAAAAAAACACTCTCCCTGATCTTCATGCATGCCTCCTCTCTCCCTCTCTTTCTCATATGGTAATTGGGTGGAGGACCAAGTCAAAGGTAGTAGTTTGTTTGCTTTTGGATTCTATGAGATAGAATCCTAACAAACCTAAACTCTTCCCAAAAGGTGCCGCCCCTTCTCCTATTTTTTCTCTCTTATTCCTCAGTGGGAAAGGCTCTCTTTGTGCATGTATTCTTGCTAGATTCACTGAAAAAATCAGAGGAGGGGCTCCCAAGAGTTGGGTGCCCCAATCTATTGCCAAAACTAGTCCTTCCTTGTCTAGTTTTTGACCTAGACAAGGACTTTTCTTTTTTTATAAATTTAGAATAAATTTTGGCTTAATTTTTTTATGAAACATAGACCTTTAGGAATTTTTTGGGGTGTGCAAAAATAATATGGAGAGAGTCTTTGTGCATTGGGGTTCCATAGACACCAAACTAGGTGTCTAGGTGAAAGAAAAGAGAAGAAGAGGAGGGTCTTCTTCTAGGGCTGTTTTGATTTTCTCTTCTCCTCCTCCTTTTGAGATTTTTTTGATAGATTCTCAGATCTAAAATCTCTCCTCTTTCTTCTAATATTTTGAAGAGTCCATTTCTTGAAGAAGGAAGCATTAAATCGACCGTCGAAGAGAGATAAACACAGTACTAGCATACTATGCTGATTTTCTGCATCAGGATCTCAAATCATGTTCGTGGGCTCGTGTGGACAACTCCTAGAGGTCGGACACATGTGCAATTTATCACTTCATCCTCAAGCCTAGATCAGCAAGTAAGAACGTCTAACTTGCTTAGGTATCGGATCTAATCTATTATTCTATAGCTACATTAGATGTAGTATTGTAGCATATTGATGAGATTAACATGTTAATCTTTTCTTTGTATTTTAAATTTCTAATTTAATATCATATTTTGATCATATAATAAATCTTATATCTAGGATATTTTTATATTTATTTAAATAAATATTTAATTTATTTAAGTTTTTTGCTGTCTGATCTTGAAAAAGTTTCAAGATCTATCCATAAAATCCTAGATCTGGTTCCTTCAATTAGGTCTTGACTTGATCGACCATATGTTACCGTGAGTCAACCTTGACCCAGACTTAGTTCTATTGGATTGGTTAATTCTAAGCACTCTTAATCCCACCTAACTAACTCTTGAATTGATTTGATCAATCGCTAGATCTAATTGAGCTACCCAAGTCTGAACCTAAAATTATGAAGATGTCTTAGATCTAAAAATTTATAATTTTTAGATCTAATTTATTTTATAATCTTAATTCTTAATTAAGTTTGGGTTCATAAATAGAAATATGCCAAAAATTATAGGATTTTAGGATCTAAGATTTTATAGAAAAATATTTTTTTTTAGTTTTTGACTAAGGACAAACGCGCATCACCCCTATACACCATAAGAGCATCCCATCGAATGAAAAAAGAGGATCTTTAAATCTTTCTTACTCTTATGACTGAACGATTAAGGGCAATGCCTTAATCAGAAACAAATACTACACTACAAAATAATAAGATCTACAACATATATCATATATAAAATCATAGATCTGAACATGCATGTTCTGTATACATCTCATGTATCATTCAGAAAATCATAAATGCATGCTTTCAGAATTGATATATCACATATAAAATCTAAAAAATAAAATTTAAATTGATCATATCAAAATAAAATTTATTCTAGATAATTCATAGAACTATTTTATAACTAGTCTAGACATGCATCTATTATATCTCATATGAATAATTAAATATTTTATTTTTTATTTTTAGATTTAATTATAATATTTATAACATCAAAAAAATAAAAATAAAAATAGATCAAAATCCTATTTAATCATATCAAGAAGAAAAACTATACTAGACTCCACATATAACAGTTCTATACCTAGTCTAAACATGTATCTCATACATCATTGATGTGATTCTAAATTTTTAATTTTCTGATTTCAGATCTAATCACATTTGATATAACATCTAAAATTCTTTAATATCAAATTATAAAATTTAAAAAAAATTAAATCTAAAATAGATATGAAGAACTACTAACTTGGCTCTGATACCAGTTGAAGAAAAATTAGTATTTTTCCACCATAGGATCATTCAGATCTAATTAGATCTAAAAAGATATTTTAAAAAACTTTCTAACAAATCTTAATCAAATCTAAAACATCTTGGATATGATCCTAAAGATCTGATATTAAAACTAAAATTAAAAATTAAATTAGATTTTAATTTCATACCTTGTTTGGATAAACTGCTTTTATCCTATCGATGATCTATCGTCATCCGGGGTTCTGGATCTAGCCATGTAAGTACCTGGCCTCTACTAGAGTCCACTCTAGCTAGATCTAGATGTGCTTTCATTCTAAATCTGATGCCAAAAATTTAGATTAGATCTAAATTTCTACACCCGATCTCTTGATGTAGAACACCCCGTCACGATCTTTGCTTTTGCTTTCTTCAACTTTTGAAGGCTGAACTTGCATCCAATCCTTTATGGACGTGGAGAGAAGGCAGAGGAGCAATAGTAGAGGCATGGAGATGAATTTTATGGCAGCCTTTCAGCATAGGATATGGATATCATGAAACCCTAGGGTGTGGGGTCTTTAAATTGACCATTTGCCAACTCTAAAGTCCATTTTGATCAAGCAATCTAATTGCTTGATCAATCTAAAAGCCCACCAGATTCTTCATGTTAAAACCTAGGTCTCTACCTAGTTTTGTCACCAAAAACCCCCTAGAGAGGTTGAATAAATCAAATAAGAGAAGAGGGGTGGCATGGGGTCTCATCTCTTACAGTTTGATCCTTATCAAACTCTATCCACCGATTTCCCTCTTATGCGCACAATATATGGGGCAAGCCTACCTCCTTTTGCATGAAAAATAATCTTGGGATGTGCACCATCTGAAGAGGATATAGATGGTGCATGTCTCCCTTCTTTCTTTCTTATAAAGATCGATCAATGTCCTGACAGAACCAAAAATGGCAAGTTGTGTCAGGAATTGGCAGGTGTTGTCTTATTTCCATCTGATGGATTAAAATAATTCTTTTCTGACCTAGATAAGCTCTAGTTAGACCAGAATAAAGCCTTATAGGGTTCTTGAGTAAGCCTAAATAAATTTGGCTCAATCGAGATGAACCAGAAAGACTACAGAAGGAGAAACTTAGGCTCAATCGTATGCTAGCACGATTTTCTTGAACCTAATTTGATCTAATCCAAATCAATTGAACTGGGTTAGCTTGATTGATCACATCTAGACCCAAACCCTTATTTGTGTAATCCAATTAGGTTTAGTTTCATATGATAATAAGATATGTCATGATCTCCATCATCGACATCATCGAAACATCTTTTGATGGACTAGAATTTTTTTGATTCATACAATTAGAATGATCGATCATTAAGATCATTCTAATTGCTCTCAAAATCCACCAGTGACACCTAGTAGTATATGATGACAATCTATCAGAACTGAAAGCAAACCTCTTGATGTAACTACCTGTGTGATTGAGTTCTTCTATCTTGAGCCCCTATAGGATTAGGGTTAAGGTGAACTCATCAAACCCAATATCCGTCATATAAGTTAATCATTTGAGTCGAGTTCTTTATGAAATCCTAATAGAAACTCTTTCTATCATCATTGATAAGTGGTAAAAATACACTAATAAAAGTATTAAATTATAAAATAAATTAATCTATTTTTGAGAAATTGATACTTTTGTTAATCCTATATAGGAAAGAAGGCCACCAATATGAAGATTTTATTTTTCTGAGTCAGTTGAAATAAATTTCAAGCAAAACGAAGTTCAAATGAGCCCGAAAATGAATTTCAAAGAAAATGATATATAGAAAAAAAAGTCGGCCGGTCCGATTCAAATCGGCTCAGAAAAACTAGCTCAACAAACTACTCGGCCCAACCGTGCTCAGATCAACCGCCCGCTAATGCCATGTTGACGTCAGGAATTTTTACGGTGCATGGTGGACTGATACAGTGACCAGATGAGGGCATTTCAGAGATTTCATAGGTACAAGTGCACTCCGATTGGCTGAAGGAAGTAGTAGTCCATGCAACACTGGGCTTGCCCATGGTCTACAGAGGCTATTTTGGAAATTTTGTCAGATTTGATGGATGTTGTTCTTTGGGATTTGATCGAATGGATAAAATCTGTGCGCTGACGAATGGCATATGCAACTCCTGATCAAGATCCAATGGTGGAGATGCATTACTGATTTTAAACTAAGAATTAGAGGCTTCTTTGGGCATGATCTAATGGCCCAGATTCGATCTTCAAAGCTGATCCAACGGTCCAAATGAATTCTGACTTGATTTGGGTTTTTAAATCGATTTTTGCGAGGTTTCTGGCCCATTTGATCATCATCCAAAGGTCAAAATGATCCAGATTTCAATTTGAGTTGTGTTAGGAGTTTTAAACCCAATTCTTCCAGGATTGTTTATGGATTTCGATAGAAACTCTTCTCCTTAGCCTATTTAAAGACCCTATTGCTGTTGCTACCAAAAGAGAGAGTTTTATAATAGTAACTGAGAGTAATAGAGAAAAATAGAGAGAGATCTTTAGAGAGATTTTAGAAAGGGTTTGAGAGCTTTAAGGGAGAGAAAAGAGAAAGAGCTTTTATTTATCTATTATTTTTTTTCTTCTTCTTTTATTCTTTCGATAATCAGGACATCGATCAAGAGGTTTCTCTTCTTCTTCATTGAGTTTTCCACACCAAGAGCAACAGACAACCAATTTCAACAAATAAATAGTCTAATTTTTTCATGCTTTTTATTTTATTTACTATTTTTGAGCTTGTTATCATGAACTAAATTTTGTTTTACTAAAGCTAAGGTGTAGCCACTAATTCGATGTAATATTCAGTATGATTTATTTTTAATTTTAAATTTTATTCATAAGGAGTATATAAATCTGATCATAATGCTTTTAGATTATTGGCCATCTTCTAATTGATCTAATGAACATAGATGATACGGACCAAGTACATCTATATTATTGCTTCTTGATTATATACCTTGTATTATGAATCGAATTAGAATTCATATGCATGCAAAAATTTTAATGCACTTTGGACGCATCATATTTTAATTAGAAGATTTCACAAAACTTAATACATTGATATTTATTTAAATTACACTTGGACCAAAGGGTAATTAAAAAATGTTGATAGTTTTGCTACGCTTGGAGCAACGGATAGTGAATAAACTAGGAGACTCCACCATCACATGAAATAAAATTAAACTAATAATCTGAATATTGTATTGACTAAGTTGGTGAACTGATTGCCTTAGTATCCTATTGCTCTTAAGTTTAAAATCCTAATAATTATACTCTCTCTATTTTCTTATAATTTTTAATTATTTCTTTATTTTATTCTTTATTTTTTATTCTCATAAATCGATCTTTTAAATAAAGCATAGAAAAGAGCTTTCAGTATTTATTTTCCAATCCTCTAGAGATGATACTCTACTCACTTACCTTATTAGTTGATCGACTGGTGCACTTGCCATAGCTATGGATTAGCAAGCATCAAGTTTTGTGATAAGTGATAAAAATATACTAATAAAAGTATTAAATTATAAAATAAATTAATTTATATTTAAAAAATTAATATTTTATTAATTCTATATAGGAAAGAAGGCCACCAATATGAGGATCTTATTTTTCTGGATCAGATGAAATAAATTTCAAGCAAAACGAATTTCAAATGAGCCCAAAATTGAATTTCAAAGGAAATGATATAAAAAAAAACTTGCCGGTCTGGTTCAAATTGGCTCAGAAAATCTAGCTCAGCAGACCGCTCGACTCGATCGTGCTCAGATCGATCATCCACTGATGCCACGCTTACGCTGCATTGACATCTGGATTTTTTGTGGTGCACAGTGCACCGCTACAGTGACCAAGCGAGGGCATTTTGGAGATTTCATGAGGACAAGCATGCTCCGATTGACTGAAGGAAGCAACTGTCCAAGCAATGCTGGGCTCACGCATAGTCTATAGAGGGTATTCTGTGAATTTTGCCTGATTCAACGAATGCTGTTCTCTAAGATTTGATCGAACGACTGAAATCTATGCGCTGACGAATGATGGATGCAGCTACCGATCGAGATCCAATGGTTAAGATTCATCCCAATTTTTAACTAAGAATCAGAGGCTTCTTTGGGCACGATCTGACGGCCTAGATTCGATCTTCAAGGCTAATCCAACGGTCCAAATAAATTTTGACTTGATTTAGGTTTTTAAATCAATTTTTGAGTGGTTTTTGGCCCATTTGATCATCATCCAATGATCAGAATGATCCAGATTTCAATCTGAGTTGTGTTAGGAGTTTTAAATCCAATTCTTCCAGGATTTTTTATGGATTTTGATAGAAACTCTTCTCCTGAGCCTACTTAAAGACCCTGTTGCTGTTGCTGCTGAGAGTGAGAGTTTTAGAATAGTAACAAAGAGTAAAAGAGAAAAATAGAGAGAGATCTTTAGAGAGATTTTACAAATGGTTTGAGAGTTTTAAGGGAGAGAGAAGAGAAAGAGCTTTTATTTCTTTATTATTTTTCTTTCTTCTTCTTTTCTTCTTTCGACAATTAGGACATCGATCAAGAGGCTTCTCTTCTTCTTCATCAAGTTTTCCACACCAAGAGCAATGGACAACAAATTTCAACAAATAAAAAATCTAATTTCTTCATGATTTTTATTTTATTTGCTATTTTTGAACTTGTTATCATGAACTAAATTTTCTTTTACTAAGGCTAAGGTGTAGCCACTCTTTTGATGCAATATTCAGTATGATTTATTTTTAATTTTAAATTTTATTCATGAGGAGTATATATATTTAATCTTATTGCTTTTAGATTACTGGTTATCTTCTAATTGATCTGATGAACATAGATGATACGAACCAAGTACATCTATATTATTATTTTTTGATTATATATCTTGTATTATGAATTGAATTAGACTTCATATGCATGCGGGAATTTTAGTGTGCTTTGGACGCAACATATTTTAATTAGAGGATTTCACAAAATTTAATCCATTGATATTTATTTAAGTTACACCTGGACCAAAGGATAATTAATAAATATTGATAGTTTTGCTACACCTGGATCGAAGGATAGTAAATAAACTAGGAGACTCCACCATCACATGAAATAAAATTAACCTAATAACCTGAATTTTGTATTGACTGAGTTGGTGAATCGATTGCCTTAGTAACCAATTGCTCTTAAGTTTAAAACTCTAATAATTACACTCTCTCTATTTCCTTATAATTTTTAATTATTTTTTTATTTTATTCTTTAATTTCTTATTCTCATAAATCGGTCTTCTAGATAAAGCATAGGAAAGAGCTTTTCAGTACTTATTTTTCAATCCTCTAGGGACGATACTCTACTCACTTACTATATTGCTTGATTGACTGGTGCACTTGCCATAGCTATAGATTAGCATGCATCAAGTTTTTAATGCCGTTGTCGGAAATTGTGTCTAAAATAATATTAAAATTTTGATCATAGCTTTATTTAATAATTTTATTTTTAATTTTTATTCCTACTTTATTTTTAAAATTTGTTCAATGCATGACATGTACTGGACATAGTAACTTACTATCTTGAGATCCAGAAATTGAAAGGACCATCAAAAGACTACAACAAGAAAGAAACATGGTAGCTGAAAATCCTAACGACATTAATCTAGAATTGGATATGATGATCGAGGAACAACATGAAGCTATTCGAGTAGTACATCATCCATTAAACGATTACATTACACCATCTATAGCTGATGTGGCTTCGAGCATCAGGAGATCACCTATGCGAGCAAACAACTTCAAAATAAAACTAGCGATGATCCAGATGATTCAATCAACTATCCAATTCAGTAGACACGTGCATGATGATCTGAATGTCCATATTTCTAACTTTCTTGAACTTTGTGATACTTTTAAAATTAATGGGGTGTCAAATGATGCTATTAGACTAAGATTATTTCCTTTCTCCTTATGGGATAAAGCTAAAAGTTGGCTTCATTCTCTTCCTATAGGTTCTATCACAACTTGGGATGTCCTAATACAAAATTTTTTAGCCAAGTACTTTTGACCTTCCAAGGCAGCCAAGATGCACAACGATATCACTTTTTTAATGCAGATGGACATTGAGACACTATATGAGGCTTGAGGGCATTTCAAGGAACTGCTAAGGAGATGTCCATATCATCAACTATCCATATGGCTTCAGGTACAAACTTTCTATAATGATTTATCTCCTACTAATTATTTTATAATTGATGCAACAGTAGGAGGAACCATTAACCAAAAAATAGAGGAAGAAACCTTTGATCTAATTGATGAGATGACATCAAATAGCTATCAGTGGCAAACAGAATGCATGATGCCGAAAAGATCAGCAGCTATGCAGGGAGTAGATTGCGTGCCAACCTTACTAGTTGAAATTGCAGCCCTTAGAGTTAAAGTCAACAACTTGAAGGGAACAGCTATACATATTCAAAGCATCACTTGTGACCTGCGAGGAGGATGACACGATACAAGCAACTACCAGATAGGTAATCCTTTTGCTAAAGCAACTAATACAGCTAATTATGTTGGTAATTTTTTCAAGCCGCAATAAAGTAATCCCTACTCCAACACATATAATCAAGGGTGGAGGCAGCACCCAAATTTCTCATGGAGCAATCAAAATGCAGCACAACAGCCACCTCTGAGGTTCCAACTACCTTAAAAGAAGTCCAACATGGAGGAGCTGATGGTCAAATTCATGCAAAACCAAGAAGCAATTATAAAAAATTTGGATCAGCAAGCTGTATACCTAGAGACCATCCATCTGCTAGTTGTTTTGGTGATTGACGAATTTTAGTTGATGGTTCCTTATTTATAGTTGGCTCTTTAGTCTCTTTCTTCTGATGTGGCTCCTCTAGCTTTTTACCACTTCTTAGGGTGATAGAATTGACTTGCTCCCCTGGATTGATCTCCGTGTTGCTGGGCAAGGATCCCTGAGGTCTCTCGGAGATTATCTTAGCCATTTGGCCTATTTGCATCTCCAAGTTTCGAATTGCTGCTGCTTGGTCCTGCCTAAGTTTGGAGAGAGTTTTAGAATAGTAACAGAGAGTAATAGAGAGAAATAGAGAGAGATCTTTAGAGAGATTTTAGAAAGGGTTTGAGAGTTTTAAGGGAGAGAGAAGAGAAAGAGCTTTTATTTCTCTATTATTTTTCATTCTTCTTCTTTTCTTCTTTCGACAATCAGGACATTGATCAAGGGGCTTCTCTTCTTCTTCATCAAGTTTTCCACACCAAGAGCAATGGACAACCAATTTTAGCAAATAAACAGTCTAATTTCTTCATGCTTTTTATTTTATTTGTTGGTTTTGAACTTGTTATCATGAACTAAATTTTCTTTTATTAAGGTTAAGGTGTAGCTACTCTTTTGATGCAATATTCAATATGATTTATTTTTAATTTTAAATTTTATTCATGAGGAGTATATAAGTCTGATCTTAACTAATTGATCTGATGAATATAGATGATATGGACCAAGTACATCTATGTTATTGCTTCTTGATTATATACCTTGTATTATAAATCGAATTAGAATTCATATGCATGTGGGAATTTTTGTGTGCTTTGGATGCAACGTATTTTAATTAGAGAGTTTCACAAAACTTAATGCATTTATATTTATTTAAATTATATCTGAACCAAAGAATAATTAATAAATATTGATAGTTTTGCTACGCCTGGACCAAAGGATAGTGAATAATCTAGGAGACTCCACCGTCACATGAAATAAAATTAACCTAATAATCTGAATATTATATTGACTGAGTTGGTGAACCGATTTCCTTAGTAACCTATTGCTCTTAAGTTTAAAATCCTAATAATTACACTCTCTCTATTTCCTTATAATTTTTAATTATTTATTTATTTTGTTCTTTATTTTTTTATTCTCATAAATTGGTCTTCTAAATAAAGCATAGAAAAGAGCTTTACAGTACTTATTTTTCAATCCTCTAGGGATGATACTCTACTCACTCACTTTATTACTTGATCGATTGGTGCACTTGATATAGCTATAGATTAGCACACATCAAGTTTTTGACGTCATTGCCGGGGATTGTGTCTAAAATAATATTAAAATTTTGATCCTAACTTTACTTTAGAATTTTATTTTTAATTTTTATTTCTACTTTATTTTTAAAATTCATTCAGTGCATGACACGTACTGGACATAGTAACTTACTACCTTTAGATCCAAAAATTGAAAGGACCATTAGATGACTAGAACAAGAAAGAAATATGGCAACTGAAGATCCTAACGACATCAATCAGGGATTGGATATGACGATCGAGGGACAGCATGAAGCTATTCGAGCAGTGCATCATCCATTAAATGATTACATCACACCATCTATAGTCGATGCAGCTTCGAGCATTAGGAGACCGCTTGTGCGAACAAACAACTTCAAAATAAAATCGATGATGATCCAGATGATTCAATCAACTGTTCAATTCAGTGGACATGTGTATGATGATCCAAGTGCCCATATTTCTAACCTTTTTGAACTTTATGATATTTTTAAAATTAATGGGGTGTCGGATGATGCTATTAGACTAAGGTTATTTTCTTTCTCCTTCTGGGATAAAGCTAAAAGTTGGCTTCATTCTCTTCCTGCAAGTTCTATCACAACTTGGGATGTCCTAGCCCAAAAATTCTTAGCCAAGTACTTTCCACCTTCTAAGACTGCCAAGATGCACAATGATATCACTTTTTTTATTAAGATGGACATGGAGACACTATATGAGGCTTGGGAGCATTTCAAGAAAGTGCTGAGAAGATGTCCACATCATCAACTACCCATATGGCTTTAGGTACAAACTTTCTATAATGGTTTATCTCTTACTAATCATTCTATGATTGACGTAGCAGTAGGAAAAACCATTAACCAAAAAATGGAGGAAGAAGCCTTTGATCTAATCGATGAGATGGCATCAAATAGCTATCAGTTGCAAATAGAACACATGATGCCGAAAAGACCAGTAGCTATCTAGGGAGTAGATTGCGTGCCAATCTTACTAGCTGAAATTGTAGCCCCTAGAGTCGAAGTCAACAACTTGAAGGAAATAACTATGCATGTTCAGAGTATCACTTATGACCTATGTAGAGGAGGATATGATACAAGAAACTGCCAGACAGGTAATCCTTTTGCTAAAGCAACTGATACAGTTAATTATGTTGGTAATTTTTTTAGATCGCAATAAAACAATCCCTACTCCAACACATACAATCAAGGGTGGAGGGAGCACCCAAATTTCTCGTGGAGCAATCAAAATGCAGCATAACAGCCACCCCCAAGATTCCATGTACCTGAAAAGAAGTCCAACATGGAGAAGCTGATGGTCAAATTTATGCAAAACCAAGAAGCAACTATAAAAAATTTGGAAGCCAAACTTAGGCAGGACCAAGTAGCAGCAATTCAAAATTTGGAGATGCAAATAGGTCGAATGGCTAAGATAATCTTCGAGAGACCTTAGGGATCCTTGGCCAGTAATACGGAGACCAATCCAAGGGAGCAAGTCAATGCTATAACCCTAAGAAGTGGTAAAAAGCTGGACAAGCCACATCAGAAGAATGAGACTGAAGAGCCAACTATAAATAAGGAACCATGAACTAAAATTCGTCAGTCACCAAAACAACCAGCAGATGAATGGTCTCCAGGTATACAGTTTGTCGCTCCAAATATGAAGCCCTACGTGCCGCTGCTACCATTCTCAAAGTGACAAATACAGCATCTAGATAAGGAATTTTTTAATTTTTTTAAAATTTTAAATAATTTACATATTAATATTTCTTTTGTAGATGCTATCACTTAAATGCCCAGGTATGCCAAGTTTCTCAAAGAAATTCTAACAAATAAGAAAAAGCTGAAGGAGCATGAGAGAATAAATTTGAATGAAGAATGCTCAGCAATACTTCAAAATAAATTACCACAGAAGCTAAAAGATCCAGAAAGTTTTACTCTCCCTTGCATTATTGGTGATGGTAATTTTGATAAAGTTTTATGTGATCTAGGAGCAAGTATTAATCTCATGCCCTTTTCTATTTTTCGAAAGCTTGGCCTAGGAGAATCGAAGCCTACCACTATTACTCTTCAATTAGCCGATAGATCCATCAAATATCTAAGAGGTATAGTGGAGGATGTCTTGGTAAAGGTAAACAAGTTTATTTTTGCTATTGATTTTATTGTTCTTGATATGGAAGAAGATTATGATGTACCCCTTATTTTAGGGAGACCCTTTTTAGCTACTGGAGGAGCTTTAATAGATGTTCAACAAAAAAAATTAATTCTTAGAGTCCAAGATGAACAAGTTACTTTTAATGTTTTTAATGTTTTTAAATATTCCAATGATAATCAAACTTATTTTCGTATAGATGATATTGACAATTTAGTACATGAGTATTTTCTAGAAAACAGGTTTGAGGACCCTATTGAAGCTTGCATTGTCTAATCATAAGAGGTTTCAGTTGAAGATGAAAGGCAAACAAAATGCATAAAATTGTTAAAGGCCAGACCATATATTCCATGCACATACAGACCACGATTTGAAGAATTAGAAAGATCATCCGCTTCTTTTCCAAAGACATCAATTGAAGAGCCACCTACTCTTGAACTTAAACCTCTTCCTTCTCATTTAAAATATATTTTCTTTGAAGGTTTCTCGCACTTACCTATTATTATTTCTTCTTCTTTGATAGATTTAATGGAAGAAAAGTTGTTAAGAGTACTAAAGAAACACAAAAAGGCATTTGGATGGACCATAGCAGATATCAAAGGAATTAGTCCCTCAATTTGTATGCACAAAATTCTCATGGAGGAAACTATGAGCCTACGGTCCAACCCCAAAGAAGACTCGACCCTAAGATGCAAGAAGTGGTCAAAAAGGAGGTAATCAAGCAACTGGATGCAGGTATTATTTATTCTATCTCCGATAGTTCATGGGTAGGTCCTGTTCAAGTAGTTCCTAAGAAAGGTGGGATTATTGTAGTTCAAAATGATAATAATGAATTAATTCCTACTAGGACTATTACTGGATGAAGAGTATGTATGGATTATAAAAAATTAAATGATGCAACTAGAAAAGATCATTATCCTCTTCCATTCATTAATCAGATGTTAGAAAGGTTAGCTGGACATGAGTTTTACTACTTTCTAGATGGATATTCTGGTTATAATCAAATTGCCATAGCACCTGAGGATCAAGAGAAAACTACTTTTACATGTCCTTATGGTATATTTGCGTTTAGAAGAATGCCATTTGGTTTATGTAATGCACCAGCTAATTTTCAATGATGCATGATGGCTATTTTTTATGATATGATTGAAAATTTTCTTAAAATATTTATGGATGATTTTTCTATCTTTAGATTCACATTTGATAAATACTTGCATAACTTATCTCTTGTTTTACAAAGATGTGAGGATACTAATCTTGTCATAAATTGGGAGAAGTGTCATCTGATGGTACAAGAAGGCATAGTGTTAGGCTACAAGATTTCATATAAAGGTATTGAAGTAGATAGAGCTAAGCTTGAGGTGATCGAAAAGTTACCCATACCGACCTCAGTTAGGGCTATTAGGAGCTTTTTGGGGCATGCTGCATTTTACCGTCGATTTATAAAGGACTTCTCTCTAATTTCTAAACCTTTATCTAAATTATTATGTAAAGATGTCTCTTTTTATTTTTCTGATGAGTGTTTGTAGGCATTCAACACCCTCAAGGAGAAGCTGGTCATGGTACCTATTGTGGTAGCACCAGATTGCTCCCTACCTTTTGAGTTGATGTGTGATGCTAGTGACATAGCCATAGAAGCAGTACTCGGTCAAAGAAAGGATAAGATTTTTTAAACTATATACTATGCTATTCGCACTTTGACTGAAGCCTAACAAAAATATGCAACCATAGAAAAGGAGCTCCTGATAGTAGTATTTGCATTAGATAAATTTCATTCTTATCTTATTTTATCTAAAGTTATTATATACACCGACCATGCAGCTCTAAAGTATCTCCTTACCAAGAAAGATGCAAAACCCATATTGATCAGATGGATTCTTTTGCTACAAGAGTATGATTTGGAGATTAAAAACAAGAAGGGCATAGAGAATTTAGTTGCTGACCATCTTTCTAGATTGGAAAACATCACAGAGAAGGAATTAGATATTTTTCCTATCAAGGAGGAATTTTTAGATGAACGCCTCTATGCTATATCAGGTAGAATGTTTCTATGGTATGCTGATATTATTAACTACCTGGTTGGTAAGGTTCTTTCACTTGATCTTTCTTTTCAACAAAAGATGAGATTGTTATCTATTGTTAAATATTATTTTTGGGATGAACCTTTCTTATATAAGTATTGTGTGGATCAGGTCATTAGAAGATGCATTCCGAAGGAAGAAATGGAGAAAATTCTGTATCATTATCATGACCGGGAGGTAGGAGGACATTTTGGCCCAACTAGAACAGCTTATAAGGTTCTTCAATCAGGTTTTTATTGGCCCTCTCTATTTAAAGATGCTCATACTTATGTCTCTTCATGTGATCACTATCAAAGAACTGAAAATCTCTCTAGGAGACATGAAATGCCTTTAAACAATATTCTTGTGTGTGAAATTTTTGATGTTTGGGGTATTGATTTCATGGGACCTTTTCCTAGTTCTTTTTCAAATCAATATATACTTGTGACTGTAGATTATGTTTCAAAATGGATAGAAACAACACCTTTTCCAACTAATGATGCTAAGGTAGTTGTCAAATTTTTGAAAAAGCATATTTTTACATGTTTTGGCACTCCTAGAGCAATCATTAGTGATGGAGGTAAACACTTTTGTAATAAATAATTTGAAAATCTGTTAAGCAAATATGGTGTCACTCATAAAATAGCTACCCCATATCATCCACAAACCAGTGGTCAAGTAGAGGTGTCTAATAGGAAATTAAAGAGAATTTTAGAAAAGACTATAAGTGCATCTGGGATAGACTAGTCATTAAAATTAGATGATGCATTGTGGGCATATAGGACTGCATGTGAAACACCTATTGGTATGTCCCCATATAGGCTGCTCTTTGGAAAAGCATGCCACCTCCCTATTGAGCTAGAACATAAAGCATATTGGGCTATGAAAATTCTTAACTTTGATATACAAGATGCAGGAAAGAATAGGTTGATGCAAATAAATAAGATGGATGAATTTTGTCACCATGCCTATGAGAATGCCAGGATCTATAAAGAATGTACTAAGAAATAGCATGATAACCATATTATAAAAAGAGAATTTCATGAGGGACAGCAAGTTCTCTTGCATAGTTCACGGCTACATTTATTTCTAGGAAAGCTAAAATCAAGATGGACAGGTCCCTATACAATTACTAAGGTATTTCCATATGGAGCAGTAGAGATCTTTGATGAATCAAAAGGTACCTTTAAGGTTAACGGTCACAGACTAAAAAATTACATTGATGAAAGTTTTGAGAAGGAGAAGGAAGCATTTCAATTACAAGATCCAACCTAGAGTCTTAAGAAAGTCAAGCTGAAGACTATAAATCAGAACTTACTAGATAGGTTGTTTCTTTTCTTTTTAGTTTTGATCATTTTTCTTTTCTTTTATTTTTTAGTAATTTATTATTGCTCTTTTACTGCTTTCATGTGTATTTTCAATTTTGTAGAGAAAAATTAATGAGAGCTCAAGCCAAATTTCAAAGCTTCAAAAAATCAGACTGAACCAAATTAGGTGTATTTCTTCCTGTCCTTTATTGCATCGTTTATTTTTCTTTCTCCATTGAGACAATGTAGAATAAGTTGGAGGGTAAAAGAAAAAGAAAAAAAAAATTTAATCATGTGTCAAGAAAAAAATCTTGAGCAAGATAGACTGGATAAGTGATAAAAGATAGAAGTATCTGCTAATGAATGTAATGAGTTAAAGAAGTAGATTAGTTGGTCAAACTTTTAGCAGCATACTTAGGTCATCAAAAGACTATTAGCACTTCTAATTGCACATGCACACTAATAAGACAAAGTAGGTATTGATTATAAGGCCAACTGAGGATTCAATTATCACTGAAAATTGATAATTAATATACATTCTAATCAAAAAAATTTAAATTTAAAGAAAGAGCTACCTACCTAAAAATAAAGTACAAAAGATAGAGTATATGTGGATTGCCCAAAGCCTAGTAACTAGGTCTCTGCACCTAGGTCAAGTGTGGAAATTCACATAAAACATTGGAGGGAAGGTCAGGATGCTCAGGAAAAAAAAATAAGGTAGTGTGAAAGATACCTTAATTCATGAGTATAAAATTAGGAATGTATAGAAAATTAACCAAAATAGGTGATAAGAGAGGATACTTTTGTCCTTTAAATTAACACTAAAATGCTAAAGTTAGTCATCACGAATACAAGTGCTGTGGATCTTTGATATACTCTAAGGAAGTTTTTAATTGTACTGACTGCAAAATTTGCTTCTGAAGCTCAATGCATAGTTAGTGGTATTTTCTAAACTTTTTGATCTTAAACTCTAGATTTTTCTTTTTGATGGATGATCTTATTGAAACATGGTATGAAATAAAGCATTGCTAAGGGATTAGCAATGACTAAGTTGGGAGGTGTGATCAGTGGTAAAAATACACTAATAAAAGTATTAAATTATAAAATAAATTAACTTATTTTTAAAAAATTGATATTTTTATTAATTTTGTATAGGAGAAAAGGCTACCAATATGAAGATCTTATTTTTCTGGATCAGATGAAATAAATTTCAAGCAAAACAGACTTCAAACGAGCCCAAAATTGAATTTCAAAGAAAATGATATATAAAAAAAAAGAAGCCAGTCGGTCTGATTCAAACCGGCTCAAAAAAAATAGCTCAGCAGACTGCCCAGCCCGACCACACTCAGACCGACCACCCACTGATGCCACGCTAACGTCAGGATTTTTTGCAACACATGGTGGACCATTACAGTGACCAGGCGAGGACATTTCAAGGATTTCATGGGTACAAGCATGCTCTAATTGGCTGAAGAAAGTGACAGTCCATGCAACACTAGACTCGCTCATGGTCTATAGAGGGTATTCTAGGAATTTTGCCTGATCTGATGGATGTTGTTCTTTGGGATTTGATCAAATGGCTAAAATCTATGCGCTGACGAATGACGGATGTAGCTCCCGATCAAGATCCAACGATGGAGACGTGTTACCGATTTTAATCTAAGAATTAGAGGCTTCTTTGGGCACAATCTGATGGCCTAGATTCAATCTTCAAGGCTGATCCAACGGTCCAAATAAATTTTGACTTCATTTGGTTTTTTTTAAATCAATTTTTGAGTGATTTTTGGCTTGTTTGATCATCAACCAATGGTCAGAATGATCCATATTTCAATTTGAATTATGTTAGGAGTTTTAAACCCAATTCTTCCAGGATTTTTTTATGGATTTTGATAGAAACTCTTCTCCTTAGCCTATTTAAAGACCCTATTGCTGTTGCTGCCGTGGGAGAGAGTTTTAAGGAAGAGAGTTTTGAGAGAGAGAGTTTTAGAACAGTAATAGAGAGTAATAGAGAAAATTAGAGAGAGATCTTTAGAGAGATTTTAGAAAGGGTTTGAGAGTTTTAAGGGAGAGATAAAAGAAAGAGCTTTTATTTCTCTATTATTTTTCTTTCTTCTTCTTTTTTTCTTCCGATAATTAGGACATCGATCAAGGGGCTTCTCTTCCTCTTCATCGAGTTTTCCACACCAAGAGTAACGGACAGCTAATTTCAGTAAATAAATAGTCTAATTTCTTCATATTTTTTATTTTATTTGCTATTTTTGAACTTGTTATCATGAACTAAATTTTTTTTTACTAAGTCTAAGGTGTGGCCACTCTTTTGATATAATATTCAGTATGATTTATTTTTAATTTTAAATTTTATTCATGAGGAGTATATAAATCTGATCTTAATGCTTTTAGATTATTGGCCATCTTCTAATTGATCTGATAAACATAGATGATACGGACCAAGTACATCTATATTATTGCTTCTTGATTATATACCTTCTATTATGAATCGAATTAGAATTCATATGCATGTGAAAATTTTAGTACGCTTTGGACGCAGCATATTTTAATTAGAGGATTTCATAAAACTTAATGCATCGATGTTTATTTAATTACACCTGGACCAAAGGGTAATTAATAAATATTGATAGTTTTGCTACGTCTAGACCAAAGGGTACTGAATAAACTAGGAGACTCCACTATCACATGAAATAAAATTAACATAATAACCTAAATATTGTATTGACTGAGTTGGTGAATCGATTGTCTTAGTAACCTATTGCTCTTAAGTTTAAATTCTTAATAATTACACTCTCTCTATTTTTTTATAATTTTTAATTATTTCTTTATTTTGTTCTTTAATTTCTTATTCTCATAAATCGATCTTCGAAATAAAGTATAGGAAAGAGCTTTTCAGTACCTATTTTTCAATCCTCTAGGGATAATACTCTACTCACTTACTTTATTACTTGATCGACTGGTGCACTTACCATAGCTATAGATTAGCATGCATCAAGTTTCTACATGCATCAATCTTCACACTACCATAGCTATGGACTTAATCTCATGATCATCATAGGGCTACTCCTCATCTACCATGGTAGATAGATCTTCTATTGGCGCAATCCAATTCCTACAATGAACATGCTATAGACAACATACATCTTTAGATTTTGAATGGCTAGGAGACTGAGTTATGGTATAGTCAAAGTATAACACCCTCTATGTGAACTATCAATGCAGCTCAGATCAAAGAACCAGATACACCACTGCAACATTGAGCTTGTCATTGATGAGAAGGTAGACTCTCTTATGGCTGCCCGAGGTGGTCATACTCAGTACCCTCATTCTCTAACGAGTATCTATACTCTCGCTCTAATATCTCCACACCATAGATTTATGATTTATCTATCCTAAGAAAGTGATTGTACGTCAATCTTTCGGATCAATCACCATCCTTGTGAAGATCCTACGGTCAGGAGCGATTTATGAGTTAATTATGAAAATTCATATCTTAAATTTTTAACTTTTGAAAATATGAGTTATCATTACCATTAACTCAAAGAAATTATCACAGACACTTTAAATACACACTATTATAGAAAATAATCTTTTAATTAATTTATAGTTAAAATTATAAAATTGCCCCTAGAAGTGTATTACAGGTGTTTAGCCGATCTGGCTTCTAGGACACACATCTAACACACGGTACCTTATGCACATAAACCTATATTTCTGATTCATACTCAATCATGACATTAAGTCATTAATGAGGTGTTATGGATATGGTCAAGTGTGTATGAAGATTGTGAATATGTCAGCAAAGAATCAATTACTCCTTACAAGAGGAAATGACATCCGGTGCATTCCCATCTATGGATAACTTAGTAAAACTTTGGCCAAAGCAAAATGAAGATTACATGGGACTTCTGATCATTCATTAGAGTTATCACTAATTGATAGACGATCTACATGAATATGTTTGAGTTTGATATTTATGTATACTCATAAACATATTTAGGATGCAAAATGATCGAATAATTAAATTGCATGAAAACTTACTACTGAAAGGTATATTTAGTATTTCAGCCAAATTCTACATCTTCTGGGTAGTTACGATACATTGCTAGATATCAATCCTGACTTTTAGGTTTGATTGAACTAGTGAGATCAATTCAATCCTCAATTAGATGGTTCTTCTAATTAATGAAATCGGGTTGGCATAAACCCTAATCACTTGAAATTGAGTCCAATTGGATTAGATCAATATATACCCAAGCCTACTATTAGCTAGATGTGGAGCCCAATGGATCACACATATAAAAGAATTGATCAAAAAGTGTTATTAGGATCATTGGATCCTAATTGGGTTGCTAATTGGCCTGCTAGCACATGTTAGCTAACCTAATTCCTAACCAAATTGCTTTTGGCTCTAATCCTTACTATTTAGCTAACCAATTCTAATTTATTTTGAAATGTGGTTAAGCTAGAAGGGCTAACCATCAAATATTGCCACTTGGCCATTTTTTAAATCCCTTAAGAAGGAGTCCTTGGCATATGAAACACCTCTCATGTGGCACACAAATAAGGTGGTGGATGAATATTTTGGCATGCAGAAGGAGTAAGACTCCTTCTGCATGGGAGCGTTGACCAGTGTGGCACCCCCTAGGACTCTCCCTCTCTCTCTTAGCACCTACCATTATTGACTAAGTCAAATAATGGAATGTGAGACTTGTTTTCTCCTTGGAAATTATGTGTAGCATCGCATAGTTTGTATTTGAATGGCACCGAGAGTCCTGCTTGAAGGACTCCTAGTGGTGCTATATCTAAGCCTCTCTCTCCCCTGATCCTATGGCTTATCATCAATTTTATCTGATTAAATTTAGAATAAT
This sequence comes from Cocos nucifera, assembly GCA_006176705.1. Lineage (NCBI taxonomy): Eukaryota > Viridiplantae > Streptophyta > Magnoliopsida > Arecales > Arecaceae > Cocos > Cocos nucifera. Next base: position 33,242 of record QRFJ01003418.1, on the reverse strand, counting down.
TTGTGAGAAGTCATATATATGACGTTCTAGAGCAGAAATTAGTTTTTACATGATTTCTAGGTGCCTCCAAGACTCCTTCTACCTTAAGAGACTTATCTAGTCCCTTGATAAAGCTTTTGGAGGGTTGATAAGCACTAGGAAAAGGTTTGAATGGTGCATCATTAGAATCTATAAATTGGATTTAGATTTAAGATTGCGAGCATTCAAAAAATTCAGAAGTCCAATTAAATTTTCTTCCACCCTTTCTTTTAGATAAGGTATTGGTCAAGACAAGAAGTCTTTCTATAGATAAGATCTTAACCAATACAAGGAGTCTTCTTTAAGACAAGGGTTAGGAAGATTATTTAAGAAGCGTAAGAGAGAATAAAAAAAAAAAGGAAGAAGAAAAGCCAAGGAATTCTTGAATAAAATTTAGCAAGCAAGGATTCAAAAAAGATTGCTCTTGAATCTAATTTCTATGTGGATTACTATTGCAGGGCAAACATGTGGGCACCTCTGATGTGGGATGAATATGCGGATGAAGACGTAATTAATTTGTTTTTAAATTTATTTTTAGAAATCAAAATGATAAATAGAAGCAAATCTAATAAGATCTAAACTTTTGAAGAAGAAAAGTATTGATTAAAGAAAGTAGATCTTTCTAGCATGTATAGCTATCCCTTTTAATTTTTAAGAATCTAAGATCAAAGGCAATTAAGAAATCTCCTTCTTGATTAGGCTTCACAAATTAGATTCTAAAAAAATTTAAAGAAATAAATTTACTTACCAATAATAATGATCTCCTCAATAGATCTATGAAGATTTCATTCAGATGATTGCTATATTCGATCTTAGAGAAGTTAGGTTGTTGCAGGCAGTTACGATCCCAATCCGTGGAAGATTTTAATGAATTTAGAATCAAGGCATCTTCAAGCATTACTCCGAATTGATATCTCATATAGTAGATAACATGTGGAGGGATGGTATTTTTGATCTTAGCATAGGGATGAGTTCAGGCATAGAGAGAAATAAACTCAGAAAAAGAGAAGAAACCGAAAGGGGAAAAGAAGATCTTTAGATTGGAGAAGAAAACAATAGCTTTAATTTTTTTTCATTTATTTTCATTATTCCTTAAGAGCTCTAATATATAGGTATTTATAGATAAGATAACAAGAGTTTAAAGTAATTCAAATACTAATAGTTCAAAATAAATCAAACTCTAACAAGCTAATCATATAGGTGGCATCATCTTGTGATAAACTTGGACCATATCTTGCACCAATCAATTGTTGCCATATGGACATTTTGGGCTAATCTTTTAAGACTACTTCATAGAGCAAGCTAGAAAATTGAGACTCTCCTTTGGGCGGCATCAAGGATCCATCAAGGCTCCAATTTGAGTGATGATGCAGTGCAGAGATGGCATTCAAGTGGCACATGTGGCAATCCAAAATAGTAGCTACTAACATACTAAAAATAACTTATTAAAGTATGAGAACTCTTATTGATGTAGTTAGATCTGGCTTAGTCAAGCTAGATGGTGGCTTGTGAACTGGTATCTACACCAATTCTCCTAGGGTGGGAAAAACTTAGCTTCGACAAGTATGGTCCACTATGGCTCTGAAATTGTTCAAGCTAATATGGATCGATCTATTGCAACTCCTCTTAGGTAATCCATGTATTCTCAGATTTATGTCGATCTTGCCATCAGACTAGATATCGCTGATATCCATGCCTTCTAGTGGACACAACCTACTCATCTAAAATCTTATCGATGCGATCATGTTTTCTTGGGATAGTGGATGGTGGACACTCAAGGTGGGGTTCACTCTCAAGAAAAGGATTAGGCTCTAATGGATCACTAGATATCGTTATTGGCTACTTATATTTTATTAGATCTGATACATTGAATATTGAGCTTATGCCATAATCAAATGGTAAATCTATAATGTAGGCATTCGATCCTAGTTTCTTCAAGATCTTAAAAGGTCTAACTCCATGTGCATGGAGTTTGTTGATCGTTCCTAATGGAAACCATTCTATTCTTACTCAAATCATAAAATAGTCTCCCTTAGTAAAGTTATAAGATCTACGATGTGAATCCATAAGGTGCTTATACATTTGATTGTAGACATTAATTTTATTTTTAATGTGTTCATGCAAATCCTTAAGATGTTATGCAAATGATTCTGCATCTTCTGATGATCTAGCATGCCATAGTAATGGAATTAAGTTCACTGGTTTATGGGGATGATAATCATATACAACTTCAAATGGTGTCTTACCAATATACCTATTGATAGAATCATTGTAAGCAAACTCAACTTGGGATAGGATTAAATCCGAGTTACTGACATGTTCTCCTACTAGACTCCTAAGAAGGTTGCCTAAACTTCTATTAACTACTTTAGTCTAGCCATCAGCCTATGGATGATATGCAGATGAGAAATTAAGTTTCATTCTTGGTAAATGCCATAATGTTTTCTAGAAATAACTCAAGAATCTGACATTACGAACTAAAATAATGGACTTAGGTAGACCATGCAATCTCACAACCTCATCAAAGTATAAGCGAGCTACTCTGAATGCATCAGAAGCTTTAGGACATGGTAAAAATGTAGGCCATTTTCGAAAACCTATCTACCGCAATATAAATAGAGTTGTTCTTACAGATGCTTCGAGACAAGCCTAGGACAAAATCGATGCTAACATCTTGCCATGGACGGTCGGGGACAGGCAATGGTGTATACAGGCCAGTATTTTGTTTAGGATGTTTTGCTATGGCACACGTATGATACTGGGCTATGATTCTCGCAACATCTCTCTTCAAACTAGATCAGTAGAATTGATTTTTCATAGCTTCAATCATCTTATTCCGTATAAAATGTCCAGTCAGTCCTCCCATATGTAATTTTTATTGGAAAATATATCCTAAAGTTAATCATCTAGATTGTAGATGGTTGAGCTAAATGTAATTATACTAAAATTATTAATAAATAAAATTATTATTTTGATATTTCATCACTCTTATGCATCTTCCTATAATGAACTCTCATGTGATGAAGTCCTTAGGACTATTTGTTAGAAAATATATCCTAAAGCCAATCATCTAAATTATAGATAGTAGAGCTAAATATAATTTATGCTTAAATTTTAATTGAATAAAATTATTATTCTATTAATTTCATCACTTTGTGCATCTTTCCATAATGAACTCTCCATGATGAAGTCCTTAGGACTATTTACACTCCACAAAGGAGGATTTATTATTTAGTCCTTAAATTGATCATGATCAAATAATTCGTTGTTACCTAGGATGATGACATTAATCAAGAGCAGGTCATTGTGTGACATAAGTGTTGGTTGTCCTCTTAACCTAGAAGCATGGTGATGCTATTATGGCATGCAAGTGAAATGTAGGGGTATATTTCACTGATCGTGATCCAACTGCGGAGCTCTCTTCTGCAAAGATTACTTACGAAAGATATGGGTATAAGTATCCCTTAGACTTGAGATCACCATGGTGACTTGTAAGCAACTCACTGTATTTAGGTACCAGACTACCTAAATTTCTAATTCAGTGATGGAAGGCTACTAGGTGCAGTCAAGTACTTGACTTATCGTTGCGTGAGTCAAGATGGGATTGACCCCGCCAAGTATTCAAGCAAATGCATCACTATATTTCAATTTAGCAAATCCTCAGTCAGGATAGTCCATATGATGTATGCTGAATTTTGAAATACAATGTAAATAAATTTTTAGGATTGGTAGTTAATCCTAGATCATCCTATGAGCAACGTGGTCAATGGGATGAATTATATGGTAATCATATGCCATAGGTTCGTCGATGTTGCATTATGATTTTTGACCTATCTGGATGTCAGGTACTATTGCTAGATAGTCACATCGATTGGTACAAAAAATTAGTTTCTGTACTATCGACTTAGGATTCGAACCTATGGGGTCACACATAATTAATTTGATTGAGTGATGAGGAATTGATTAGCTCTAATTGAATTTAATTTAATTAGGTTTGACCTAATCAGATCATATGATGATCTAATCACTTAGGAAGATGGACCTTAATTTGATTAAGGGTTGGACTCGATTAATTTTTAATTTGATTAGAAATTAATTAAGTTGGGTTAAAGCCTAATCTGATTGGATGTATCCTAGTTTTAATTGGTCAAGACAAATTGGTTTGGATGAAACCAATTTGATTGAATTCAATGCTAGTTTGAATTCCAATCTCCCTACACCATTGACTTTTGACCCATTCTTTTTTCTCCATTCATATTGGGAATGTGCGTAGGATTTCTCCATGCCAAAAAAAGGTTGTGCACCTCCTCTTATCTATCTTTGACCTGATCCAAGAGTTGGATCAGATCAAATTGAGAGCAAGTTGAATTTTGAATTCAACTTGTGTTGGTTAGTTTGATTGAAACTTCCCAACTCCCTCTCATCCTCATCTCCATGCCTAAAGCTCTCTTTCTCTTGTACATTTTTGTGCATTCTAGGGATCGGTACGTAGAAGGAGAGTCCTTCTGTGCATCAACCTAAGAGGGATCTACATAAGAAATCAGATGAGAGGCCTTGGGTGGGCGTGAGATTTTTTCCAAAGAGAGAAAGGGATCATGGTGCTAAAGGATGAGCATTGAAACCTAGTGTAGGGACTCTAGGTTAGGTTGAAGAGTTTGAGTGCCAAATCTCTACTGGCTTTCACCATCATCTCATCTTCCTCCATTGCATCTTCTGATTTTTGGAGCATCCAGAAGATCAGGAGCAGTTCATCGTTTGGATCAATGAAGGTTGGCTGTCAAAAACCCTGAAGAAGAGCTAGCACTCCAAAGGAACTGATCAGGACTAGGAGCACCATGTGGACTCAACGTAGAGGCCAGACATGTGTGCAACTATAACACATCATGGGAGTGATTTTTTTGGTGGATCTAGATTATGGTGATCATCTACCTGCGCAAAGGTACTATATTCTGAACATAGATTGGTCAGCAAATACGATTTGCTGATCGATTATATTTTATTTTTTTAATATATATTAATATATCAAAAATCTTGAGTAGGATTTTATGATTAAATCATGCATGTTTAGAATTAGTATAGATTAATTTTACTTTTATTGATATATATTTTTAAAAAGTTTCGAAAAGCATGCTTAGAACCCTGCTTGTTATCCTTCAGATGGTATCAGAGCACCAAGTTGCTCGACATGTTTTTATATAAATTAGAAAGATCTAATGTGTAACTCAATGATCGCATGGACTATAAGTGGTCCAGCTGTAAGGTTTATCCCTTATAGTGGAGAGGTTGTTCTGCTACGTTGCGATTTATAACATTGATCATAAAAATTTTAGATATGATCTAATGAATTTTTATGATATAATTTGATTGGTTTTAATCTAAATTTTTTTCATGAATAAGTGTTTAGATTAGATCTAAATCATTTCATATAATTTTATGTAATGTACAAAGGTTTAGACAAAACCTAAACAGGATCTTATGAAGGTTCTATTCATTGGTCAAGCCAACTGTCTCAGGAATCATGCCAGCTCGATCAGCATGCTAGCCTGGAATGGTCTCTAGACTGCTGCTCCGACTGGCTCGATCAAGAATCTGGCTGGCTCGACTTCTATTTGGACTAGCTCGGATGGGATTCGAGCCAGCTAGATAGATTGTTTGACTTTTGGACATCTATTCGAGTCGGCTCGGATGGGATCCGAGCTAGCTCGATGGAATGTTGGCCTTTTGGACTTTTGTTCAAGCTGATATCTCAAAAATCCAACTGACTCGACTTTTGATTGGATCGGTTCGAACGGAATCCGAGCCAGCTCAACGAAATGTTAGGTTTTTGATTTTTCTGCTTGAGCCGGCTATCTCAAGGACTGAGCTAAGCTCGACTCCTACTCAGGTCAATTTGGATGGAATCTGAGCCAGCCCGATCCAGAAGATGGCTAAAGCTATTTAATGGCTATTTTTGACTGAACAAACCTACAACTAGTGCTTGTTTATGAAATAAGCCAATCTATTTCTTAAATGAGTCAACCTATTTAGTAAAATAGTGCTAGATTGTAAAGAATCTTTCAAAAACTAAAAATTATTTTTGAAATATCGAACTCGAACCAATCAACCCAAAACTTAATTAAAAGAATTAAGTATTATTTATAGAATCTAGAATTATGAATTATAGATTCTAAGACATAGTCATAAGACTATGGGTTAAAGGGTTAGATGAATTAGGTCCATAATTGGGTTATACCTAAGGTAAGTTAAAGAATGGATTAATCCAGAGTAGTTGATCAAATCTAACCATATGGTGACTTAGATTACATCAAGAACATTCTAGACTTAACTTCAATAGTTGTAGTTGAATGAGTCCATATCTTTAACGAGATCAAGATGGACTTAATTCATGGCTAAGCGGTCTGGTCCATAATTACTAGGTTGTTTTGATTAAATCTAATTAACCGGTTAGTGTCTAAGATAAGTCTAGCAATTTAGATCAGTAATTTTTAATTAGGAGCTACTTGCACTGATTCGATCTTTGATGAGTTAATGGCATATCCCTTCCACTGATCGCACTTATCTAGCCGACATGATCGATTAGGATTTGATTAGATCATTTAGTGATTCAAGCTGATCCATGTCACTAGAAATCAGTTTGATTGATTTCAATTCAATAAGACTGAACTAGGTGCCCATGGACCGAAATTGATCATAGTCCTCATCAATTGACTTGGTGATGTTAATGGAAGGATTTGACTTGGTGAAGTCAGTGGAAGAAATATGGTGCGTGTCCTTTCTATCTCAAATCACAAGTAAATTAAATCCTCTAAATTATTAGATTCTTAAAATGACAAGGTTATAGGGATAACTGAGTTAAATCCTTCCATTAAGGTGAATAGTAATGAGCCCAATTTTTTAGATGGACATTGAAGGTGCCTTACATCTGGTGTTCATCTGGATATTGAAATTATTATCCATCATATGATGATTAGGTCGTACTCTCTAAACGACAATCAGGTTAGCCAGAGCTTTCTTTGGGCTAGGTCTTCATTTGCTTGATGCACCAAAATCGATCATGTTAATGGTTGGACCAAACTGGACTGTTTCATTGAAGGCCAAAGCCTACTGATTTAGTTTTTAGAGCAAAATTTAAATTACTAAAAATTATTTTAAAAAATAATTGATTATGAACCTACCTGTAGATACATCTGGGTTTATCAAAGCTTTTCTCGGGCTCGTTTGTATTCTATGTGGATTCCAGTATCTACTAAGAAATTACTGTAATTTCTTAAATTGAAGGTAGAGGCTACTAATTTATTAAAAATAGTGGAAGAACCTTAAGACAAAAGTTCATGTCTTTAGGGTTAATTAATTCAAGTACTAATTAGGTCTCATGTTTTTCTTTGAGACAAATAGAATGGCTAGTGTAGTTCTCCTCTATTTACTGTTGGACAGTGACAAGCATTTAGGACCTGAATATGAGGAGTCTAATGTAGACCCTAATCAGACAGACCCAAAGAAGAATGATCCTCTTGACTTGAATAGGCTGAACAGGAGAAATCAGCAAGTGGTTGCTAGTCAATGCTATTATATAACAACACCTTGCAATTTCTCTATTTATGATACATCTACCTGGGTATTAGATACCAGGAGTCCATTTTACATATACAAATCATTGCATGGACTTCAAATTAGTAGAAAGTTTGAGAATGGCAATCGATTCCTTAATGTTGGAGATGGAAGTAAAGTTTCAGTCCTAGCATTAAAAACTCTTAAGCTATGTTTCAAAAATAATAATGTTATTTTAAGTGATTGTCACTATTATCCATCTTTTATGATGAACATAATATCTATTAGGCTTCTAGCCTAGGATGGTTATTGTTTATCAATAAAAAAAATTATTATGTTGTCATTATAAATGATATTATAATAATTTAAGAATAATTAAAAAATAGTTTTTATGTATTATCATAGTCTATTAGTGTAATGTACACGTTTAATAAACATCCAAAACTAGATTATGTCCAGGATGCCTATCTTTGGCACTGTAGGCTCTGTCATATAAATAAGAATAGGATTAACAGGTTAGTCAAGGGGCGTATCCTTGACATTAATAATTGTGAATCATTGAATACCTGTGAATTCTATCTTCTTGGTAAGATGACCAAATCATCTTTTACTGGAAAGGGTGAATGGGCCACTGATCTTCTAGGTCTAGTACATACTGATGTATATGGAGATATGAGCACATATGCTAGAGGTGGATTCTACCACTTCATTATATTTACTGACGATCTATTTAGATATGGATACATCTATATTATGAAGAGTAAATCCGATTCATTTGAAATATTCAAACTATATCGAAATGAGGTAGAAAAATAACTTAGAAAGAGTATTAAAACTATTCGATCAGATCGAGGAGGTGAATACCTTTCTAATGAGTTTTCGATATGTCTAGGATAGAATGGGATCCTCTCACAATGAAACCTCCTGAAATACCATAGCATAATGGTGTGTCTGAAAGGAAGAATCGTATCTTGTTGGACATGGTTCGATCTATGATGGGATTTGCAAGTCTGCCAATTTTATTTTGCAATTATGCACTCGAGACTGCTTGTTTTGTTTTGAACAATATTTTGAGCAAGTCTGTTATAAAGACTCTATATGGGATATAGACTGGTCGTAAGCCGACACTCGCTCACCTTAGGATTTGGGGATGTCCTGCTTATGTAAAATATTTATAGCTAGAAAAGCTTAGACCTAGGTCTGAAAAGTATTTATTTATAGGATATCCCAAGAAAATTAGGAGATATTGATTCTACCTTACTAAAGAGTAAAAGTTGTTCGTCAGCAGTAGGATAGTTATTTTTTGAAAAAGAAGTTTCTTATGGAAGAAACAGCTAGATTTAATGTTGAGCTTAGTGAAATTCGATAGGTGGAAGAACCGACACGTTCTAGTGAACCTACAGAACTAGATTTAATAAGATCAAACCTAGATCCCATTATAGAGGCATCCTTGCGGAGATCTGGTAGAGTACCACATCAATCAGACAGATACTATGATTTCTTCATCCAAGATGGTGATCCTATTAAACTCGATGAGAACAACGAGGATCCAATCACCTACATGGATGCCATGCAGAGGCTTGACTCCGATAAGTGGCTAGAAGCCATGAAGTCCGAAATCAAATCCATGAAAGTCAATAGTGTATGGATACTAGTTGATCCACCTGAAGAGGTAAAATTCATTGGATGTAAGTGGATTTTCAAAAGAAAAAAAAGCATGATGAGAAGGTGGAGACCTATAAAGCCCATCTAGTTGTTATGTGATATCGTCAGCATTATGGTATTGACTATGATGAGATATTTTCTCTAGTGGTAATGCTCAAGTTCATTTGAATTATGCTTGCGATAGCAGCATATCTAGACTATGAGATCTAGCAAATGGATGTGAAGATGACTTTTCTTAATGGAGAGCTGGACGAAGAGGTGTATATGATACAGCCTGAGGGTTTCACATCCATAGATGAGTCCAAGGTGTGCAAGCTTCAAAGATCCATCTATGGATTAAAGCAGGTATCTTGGAGTTGGAACATGCATTTTGATAAGGTAATTAGAACATATGGCTTCGTTATGAATGAAGAAGAACCCTGTGTATATAAATGGGCTAATGATTCTATATTTATATTTCTTGTACTGTATGTGGATGATATTCTCTTAATCTAGAATGACATCCCTACTCTATAGGAAATAAAGGTTTGGCTATCATCGCGATTCTTCATGAAAGACTTAAGAGAAGCATCATACATCCTAGGGATGAAGATTTATAGGAATAGATCTAAAAGGTTGCTTGGATTGTCCCAGTCCACGTACATTGATATCGTGCTGAAGACGTTCAGCATGGAGAATTCCAGGAAAGGCTATCTTCTTATAGGCCATGAAATTTTTCTCTCAAAGTAGGATTGTCCGACAACTCCTCAAGAGAGAGCATATGAGAAGAATACCATATGCTTCGATAGTGGGTTCTATTATGTACACCATGATATTGAAGAAAAAATCTTGATTTCTCAGATCAGGTTCGTTCAGATCTGATTGGATCAAGAGAGATATTTCAAAAAAAAAAAATTTGAATCTAGATCAGATCTAAGATATTTTAGATCTAATTTTATATATCAAATAAAATAAAATTAAATCTAATTTAATTTTGTATCTTTTATTGGATAATCAGAATACCCTATGATGATCCTGCTCATTGCATGAAGTTCTGAATCTAGCCACGCAAGTGCCTGGCCTCTACCAGTATCCACTCAGGCTGGATCCGAAGATCTCTTTCTTTATCATCTCTCCAAATATCAAATTTGGATTTGATTTGGAGGATCTTCAAAACTCCTATTGAAGATTTGGAATCATCTCTTGCAGTAATGCTGCCTTCTTCCTTTCTCGTCACCTTTCTCTTGCCTGGATCGCACCAAACTGGAGCCCAAATCTCCTTGGGCATGGAGAGGAGAGAGAGGACCAGATGATGGCATGGAGGAGGGAGAGGGGTAGCCTTGTGGCATTGGCTATTAGAGATTTTCTTCAAGGCTTGGCGTAGACAGGCATTTTATAGACCCTACTGCGCCATGCAGTGCCACATCATCTCGACCAATCACGTCGCTTCGTGCAATTAGATCTAAATCTAATTGGTAGGATGATATCATCTAATCCAATCAGATGAGAGCCCGCTCAAATCATCCTTAGATGGTGCCAAGACTGGTCAAAGCTGAGTCTTAGGTGCCTACCTAAGTTGATTCCAAGAAGCAACCTGGAGTCCCATCTGTATGGGACTCCAAGCATCCCTATCCATGGGTGCATGCCTCCCTAGGTGTGTGCCCCCTCCTTTTCAATTTCTAGCAAGAGAACAAGCCCCTATCTGCTCTTCTATGGGTGCATGACACATGGGTAGATGTCTAAGTGTCAAAGGTCAATGTTTGACCAAAGTCAAAAGATAAGAATTAGCAGGTGACGAAAAATGGTAGGTATTGTCTCAAATTCATCTCATAAATTAAGACAATTCTTTTTTGACCTGGACAAGCTTTAGTTAGACCAAGTAAAGGTACCTGAGTGAGCACAAACATATTTGGCTTAGTTGAGATTATTTTTAATGATAGTAGAAGGAGAACATTAGGCTCAATCATGTGCTAGCACGATTTTCTTGAACCTAATTGAATCTAATTCAAATCAATTGAACTGAGTTAGTCCAATTGATGATATCTAGATCCAAATCCTTGTTTGTATGATCTAGTTAGGTTCAGTTCTATATGGTAATGGGATATGTCACGATTTCTATCATCGACATTATTGAAATACCTTCTGATGGATCAGAACTTTTTTTATTCAGATAACTAGAATGATCGATCATCCAAATCATTCTAATTGCTCCTAAAATCTACCAGTGACACCTAGCTGTATATGGTGGCAACCCATCAAAATTAAAAATGAACCTCTCGATGCAGCTATCTGTGTGATTAAATTCTTCTATCTTGAGCTCCGATCAGATTAGGGTTAAGGTGAACTCGTCAAACCCTAATTTTTGTCACATGATTTAATCATTTGATTCAAGTCGGATGTGAAAACCTTAATAGAAACCCTTTCTACTATTTCACTCTGCCATGGCCATGGGCTTATGGACTTGATTCTCATGGTCATCATAGGGCTGCTCTTCATCTACCGAGGTAGATAGATTCCCTCTTGGTGTAATCCAATTCCTATAATGAACATGCTATAGCCAACATACACCATAGAATTTCGAATGGCTAGAAGATCGAGTCATGGTGTAGTCAAACTATAACACCCTCAAGGTGAATTGTCGATGCACCTCAAATTAATGAATCAGACACACTATTGCAACTTTGAGCCAATCATCGACGAGAAGGTAAACTTCTTTATAACTACTCGAGGTGGTCACGCTCAGTGTCCTCGTTCTCTAATGAGTACCTATACTCTCGCTTCGGTGTCTCTACACCATAGACTCAAGACTAATCTACTACAAAGAAGTGATTGTACACCAACCTTTCAGATCAATCACCATCCTCATGATGATCCTATGGTCAGGAGCATTTGATGAGTTAATAATGAAAATTCTTATCTTAAATTTTCAACTCTTGAAAATAAGAATTATCATTACCATTAATTCAAGAAATATATCACAGACACTAAATACACATTTGTGATAAAAAATAATCCATTTTATTATTTATAGTCAAAATTATAATTTTGTCCCTAGAAGTGTATTACAAGTGTCAACCAATTCTGGCTTGCAGGGTGCACATATCTAACAAACTCACACTTGACCTAAAGCCAATTGGCTACAAATCTAAGTCTTATCTTCTCAAGATGGGCTTCGATCTTCTACTGGCCCAATGGCTTTGTGAGTGGATCCATCGTATTGTCTGTGGAGTCAACTCTCTTGACCTCGACGTAACCCTTCTCGAGGTAATCATGGATGAGGTGGTATCACCGCTCAATGTACTTGGATTTCTGATGAGACCTCGGCTCCTTAGCAAGGGCTATGGCACCATTATTGTCACAGTATAGAGGAATGGCATCTGATGGCATCATTCCAATCTCTGCGACAAACTTTTTGTACCAAAATGCCTCCTTCGCAGCTTCTGACGCAGCAATATATTTTGCTTCCATGGTGGAATCTTCTATCACTGTCTGCTTGAAACTCTTCCAATTGACAGCACCACCATTACACACAAATAGACTCCCAGATGTCGACTTTCGATTATCTACATTGGACATAAAATCTGACTCTGAATCCCTAGACTTGGAGTTCTCTATTACCAAAAACTAACAACATATCCTTAGTTCTTCTCAAGTACTTAAGGATACATTTCACAGAAGTCCAGTGTTCTTCATTAGGATTTTGAAGTTTATGCATATGATAGTTCATGATGAACTACCGATATACATCAGTCAAGGATTGTAGAATTATATCATTCTACAAATCCAGATCCAACTTCACTCTGAGCTTCTCAAGCTCTTCCAAGTCCTTGATCATCATCAGAAAATGATCTTGGACTGACTGGCCATCACGTATTTTAGCCTTAAATAGTCGTTTAGTGACTTGATACTTGGGTGCGCGACTCTGTTCACCAAACATCTCTTGTAGGTGAGCCAACATTTGGTGGGCAATCTTGATATCTTCATGTTGATGTTGAAGCTCATCAGACATCAAGCCCAACATGTAGTATCTAACCTTGTTATCTTCATCCATCCACTTATTAAGAGACACTCTCTATTTAGTGGATAGATGAGCTGGTAAGGTGGGAGGGTTCTGGTCCAATACATGAGTTAACTTCTCAGAACCCAAAATGATTTTGAAGTTTTGGAGCCAATCCTTGTAATTGGGTTTGGTTAGTCTATGGATGTCCAGGATATGTGCTAGTGGGTTGGACGCAAACATTTTTCTGTAGAGAGTCAAAGTTTCTAGTTAGATATTGTAATTAAGATTTGACCGATTTATTTAGGAGTTTTATTTTTAAATAAATTAGCTTCCACTATTTTCTTGGATCCTTACACTCTCTTTGTAGAGATGCAAAAATCTCCATGATCAATGATTTCTAGTGGATGGTGCAATCACACCAACTGACTCATCACCTCACCTAATAGTTATTGGTGATGGGTTAGCCAATGAGTGAACAACTCTTGTTCAATAATTCTCTAATCATGGTGCACCCAAACTTGATCTCTAATTCATAAATCTGATCATGTTCGGAATATTGATCTACTCCTTAGTTAAGTCAGATACACCATTTGCATAGATTGGATTCTAAATTGAGTCTCTCACCGTATCCAAAATATTGAGCCCTATCCATCCTCCAGCCTGTAGCATCCAATGCCTAATAGATATGGTTGCATCTTCCTAGTGCAACTGAACCACTATAACCAGTCGAGAACAATCAACCCCAGGAAGGGCCCGTACATCTACAATGATGGAAGACCTTAGACTTAATATTTTCTTAGGAAGATTTAATTTAGGTCTCATTAAACTAGACTTGATATAGTCATAACCATTATGACTAACCTTGTGGCATGGGTTAGCTTGAATTATTGACCACCTCAGATTAGGACTGAGCCAACAAATATGATCTGATAAGTGAGATCGGTGGAAGGGATATGCCATTAAATCGATAAGAACGCATTCGAGTTGAGTAGCTCCTATTAAAAATCAGTCGATCGTATCTACCAGACTTACCTTAGACACAATTATTGAGCCAGAACCAATTGGATTAGCCTACAATCTAGAGTCTAACCACTGAGCCTAATTAGGTCTTAGCTTGATCGATCACTCATGTGACTCGATCTTGACCCAGACTTAATCCTATTAGACTGGTCAATTTAAGCACTATTGATCCCATCTAACCAACTCTTGATTTGGTTTGATCAACCGCTTAGACCTAATTAAGCTATCCAAGTCCAAACCCAATTTTATGAATATGCCTTAGATCTGAAATTCTCAATTTTAGACCTAACATATATTTTATAATCTTAATTCTTAATTAAGTTTAGGGTTTACAAACAAAATATATAAATAAAATCCTAGGATTTCAGGATCTAGGGTTTTGTAGAAAATAAGTTCTTGATTTCTAATTAAGGACGAACATGCAGCACCCCTACATATCATAAGAACACCCCATCGAATGGAAGGAGAGAGCATTTAAACTCTACTTTATTTTTATGACCGGACGGCCAAGGGGAACGTCTTAACCAGAAATATAAAAACTACAAAAGTAGTTAGATCTACATCATATATCTTATATATAAAAATTGATCTAATTTTATATATATATTGCATACATCTCATGTATCATATCATGCATGTTTTCAAATCTAAATTATCTTATAATTATCTAAAATATTAGATTTAAATTGATCACATGAAAATAAATTCTAATCTAGACAGTTATGTAGAACTATTCTACAACTAGTCTAAACATGCATTCATCATATCTCATATGAACCAAAAATTAAATAAAAAAATTTACTATTTTTTAGATCTTATTATAATAATTATAATATAAAAAAATAATAAATAAATAGATCAAAAATTATAACTTAGTCAAATTAAATTATAATCATGCAAGACTATGTATAGAACAATTCTATTTTACAACTAGTCATGCATCTTATAAAACTTATATCTAAATTATCTAATTATATTTTTTCTGATTTCAGATTTAATCACATCTCATGTGACATCTAAAATCATCTAATTATTAGATTAAAATAAATTTAAATTAGATCTAAATAGTTTACTAGAACCTGACTCTAATACCAGTTGAAGAAAAAATCCTAATTTTCTGGGTCAGGTTCGTTCAAACCTGATTGGATCAAGAGAGATATTTCAAAAATTTTTCTTTTAAATTTAGATCAAATCTTGATATTTTAGATCTAATTTTATATATCTAATAAAATAAAATAAAAGTAAATTAAATCTAATTTAATTTTATACCTTTTATTGGATAATTAGATTATCCTACGATGATCCTGCTGATTATCTGAAGTTCTGGATCTAGCCATGCAAGTGCGTGGCTTCTACTGGTATCTGCTTAGACTAAATTTGAAAATCTTCTTCTTTTTTATCATCTCTCCAAATATCAGATCTAGATCTGATTTGGAGGATCTTCAAAACTCCTTTTGAAGATCTGGAATCATCTCTTGCAGCAATGCTGCCTTCTTCCTTTCTTATCACCTTTCTCTTGCCTGGATCGCATCAAACTGGAGCCCAAATCTTCTTGGGTGTGGAGAGGAGAGAGAGGACTAGAAGATGGCATGGAGGAGGGAGAGGGGCAGCCTTGTGGCATTGGCTATTAGAGATTTTCTTCAAGGCTTGGCGCAGATAGGGTTTTTATAGACCCTGTTGCGCCATGCAGTGCCGCATCATCCCGACCAATCACGTCGCTTCGTGCTATCAGATCTAAATCTGATTGGTAGGATGATATCACCTAATCCAATCAAATGAGAGCCCCCTCAAATCATCCTTAGGTGGTGCCAAGACTGGTCAAAGCTGAGTCTTAGGTGCCTACATAAGTTGATTCCAAGAAGCAACCTGAAGTCCCATCTATATGGGACTCCAGGCGTCTCTATCCATGGGCGCATGCCTAGGGAGGCATGCACCCCCTCCTTTCTAATTTCTAGCAAGGAGACAAGCCCCTATCTGCTCACCTATGGGTGCATGACACATGGGCAGATGTCTAAGTGTCAAAGATCAACGTTTGACCAAAGTCAAAAGACAAGTATTAGTAGGTGATGGAAAATGATAGGTGTTGTCTCAAATTTATCTCATAAATTAAGATAATTCTTTTCTGGTCTGAAGAAGCTCTAGTCAAACCAAGTAAAGGTACCTAAGTGAGCACAAACACATTTGGCTCAGTCGAGATAACTTTTAATGATAGTAAAAGGAGAACATTAGGCTCAATCGTGTGCTAGCACGATTTCTTGAACCTAATTGAATCTAATTCAAATCAATTGAACTAAGTTAGTCCAATTGATGATATCCAGATCCAAACCCTTATTTGTGTGATCCAGTTAGGTTCAGTTCTATATGGTAATGGGATATGTCACGATCTCTATCATCGATATCATCGAAACACCTTTCGATGGATCAGAACTTTTTTGATTCAAACAACTAGAATGATCGATCATCCAAATTATTCTAATTGCTCCCAAAATCCACTAGTGACACCTAACAGTATATGGTGGCAACCCATCAAAACTAAAAATGAACCTCTCAGTATAGCTACCTGTGTGATTAAGTTCTTCTATCATGAGCTTCGATTAGTTTAGGATTAAGGTGAACTTGTCAAACCCTAATTTCTGTCACATGATTTAATCATTTGATTCAAGTTTGATGTGAAAATCTTAATAGAAATTCTTTCTATTATTTCACTCTGCCATGGCCATGGGCTTATGGACTTGATTCTCATGGTCATCGTAGGGCTGCTCCTCATCTACCAAGGTAGATAGATTCTCTTTTGGTGCAATCCAATTCCTACAATGAACATGCTATAGCCAACATACACCTTAGGACTCTGAATGGCTAGGAGACTGAGTCATGGTGTAGTCAAATTATAACACCCTCAAGGTGAACTGCCGATGCACCTTAGGTCAAAGAACCAGCCACACCACTACAGCTTTGAGCCGGTCATCGATGAGAAGGTAAACTTCCTTATAACTGCTCAAGGTGGTCATGCTCAGTGCCCTCATTCTCTAACGAGTACCTATACTCTCACTTCGGTGTCTCTACATCATAGACTCAAGACTCATCTATTATAAAGAAGCGATTGTACACTAATCTTCCGGATCAATCATTATCCTCATGATGATCCTACGATCAGAACCATTTTATTAGTTAATAATAAAAATTATTGTCTTAAATTTTCAACTCTTAGAAAAAAGAATTATCATTACCATTAACTCAAGGGATGTATCACAGACACTAAATACACATTTGTGATAGAAAATAATCCATTTTATTATTTATAGTAAAAATTATAATTTTGCCTCTAGAAGTGTATTATAAGTGTCATCCAATTCTGGCTTCTAGGGCATATATATCTAACAGATATATATGAGACCATACTTGGTATACTCACCAGGGGTAGTGAGTAGATACCAGTCTGATCTAGATGAGAATCACTGAAAGATTGTAAAGATAATCCTAAAGTATTTGAGAAATACTTAGGATCAGTGGCTCATCTATGGAGGTACTAACTTGAAACTTATGGGATACACTAATTCTAATTTTCAGTCAGATCAAGATGATAGTAAGAGTTTGTCAGGTTAAGTGTTTATATGGAATGGAGGAGTAGTTTGCTAGAAGAGTTCCAAGCAATACACTATGGCTGATTCTATGTGCGAGGTGGAGTATGTTGCGGCATCTGATACTATAAAGGAAGCTATGTAGCTACAAAAGTTCTTCGGTGAGCTAGAAGTGGCATCCTCCTTGGATAGTCTAGTTCTACTATACTATGACAGCACTAGAGCCATAGCTCAGGTGAAGGAGCAGAAGGCATATCAGCGCACCAAGCATATTCTACGATGCTATCACCTTGTATGAGAGATCATGGAATGAGGTGATGTCGAGCCTCAAAAAATCGATGAAAAGAAGAACGTGGCCGATCCATTTACTAAAGCTCTCATAATCGAAGAGTTTGATAATCACAAATGAAAGATGGATATTCGAAACTATTCTGGGTGGCCTTAGTCTAAGTAGGAGTTATTGAAAAATGTATCATAAAGTCAATCATCCAGATTGTAGATAGTTGGGCTAAATATAATTTATACTTAATTTTTAATTAAATAAAATTATTATTTAAGCTATTTTATTATTTTGTGCATCTTTCTATAATGAACTCTCTCTGATGAAGTCCTTAGGACTATTTAGACTTGACAAAGGATAATTTATCGTTTAGTCCTTAAACTGATTGTGATCAAATGATTCGTTGTTACCTAGGATGATAATGTTAATCAAGAGTAGGTCGTTGTGTGCCATAAATGTTGGTTGTCCTCTTAATCAAGAAGCATAGTGATGCTGTTATGCCATGTAAGTAAAATGTTGGGATATATTTTAATGATCATGATCCAACTATGGAGCTCTCTTTTTCCAAGATTGCTCACGAAGGATATGGGTATAAGTATCCCTTAGACCTGAGATCACCACAGTGATTTGCAAGCAACTCACTATACTTAGATATCGGACTACCTAAATTTTTAATTCAGTGATGGAAGGCTACTGGATGTAGTCAAGTACTTGGCTTATCGATGCAAGAGTCAAGATGGGATTGATCCCTCCAAATATTGGAGCAAGTGCATCACTGTATTTCAATTTAGCGAATCCTCAATCAGGGTAGTCCATATGATGGATGCTGAATTTTGAAATATAATGTGGATGAATTTTTTAGGATTAGTAGTTAACCCTAGATCATCCTATGAGCATTATTGTCAAAGGGATGAATTATATGGTAACCATATGCTGCAAGTTCATCGATGTTGTATTGCAATTTTTGATCTATCCAAATGTTAGATACCATTGCTAAATGGTAACATCAATTAGTACAAAAAATTAGTTCCTGTGCTATCGGCTTAGGATTCAAAATTATGGGGTCACACACAATAGGAGTTCCTACTTGATCTGATGGTTGATCAAAGGGTTCCACTGGATTGGGACTCCATTATTATTAGAAGATTAATTAGTAATTAGATTATTGATTAGCTTAATTTGATTGAGTAATGAGGAATTGATCAGGTCTAATTGAATTTGATTCAATTAGGTTTGACCTGATCAGATCATGTGATGATCTAATCGCTTAGGGAGATGGACCCTGATTTGATCAGGGGTTGGACTTGATTAATTTCTAATTTGATTAAAAGTTAATTAATTTAGATTAAAGCCTAATCTGATTGGATTTATCCTAATTTTAATTGATCAAGATAAATTAGTTTGGATGAAATCAATTATGATTGAATTCGAAGCTAGTTTGAATTCCTATCTCCCTGCGCCAGTGACTTTTGACCCATTCTTTTTCTCCATGCACATTAGGAATGTGCGTGAGATTTCTCCATGCTAGAAGGAAGTTGTACACCTCTTATCTGCCTTTAACCTGGTCCAAGAGTTGGATCAGATTAGATTGAGAGCAAGTTGAATTTTGATTCAAGTTATGTTGGTTAGTTTGATTGAAACTTCCCAACTCCCTCTCATCCTCATCTCCATGCCTAAAGCTCTCTTTCTCTCACACATTTTTGTGCATTCTAGGGATTGTGCGTAGAAGGAGAGTCCTTCTACACGTCAACCTAAGAGAGATCTATGTGAGAATTCAGATGAGAGGCCTTGGGTGGGTGTGTGGTTTTTTCCAAAGAGAGAAAGGGATCATGGTTCTAAAGGATGAGTGCTAAATCCTAGAGTGGGGACTCAAGATTTGGGTGGAGAGTTTAAGTGCCAGATCTCCACCAGTTTTCACCTCCATCTTATCTTCCTCCATTGCATCTTCTGATTTCTAAAGTGTCTAGAAGATTAGGAGCACTTCATCGATTGGATCGATGAAGGTCGACTGTCGAAGGCTCCGGAGAGGAGCTAGCACTTTAGAGGGGCTAATCAGGACTAGAAGCTCTATGTGGACTCACCATAGAGGACGAACATGTATGTGGTTGCAGCGCATCATGGGAGTGATTTTTTGATGGATCCAGATTATGGTGATCATCTACCCGTGCATAGATACTATGCTCTGAACATAGATCAGTCAGCAAATACAACTTGCTGATTGATTACATTTTCTTTTTCTAATACATATTAATATGTCAAAGATCCTTAGTAGAATTCCATGATTAGGTCATAGCATGCGCAGAATTAATGTTGATTAATTTTACTTTCACTGCTATATATTTTAAAAAAGTTTCGAAAAGCATGCTTAGAATCCTGCTAGTTATCCTTCACTATTTAGACTCAACAAAGGAGGATTTGTCATTTAGTTCTTAAAATCAGTTCATGACCAAATGATTTGTTATTACCCAGGATGACAATATATCGAGTGTAGGTGGTTGTGTGCCATATGTATTAATTATCCTCTTAACCAAAAAGTATGGAGATACTGTTAGTGTAGGGATATATTTCACTGAATATGACCCAACTGCAAAGCTCTCTAATATCAAGAGTTGCTCACAAAGGATATGGGTATAAGTGTCTCTTAGACCTGAGATCACCATGGTGACTTACAAGCAACTCACTGCACTTAGGTACTAGACTACCTAAATTTTTAATTTAGTGATGGAAAGCTACTAGGTGCAGTCTAGTACTTGTGAAGTTGGTGCATGAGTTAAGATGAGATTGATCCCTCCAAGTGTTGGCGCAAG
Source organism: Cocos nucifera (assembly GCA_006176705.1). Taxonomy (NCBI): domain Eukaryota; kingdom Viridiplantae; phylum Streptophyta; class Magnoliopsida; order Arecales; family Arecaceae; genus Cocos; species Cocos nucifera. The sequence goes on along the minus strand of QRFJ01003418.1, from coordinate 12,347 downwards.
TGCATCACTATATTTCAATTTAGCAAACCCTCGACTGGGGTGGTCCATGTGATGGACACTGAATTTTGAAATATACTATAGATGAATTTTAGGATTGGTAGTAAATCTGAGATCATTCTTTGAGCATCGAGGTCAAGAGAATGAATTAAACGGTAACCATATGCCATAGGTTCATCACTATTGCATTGCAATATTTTATCCTATCCAAACATCGGGTACCATTGCTAGATGGTCACATCAATTGGCATAGAAAATTGGTTCGTATGCTACTAGCTTAGGATTCAAATCTATGGGGTCACACACAATAGGAGTTTCTACCTGATCTGATGGCTGATAAAGAGTCCCAATGGTCTTGGAGTCTATGGTCAAGAGCCCAATGGACTGAAACTCTATGACCAGGAGTCCCACTAAACTGGGACTATACTTTATGGGTCCCACAGGATTGAGACTCAAAGTTTTACTTATTTGGGACTGTCTGATTAAGAGTTCTACTAGTCTGAGACTCTATGATTGTGAGTTTTATTTATTTGGGACACTAGGTTCAAGAGTCCCACTAGTTTGGGACTCTTCAGGAGTTTCATGTTGATGAAACTCTATTACCTAGACACCCACCCAATTGAGACCCTATATTTATTAGAGAATTAATTAGTAATTTAATTACTAATTTGCTTAATTTGATTGAGTGATGAAGATTTGATCAAGTCGGAATGAATTTGATTCGATTAGATTTGACCCGATCAGGTCATGAGATGACCTAATCGCTATGGAAGATTTGATCCTAATTTGATTAGGGACTGGATCTAATTAATTTCAATTTTGATTAGGATTTAATTAGTTTGGCTTAAGCATAATTTGGTTGGGTTTAACCTAATCTAATTAGTTCTAGAAAATTTGGTTTGGTTGAAACCAATTAAGACCAATTCAAAGTAAGTTTGAATTTAAACTTTCTCCCTGCGCCACCTTGCTTTGAACCTTATTTTTCTCCATGCATGTTAAGAATGTGCATGGGATTTTCCATGCCTAGAAGAGAGTTTGTGCACTCTCTTTTTTGCCTTTTGACCTAGTCCAAGAGTTGGATCAGATTGACTTGAAGTTGAATTTTGAATTCAACTTTAAGTGGTTGGTTTGAAATTTGAAAAACCTATTCTCTCCCTTATCTATTCTCCATGCCTACCATGTTTTTGTCACACATTCTTTTCTACATTCTAGGGTGTGGGTGTGCAGAATGATAGTCCTTCTATACATCAAACACTTTGGATTGGCATTGGGAGGAGATTATCTCTACACTTGAATTTTGAATTCAAGTGTTTAGTTGCAACCATCTAACCTCTCTCTCCTTTATGCAAACCCACATGTAAATCACACTTTGTCACCCATTTTTAAATCTGATTTTTTTGTGGGCATGTGCGTGAGGTTGATAAGAGTTGGTGAGAGAGAATTCTAGATAGGGAGCACAACTTTTCTGGGGATGGAAAAGTTTAGGGAGAGAGAGTGTTTTACCTACACCAAATTCCATCTCTCACAATCTGATTTTTGTCTCTCATTTAGAAACCCACTTTAGATGTGATCTAAGATGGGCTTCTATAAATAGAAAATTCCTCTATCTGTGAAAATTTGTTTGATGGAAAAATTCATCCTTTTTTGGGTGTGAGAGGATTTTTGGGCGTCAGGGTTTTCTGAGTGTTCAAAACCCTTGAGTTGGGACTCAGGGTTCGAGTGGAGATATTGAGTGCTGTGAGCATCGGATCACCATCAAATTTGAAAGACCACTTCATCATCCTCTAAAGCACATGTTCTAATTTTTTGAAGCATCCAAGAGATAAAAAAAAAGGTGATCAATTGGATCGATCGAGATCAGCTATCGAAGGATCCAACGAGGAGCTAGTACTCTGGTGGAGCTGGACGGACTAGGAGCACTGTGTGGACCAACTGTAGAGATCGGACAAGTGTGCAACTATAGTGTGACACCATAACTTATTTTGGTGGATTCAAATCATGGAGTTCTACTACCCATGCATAGGTATCGAGTTATGAACTCATATCAGTCAGCGAATATGATTTGTTGATTGATCATATTTAAATTTTTTAATTACATATTTGCATGCCTAGATCCTAAGTAGAGTTTTCTAATTTGATTAATGCATGCATTGGTTAATTTAAGATTAATCTAATGCTTTTGCTGTAATAATATTCGAAATATATTTTGAAAAGCATAATAAAATCCTACGTGATTTCCTTCAATGGTATCAGAGCAAGGATTGCTTGATATGTTCTAATATGTCAATTAAAAAATTTAAATGCTTTCATATATGATATGTTAGATTTAGATAACTCAGTAATCGAGGACGAATGAGCCATCAAGCCATCCGATCATAAGAGACAAGTATGGTTTAAAGGCCATCTCCTTCCATTTAGTGGGGATCCCTTACGGTGGTAAGGGTGCCACCATGTACTCATTCATTAAGATGAATAATGAAAGGATTTCTTATAATTAAAATTATTTTAAGTAGAAAGTTAAACATGAATGTGTTTAGATTAGATCAAAAAGATAATTCATGATTTAATTTTTATTATATTTTATTTTCTATTATGAAACTAGCAATAGAATTATTGTTTATGAAATGAGATGACTTATTTGTGAAATGAGTCAATCCATTTAGTGAACAGAAAATAAAAACCTTTCAAAATTTAAAAATTATTTTTGAAATGCCGAACGCTAATTTATCAGCATAAAACTTAATTAAAAGAATTAAGTATTATTTATAGAATCTAGAATTATAAATTAAAGATTTTAAGATATACTTATAAGACTGTGGGTTAAAGGGTTAGATGAATTAGGTTCACTAATTGGGTTAGACCTAAGGTTAGTTAAATAATGGATTAATCTAGATTAATTGATCAAATCTAATCAAATATTGAATTAGATTAGATCAAGGATACTATAGACTCAACTTCAATAGTTGTAGTTGGATGGATCCATGTCTTTAATGAGACTAATGACTTGATTCATGGCTAAGTGGCCTAGCTCAAAATTACTAGGTTGATCATATTAAACATAATTAATCGGTTCATGTCTAAGGTAAGTTTGCTAGACAAAATAGTGATTTTTAATTGGGAGCTACTCGCACTGATTCGATCATTGATGAGTTAATGTCATATCCCTTCCATTGATCTCACTTACCTGACCGACATGATCGATTAAAATTTGATTAGATCACTTGATGATTCAAGCTGACCCACATCACTAGGAATCAGTTTGACTAATTTCAATCAGTAAGACTGAATTAGATACCCATGGACTTAAATTGATCCTAGTCCTAACCTATTAACTTATTGAAGTCAATGAAAGGATTTGACTTGGTGAAGTCAATGGGAGAAATTTGGTCCATATTCTTTCTATCCTTAGATTACATGTAACCTAAATCCTCTAAATTATTAGATCCTTAAAATGACTAAGTTATGGGGATAATCGAGTTATAGCCTCCCATTAAGGTGAATAGTAATGAGTCTAATTTTTTGGGTGGATATTGAAGGTGCCTTACATCTGGTGTTCATCTGGATATTGAAATTACTATCCATCATATGATGATTAGGTCACACTCTCTTAATGGTGATCAGGTTATTCAAAGCTTTCCTCAATTCTAGTTATCATTGGTTTGATGCACCAAAGTCAATTATGTTAATAGTTGGACCTAATCAGACCTTTTTAATAGAGGCCATAGCCTACAGAATTGGCTTCTGGGGCAAAACTCAATTACTGAGAATTATTTAAAATAATTGATTATGAACCTACCTGTAGATGCATGTGGGTTAGCTAGAGCTTTCCTCAGGCCCATCTATAGTCAATGTGGATTCCAGTACCCAATAAGGAGTTAGTGTAATTTCTCAAATTAAAGGTAGAGGCTACCAATTCATTAAAAATAGTGGAAGAACCTTTCGACTAAAGTCCAACTCTTTAGGGTTAATTAATTTAAGTACTAATTAGATTTCATATTTTTCTTTCAGATAAATAGAATGGCTAGAGTAAGTCCACTCCATTCATTGTTGGATAGTGGTAAGTATTTAGGATCTAAGAATGAGAAGTCTAGTATTGACTCTAATCAGGCAGACTTGAAGAGGAATTATCCTCTTGACCCGAATAGGCTGAATAGAAAAAATCAGCAAGTGGTTGCTGGTCAAGGATATTATATGATAACACTTTGCAATTTCTCTATATGTGATACATCTACCTGGGTACTAGATGCTGAAAGTCTGATTCATATATGGAATTCATTGCATGGACTTCAAATTGGTAGAAAGTTTGAGAATGATGATAGATTTCTTAATATTGGGGATGGAAGTAAAGTTTTAGTCCTAGTATTAGAAACTCTTGAACTATTTTTCAAAAATATTAATATTATTTTAAGTGACTGTCACTATTGTCCATCTTTTATGATGAACATAATATCTATTGGACTTTTGGCCCAAGATGGTTATTATTTGTCAATAAAAAAAAAATTATTATGATATCATTATGAACAGTATTATAGTAACGTAAGGACAATTAAGAAATGATATTTATATTTTATCACAGTCTATCAGTAATGTAGATGTCAAATAAATATCCAAAGCTAGATAATTGAAGGAAAATCCTGATTTTTCGAACCAGGTTCGTTCAGATCTGATCAGATCAAGAGATATATTTCAAAATTTTTTTTCTTTGATCTAGATTAGATCTAAGATATTTCAAATCTGATTATTATTATTTTAAAAATTAAATAAAATCTAGATAAATTAAATCAAATTTAATTTACCTAGATATGGGTAATCCTATTATCCGTTGATGATCCTGTATAAAGCGGAAGGTTCTGGATCTAGCCACGAAAGTGCCTGGCCTCTACTAGTATCCACTCAGGCTAGATCTGGTGATCCTCTTCTTCTCTATCACATCTCCAAAAATCAAATCTAGATCTGATCTGGAGGATCTTCAAAACTCCTTTTGAAGATCAGCAGTCGTCCTTTGCAGCAGTGCAGCCTTCTAGCTTTCAGTCGCCTTTCTTTGATCTGGATCGCACCAACCAAAAATCCAAAACTACTTTTGGACATGGAGAGGAAGGGGAGAAGGTGGTTTGGCATGGAGGAAGAGGGGAGAGGTAGCCTTGGGGCATGGGGAATTGTGATTCAATCATACTTTGAGTTGGGCGTAGGGTCTTATTTATAGACTAAGCGTGATCCAACTCCTCTTCTTCCCAACCAATCACAACCCTTTGTAAAATTAGATCTAAATCTGATTGATGGGAATAGAGTCCCCTGGATTCCTCCTTAGAGGGTGCCTAAGACCAGTCAAAGTTGGTTCTTAGGAGAACTCTAATTGGAATCCAAAAAGGAGATGGAGTCCCTATCCAACAGGGACTCCTAGGCGCCTCCAACTTGGGCACACGCCAAGGGTGGCGTGCGCCCTCTTCCTTGCCAGGTTCTGATAGGGGGACAGGCCCCCACCAGCTCTCCAATAGGTGCATGACATGTGGTCAAAAGTCAAAGTGTCAATGGTCAACATTTGACCAGTCAAAGGTAGACTTTTGACCAAAGTCAAAGAACAAGAAATGGCAGGTAATGTCTTACAAAATAAGACAACCTTTTCTGACTTGGACAACCTCTAGTCAGACCATATGAAGGCCTCTGATTGAGCACAAACTCCTTTGGCTCAGTCAGGACAACTTATTTATGATAGCAAAAGAAGAACGTTAGGTTCAATCGAGTGCTAGCATGATTTTCTTGAACCTAATTGAATCTCATTCAGATCAATTGAACTGGATCAGTTCAATTGATGATCACCAGATTCAAACCCTTATTTGTGTGACCCAGTTAGGTTCAGTTCTGTATGGTAATGGGATATGTCATGATCTTCTATCATCGACATCATCGAAACTCCTTTCGATGGATCAGAACTCTTCTGATTCGAACAGCTAGAATGATCGATCATCTAAATCATTCTAATTGCTCCCAAAATCCACCAGTGACACCTAGCAGTATATGGTGGCAACCCATCAGAGCTGAATGCGAACCTCTTGGTGCAGCTACCTATGTGATTAAGTTCTTCTATCTTGAGCCCCGATCAGATTAGGGTTAAGGTAAACTCGTCAAACCCTAGTTTCTATCATATGATGTAATCATTCGATTCGAGTCCGATGTGAAAATCTAAATAGAAACTCTTTCTATTATTTCACTCTGCCATGGCCATGGACTTCTGGACTTGATTCTCATGATCATCATAGGGCTGCTCCTCTACCACCGAGGTAGATAGATTCCATCTTGATGCAATCCAGTTCCTACAATGAACATGCTATAGCCAACATACACCTCAGGGTTCTGAATGGCTAGGAGACCGAGTAATGGTGTAGTCAAACTATAACACCCTCAAGGTGAACTGCCGATGCACCTCAGGTCAAAGAACCAGACACACTACTGCAGCATCGAGTCAGTCATTGATGAGAAGGTAGACTCCCTAATGACTACTCGAGGTGGTCACGCTCAGTGCCCTCATTCTCTAACGAGTACCTATACTCTCACTCCGGTGTCTCCACACCATAGACTCAAGACTCATCTACTAAAGAGAAGCGATTGTACACCAACCTTCCGGATCAATCACCATCCTCATGATGATCCTATGGTCGGGAGCAATTTTATGAGTTAATAATGATTATTCATGTCTTAAATTTTCAACTCTTGAAAATATGAATTATCATTACCATTAACTCAAAGGATGTATCACAGACACTAAATACACATATGTGATAGAAAATAACCCATTTTATTGATATTAGTCAAAATTATAATTTTGCCCCTAGAAGTGTATTACAAGTGTCAGCCAATTCTGGCTTCTAGGGCACATATATCTAACAATCTCCCACTTGTCCTAAAGCCAATTGGCTACAAGTCTAAGTCCCATCTTCTCAAGGTGGGCTTCGATCTTCTGCTGGCCCAACGGCTTTGTAAGTGGGTCTGCCACATTATCTGTGGAGTTGACTCTCTTGACCTCGACGTAACCCTTCTCGAGGTAATCACGGATGAGTTGGTATCGCCGCTCAATATGCTTGGATTTTTGGTGAGACCTCGGCTCCTTAGCAAGGGCTATGGCACCATTGTTGTCGCAGTATAGAGGAATGGCATCTGATGGCATTACTCCAATTTCTGCAGCAAACTTCTTGTACCAGAATGCTTCCTTCATAGCTTCTGATGCAGCGATATATTCTGCTTCCATGGTGGAATCTACTATCACCGTTTGCTTGGAACTCTTCCAGCTGACAGCACCACCATTGCACACAAACAGACTCCCAGATGTCGACTTTCGATCATCTATATCAGACATGAAATCCGAGTCTGTGTATCCCTGGACTTGGAGTTCTCCATTACCAAAGACCAACATCATATCCTTAGTTCTTCTTAAGTACTTAAGGATACATTTCACAGAAGTCCAGTGTTCTTCACCTGGATTTGACTGATATCTGCTTGTGACACTCACAGCATGGGCTATATCAGGTCGTGTACATAGCATGGCATACATGAGGCTCCCTATTGCAGAAGCATAAGGGATCTTGCTCATGCATTCTATTTCCTCAGGTGTGCTAGGGCACATCTTCTTGGAAAGATGAATACCATGTCTGAAGGGTATTAATCCCCTCTTAGAGTTTTTCATACTAAACCTCTTTAGTACTTTCTCTATGTACATCTTCTGTGAAAGTCCTAGCATCCTATTCGGTCTATCCCTATAGACCTTAATTTCTAGAATAAAGGATGCTTCGCCTAGGTCTTTCATGGAGAATTCCTTGGACAACCATAATTTTGACTGTTGTCATCATGGGAATATCATTCCCAATAAGGAGGATGTCATCCACGTACAATACGAGGAAGACAACAGCGCTCCCACTGACCTTTTTGAAAATACATGGTTCCTCTTCATTTTTGATGAAACCAAATATTTTGATCACATCATTGAAATGAGTATTCCAGCTCCGAGATGCTTGCTTAAGTCCATATATGGACCTTTGCAGCTTGCAAACCTTGTGATCAGTATCACTGGATGTGAAACCTAGCGGCTATTCCATATAGATATCTTCCTCAAGATATCCATTTAAGAATGTCGTTTTCATGTCCATTTGCCATATTTCGTAATCGAAATAGACTGCAACAGCAAGCAATGTGCGGATGGATTTTAGCATAGCCACTGAAAAAAAGGTATCCTGATAGTCAATGCCTTCGCGTTGACTATAACCTTTTGCCACTAGTCTAGCCTTGAATATCTCCACATTCCCATCTGCACCAATCTTTCTCTTGAAGATCCATTTACACCCAATAGGTACTATACCTTCTGGTGGATCTATCAAGGTCTAGCCTTGGTTTGAGTGCATCGAGTGAATTTCTGACTGCATTGCCTCTAGCCATTTCTCGGAGTTGATATCTGATATCGCCTCATTGTAGGTTTTGGGATCATCACCATGAGCACCATTGCCTACGAGGAACAATTCCTCTACGTCCTCTGAAATAATGCCTAAGTATCTCTTAGGGGGATGGGAAACTCTTTCCGATCTACGAGGTGGAGAAGGTAGTGTTCTTATTAGCTCAACCTAATTTGGTTCCAATTGGTCCTTAGCTCATTGTATTTGTGAGACTTTCTCATCAAGCTTGATCTGTCTTCCAATGCCGCTATCTTGAATAAACTATTTTTCAAGAAAGATGGCATGTCGACTAACAATCACATTATGGACTTCTGGAATATAGAAATAGTATCCTAATGACTCTTTAGGATATCCTATGAATCAAGCTTTGAAGGACCTAAACTCTAACTTGTCCGCTTGTTGTCTTTTGACATGAGCCGGACAACCCTAAATTCTAAGATGACTCAGACTTGGTTTCTTACTGTTGAAGGGAAATCCTGATTTCCCGGTCCAGGTTCGTTCAGATCTGATTAGATCAAGAGATATATTTCAAAAATTTTTCTCTTGATCATAATCAGATCTTGATATGTTTCAGATCTGATTCTTATTATTTTAATAAATAATAAAATAAGATAAATTAAATCTAATTTAATTTACCTGATTTGGGTAATCCTATTACCCTATAGATGATCCTGATTGCAGCGGAAGGTTCTGGATCTCAGCCACGCAAGCGCCTGGCCTCTACCGGTATCCACTCGGGTTGGATCTGGAGAACCTCTTCTTCTCTATCACACCTCCAAAAATCAGATCTGGATCTGATCTGGAGGATCTTCAAAACTCTTTTGAAGATCTGCAGTCGTCCTTTTGCAGCAGCGCAGCCTTCTTGCTTTTGATCGCCTTTCCTTGATCTGAATCGCACCAAACTAAGTCCAAAACACTTTTGGACGTGGAGAGCAAGGGGAGAAGAGAGTATGGCATGGAGAAGGAAGGGAGAGGCAGCCTTGGACGTGGGAAATCTCTTTCAATAAGACTTTGACTTCTTATAATTAGGGTTGGGCGCAGGGTCTTATTTATAGACCTCTTGTGATCCAACTCCTCTTCCTCTCAACCAATCACAACCCTTTGTGAAATCAGATCTAAATCTGATTGGTTGGAATAGAGACCCCTGGATTCCTCCTTAGAGGGTGCCTAAGACCAGTCAAACTGGATTCTTAGTAGAACTCTAATTGGAATCCAAAAGGGAGGTGGAGTCCTTGTCCAACAAGGACTCCTAGGCGCCTCCTACTTGGGCTCACGCCACCCTTGGCGTGCGCCCTTCTCCTTGCCAGGTTCTGGCAGGGGGACAAGCCCCCACCAGCTCTCCAATAGGTGCATGACATGTGGTCAAAAGTCAAAGGGTCAATGGTCAACGTTTGACCAGTCAAAGGTAGACTTTTGACCAAAGTCAAAGAACAAGAAATGGCAGGTGACCAAAAATGGCAGGTAATGTCTTACAAATAAGACAACCTATTCTGACTTGGACAACCTCCAGTCAGACCATATGAAGGCCTCTGATTGAGCACAAACTCCTTTGGCTCAGTCAGGACAACTTATTTATGATAGTAAAAGAAGAACGTTAGGTTCAATCGAGTGCTAGCACGATTTCCTTGAACCTAATTGAATCTCATTCAGATCAATTGAACTAGATCAGTTCAATTGATGATCACCAGATTCAAACCCTTGTTTGTGTGACCCAGTTAGGTTCAGTTCTGTATGGTAATGGGATATGTCATGATCTCTATCATAGACATCATCGAAACTCCTTTCGATGGATCAGAACTCTTCTGATTCGAACAGCTAGAATGATCGATCATCTAAATCATTCTAATTGCTCCCAAAATCCACCAGTGACACCTAGCAGTATATGGTGGCAACCCATCAGAGCTGAATGTGAAACCTCTTGGTGCAGCTACCTGTGTGATTCAGTTCTTCTATCTTGAGCCCCGATCAGATTAGGGTTAAGGTGAACTCGTCAAACCCTAGTCTCTGTCATATGATGTAATCATTCGATTCGAGTCCAATGTGAAAATCTAAATAGAAACTCTTTCTATTATTTCACTCTACCATGGCCATGGGCTTCTGGACTTGATTCTCATGATCATCATAGGGCTACTCCTCTACCACCGAGGTAGATAGATTCCCATCTTGATGCAATCCAGTTCCTACAATGAACATGTCATAGCCAACATACACCTCAGGGTTCCATATGGCTAGGAGACCGAGTAATGGTGTAGTCAAACTATAACACCCTCAAGGTGAACTGCCGATGCATCTCAGGTCAAAGAACCAGACACACTACTGCAGCATCGAGTCAGTCATTGACGAGAAGGTAGACTTCCTAATGACTACTCGAGGTGGTCACGCTCAGTGCCCTCGTTCTCTAACGAGTACCTGTACTCTCGCTCCGGTGTCTCCACACCGTAGACTCAAGACTCATCTACTAAAGAGAAGCGATCGTACACCAACCTTCCGGATCAATCACCATCCTCGTGATGATCCTATGGTCGGGAGCTGTTTATGAGTTAATAATGATTATTCATGTCTTAAATTTTCAACTCTTGAAAATATGAATTATCATTACCATTAACTCAAAGGATGTATCACAGACACTAAATACACATGTGTGATAGAAAATAACCCATTTCATTAATTATAGTCAAAATTACAATTTTGCCCCTAGAAGTGTATTACAAGTGTCAGCCAATTCTGGCTTCTAGGGCACATATATCTAACAATCTCCCACTTGTCCTAAAGCCAATTGGCTACAAGTCTAAGTCCCATCTTCTCAAGGTGGGCTTCGATCTTCTGCTGGCCCAACGGCTTTGTAAGTGGGTCTGCCACATTATCTGTGGAGTTGACTCTCTTGACCTCAACGTAACCTTTCTCAAGGTAATCGCGGATGAGATGATATCACCGTTTGCTTGGAACTCTTCCAGCACAAACAGTCTGCCAGATGTCGACTTTCGATCATCTATATCGGACATGAAGTCCGAGTCTGTGTATCCCTGAACTTGGAGTTCTCCATTACCAAAGACCAACATCATATCCTTAGTTCTTCTCAAGTACTTAAGGATACATTTCACAGAAGTCCAGTGTTCTTCACCTGGATTTGACTGATATCTGCTTGTGACACTCACAGCATGGGCTATATCAGGTCGTGTACATAGCATGGCATACATGAGGCTCCCTATTGCAGAAGCATAAGGGATCTTGCTCATGCGTTCTATTTCCTCAGGTGTGCTGGGGCACATCTTCTTGGAAAGATGAATACCATGTCTGAAGGGTATTAATCCCCTCTTAGAGTTTTCCATACTAAACCTCTTTAGTACTTCCTCTATGTACATCTTCTGTGAAAGTCCTAGCATCCTATTCGGTCTATCCCTATAGACCTTAATTCCTAGAATAAAGGATGCTTCACCTAGGTCTTTCATGGAGAATTCCTTAGACAACCACACCTTGACTGATGTCAACATGGGAATATCATTCCCAATAAGGAGGATGTCATCCACGTACAATACGAGGAAGACAACAGCGCTCCCACTGACCCTTTTGAAAACACATGGTTCCTCTTCGTTTTTGATGAAACCAAACTTTTTGATCACATCATTGAAACGAGTGTTCTAGCTCCGAGATGCTTGCTTAAGTCCATATATGGACCTTTGCAGCTTGCAAACCTTGTGATCAGTATCACTGGATGTGAAACCTAGCGGCTGTTCCATATAGATATCTTCCTCAAGATATCCATTTAGGAATGCCGTTTTCACATCCATTTGCCATATTTCATAATCGAAATAGGCTGCAACAGCAAGCAATGTGCGGATGGATTTTAGCATAGCTACCGGGGAAAAGGTATCCTGATAGTCAATGCCTTCACGTTGACTATAACCTTTTGCC
>QRFJ01003417.1:35896-200671 GCA_006176705.1 Cocos nucifera | reverse complement strand
AAAAAAAAAAAAGAAAAAAAAAAAAAGGCAGTGTGAAAGCTACCTTAATTCATGAGTATAAAATTGAGAATGTATAGAAAATTGATCAAAATAGGTGATAAGAGAAGATACTTTTGTTCTTTTAATTTAATACTGAAATGCTATAGTTAGCCATCACGAACACAAGTGCTATAGATCTTTGATGTACTCTAAGAAAGTTTTTAATTGTATTGACTGAAAAATTTGCTTCTGAAGCTCAATGCTTAGTTAGCAGTATTTTCTAAACTTTTTGACCTTTAATCCTAGATTTTATCTTTGTGATGGATAATCTTATTGAAATATGGTATTAAATAAAACATTGCTAAGGGACTAGCAATGACTAAGTTGGGGGGTGTGATAAGTGGTAAAAATATACTAATAAAAGTATTAAATTATAAAATAAATTAATCTATTTTATTAGAAATTGATACTTTTATTAATCTTATGTAGGAAAGAAGGCCACCAATGTGAAGATCTTATTTTTCTGGTTCAGATGAAAAAAATTTCAGGCAAAACGGACTTCAAACGAGCCCAGAATCGAATTTCAAAAAAAAAAAAAAAAAATCGCAGATGCTGACGTCAGGATGACGTCAGCATTTTTCGCGGCGCACGATGGACCATCTGAAGGGTAATTCGGAATTTCACAGCATAAAGAGCGCGCTGATTGGCTGAAGAATGCGGCGGTCCATGCAACACCGGGCTCGCGCACGGTCCACGGAGGGCAATTTGGGAATTCTGGCTGATCCAACGGGCGGTTTTCACTGAAGCTTGATCGGACGGACGAGAAGAAGGCGCTGATGGACGGCATCCGCAGCTCCCGATCGAGATCCAACGGCTGAGATTCATCCCGACGTAAAACTAAAGGATCTGAAGGCTTATTTCAATGCGATCGGACGGCCCAGATTTGATCCAATGGATGATCCAACGGCTGATATTAAATCCGACTTGATCTGGGTTATTTTAAGGGTTTTTGAGTGGTTTTTGGACCGTTTGATCAAGATCTAACGGGCAGAATTACCCAGATCTTAATTTGAGTTGATTTAGGAGTCCTAAACCTAATTTTTGATGGATTTTGGGGGAAATCAAACTCTTTATCTATAAAAACCTATGGTTGTCGTGAAAAAAAAAAGAGAGAGACAAAGAGAGAGACGGGGAAAAAAAGAAAGAAAGAGAGAGACAAAGAGAGAGACGGGGAGAAAGAGAGAGAGGGAGAAAGAGAGAGAGAAAGAGAGAGGAGAGAGATAAAAAAAAAAGTGATTTGTGAGAAAATCAAAAAGGGTTTTTGATTTTTCTTCGACGATCAAGACATCGATCAAGGAGCCTCTTCTTCTTCGCCAAGTTCTCCACATCAAGAGCAGCAGACAATCAATTTCAGCAATCAAACAGTCTAATTTCTTCATGCTTTTTATTTTATTTGCTATTTTTGAATTTGTTATCATGAACTAAATTTTATTTTACTAAGGCTAAGGTGTAGCCACTCTTTTGATGCAATATTCAGTATGATTTATTTTTAAATTTTATTCATGAGGAGTATATAAATCTGATCTTAATGCTTTTAGATTACTGGCCATCTTCTAATTGATCTGATGAACATAGATGTTACGGACCAAGTACATCTATGTTAATGCTTCTTGATTATATACCTTGTATTATGAATCAAATTAGAATTCATATGCATGCGGGAATTTTAGTGCGCTTTGGACGCAGCGTATTTTAATTAGAGGGTTTCACAAAACCTAATGCATTAATATTTATTTAAATTACACCTGGACCAAAGGGATAATTAATAAATATTAATAGTTTTGCTATGCCTGGACCAAAGGGATAGTGAATAAATTAGGAGACTCCACCGTCACATGAAATAAAATTAATCTAAAAATCTGAATATTGTATTGACTGAGTTGGTGAACCGATTGCCTTAGTAATCCATTGCTCTTGAATTTAAAACCCTAATAATTTACACTCTCTCTATTTAATTAAAAACTTTTAATTATTTTTTTTTTTTTTTTTAATTTCTTATTCTCATAAATCGATCTTCTAAATAAAGCATAGGAAAGAGCTTTTCAGTACTTATTTTCCAATCCTCTAGGGACGATACTCTACTCATTCACTTTATTACTTGATCGACTGGTGCACTTGCCATAGCTATAAATTAGCATGCATTGCATTGCTGCTGCACGCATCAAGCTTATCAACCTTTTACGTTTCTCAGAATGGAGAAATCGGACTCTATTGGATATGGTCCGATCCATGATGAGCTTCACAGATCTTTCTGATTTTCTTTGGGGATACTCATTGTTAACTTCAATTTATCTACTGAATAGGGTTTCCTCTAAAACCGTTCCTACCACACCGTATGAGATATGGCATGGTAAGAAACCAAGTCTGAGTCATCTCAGAATTTGGGGTTGTCCGGCTCATGTCAAAAGACAACAAGCGGACAAGTTAGAGTTTAGGTCCTTCAGAGCTTCGATTCATAGGATATCCTAAAGAGTCATTAGGATACTATTTCTACATTCCAGAAAGACCACAATGTGATTGTGAGTCGACATGCCATCTTTCTTGAAAAATAGTTTATTCAAGATAGCGGCATTGGAAAGCAGATTAAGCTTGATGAGAAAGTCTCATAAGTACAACGAGCTAAGGACCAATTGGAACCAAATCAGGATTGAGCCAATAAGAACACTACCTCCTCCACCTCGTAGATCGGAAAGAGTTTTCCATCCCCCTGAAAGATACTTAGGTATTATTTCAGAGGAAAGTTAGAGGAAAATGTTCCTCGTAGGTAATGGTGCTCATGGTGATGATCCCAAAACCTACAACGAGGACGATATCAGATATCGACTTTGAGAAATGGCTAGAGGCAATGCAGTCAGAAATTGACTCGATGCACTCAAACCAAGTCTGGACCTTGGTAGATCCACCAGAAGGTATAGTACCTATTGGGTGTAAATGGATCTTCAAGAGAAAGATTGGTGCAGATGGGAAAATGTGGAGACATTCAAGGCTAGACTAGTGGCAAAAGGTTATAGTCAATGCGAAGGCATTGACTATCAGGATACCTTTTTCCCAGTGGCTATGCTAAAATCCATCCGCACATTGCTTGCCGTTGCAGCCTATTTTGATTATGAAATATGGCAAATGGACATGAAAATGGCATTCTTAAATGGATATCTTGAGGAAGATATCTATATGGAACAGTCACTAGGTTTCACATCCAGTGATACTGATCACAAGGTTTGCAAGCTGCAAAGGTCCATATATGGACTTAAGCAAGCATCTCGGAGCTGGAACACTCGTTTCAATGATGTGATCAAAATGTTTGGTTTCATCAAAAATGAAGAGGAACCGTGTGTCTTCAAAAAGGTCAGTGGGAGCGCTGTTGTCTTCCTCGTATTGTACGTGGATGACATCCTCCTTATTGGGAATGATATTCCCATGTTGACGACAGTCAAAATATGGTTGTCCAAGGAATTCTCCATGAAAGACCTAGGTGAAGCATCCTTTATTCTAGGAATTAAGGTCTATAGGGATAGACCGAATAGGATGCTAGGACTTTCACAGAAGATGTACATAGAGGAAGTACTAAAGAGGTTTAGTATGAAAAACTCTAAGAGGGGATTAATACCCTTCAGACATGGTATTCATCTTTTCAAGAAGATGTGTCCTAGCACACCTAAGAAAATAGAACGCATGAGCAAGATTCCTTATGCTTTTGTAATAGGGAGCCTCATGTATGCCATGCTATGCACACGACCTAATATAGCCCATGCTATGAGTGTCACAAGTAAATATCAGTCAAATCCAGATGAAGAATACTGGACTTCTATGAAATATTTCTTAAGTACATAAGAAGAACTAAGGATATGATGTTGGTCTTTGGTAACGGAGAAACTTCAAGTCCAGGGATACATAGACTCGGATTTCATGTCCCATGTAGATGATCGAAAGTCGACATTTGGGAGTCTATTTGTATGCAATAGTGGTGCTGTCAGCTGAAAGAGTTCCAAACAAATTGTGATAGTAGATTCCACCATGGAAGCAGAATATATCACTGTATCAGAGGCTGCGAAGGAAGCATTTTGGTATAAGAAGTTTGCTACAGAAATTGGAGTAATGCCATCAGATGCCATTCCTCTGTACTGCAACAACAATGGCGCCATAGCCCTTGCTAAGGAGCCGAGGTCTCACCAGAAATCCAAGCACATTGAGCGGTGATACCACCTCATCCGCGATTATCTCGAGAAGGGTTACGTCGAGGTCAAGAGAGTCAATTCCATAGACAATCCGGCACACCCACATACAAAGCCGTTGGGACAACAAAAAATCGAAGCCTACCTTGAGAAGATGGGACAACAAAAAATCGAAGCCTACCTTGAGAAGATGGGACTTAGACTTGTAGCCAATTGGCTTTAGGACAAGTGGGAGATTGTTAGATATATGTGCCCTAGAAGCCAGAATTGGCTGACACTTGTAATACACTTCTAGGGGCAAAATTATAATTTTGACTATAATCAATAAAATGGGTTATTTTCTATCACATATGTGTATTTAGTGTCTGTGATACATCCTTTGAGTTAATGGTAATGATAATTCATATTTTCAAGAGTTGAAAATTTAAGACATGAATAATCATTATTAACTCATAAAATGCTCCCGACCATAGGATCATCACGAGGATGGTGATTGATCCGAAAGGTTGGTGTACAATCGCTTCTCTTTAGTAGATGAGTCTTGAGTCTACGGTGTGGAGACACCAGAGCGAGAGTATAGGTACTCGTTAGAGAATGAGGGCACTGAGCGTGACCACCTCGAGTAGTCATTAGGAAGTCTACCTTCTCGTCAATGACTGACTCGATGCTGTAGTGGTGTGTCTGGTTCTTTGACCTGAGGTGCATCGACAGTTCACCTTGAGGGTGTTATAGTTTGACTACACCATTAACTCGTCTCCTAGCCATATCGGAATCCTGAGGTGTATGTTGGCTATAGCATGTTCATTGTAGGAACTGGATTGCATCAAGATGGAATCTATCTACCTCGGTGGTAGAGGAGCAGCCCTATGATGATCATGAGAATCAAGTCCAGAAGCCCATGGCCATGGCAGAGTGAAATAATAGAAAGAGTTTCTATTTAGGTTTTCACATCGGACTTGAATCGAATGATTACATCATATGACAGAAACTAGGGTTTGACGAGTTCACCTTAACCCTAATCTGATCGGGGCTCAAGATAGAAGAACTTAATCACACAGGTAGCTGCACCAAGAGGTTCGCATTCAGCTCTGATGGGTTGCCACCATATACTGCTAGGTGTCACTGGTGGATTTTGGGAGCAATTAGAATGATTTAGATGATCGATCATTCTAGCTGTTCGAATCAGAAGAGTTCTGATCCATCGAAAGGAGTTTCGATGATGTCGATGATAGAGATCATGACATATCCCATTACCATATAGAACTGAACCTAACTGGGTCACACAAATAAGGGTTTGAATCTGGTGATCATCAATTGAACTGATCCAGTTCAATTGATCTGAATGAGATTCAATTAGGTTCAAGAAAATCGTGCTAGCACTCGATTGAACCTAACGTTCTTCTTTTACTATCATAAATAGTTGTCCTGACTGAGCCAAAGGAAGTTTGTGCTCAATCAGAGGCCTTCACTTGGTCTGACTGGAGGCCTGTCCAAGTCAGAAAAGGGTTGTCTTATTTTGTAAGACAATACCTGCCATTTTTTGGTCACCGTACCATTTCTCATCCTTTGACTTTGGTCAAAAGTTGACCTTTGACTGGTCAAATATTGACCATTGACACTTTGACTTCTGTCCATGTGTCATGCACCTATTGGAGAGCTGGTGGGGGCTTGTCCTCCTACCAGAACCTGGCAAGGAGGAGGGCGCATGCCACCCTTGGCGTGTGCCCAAGTTGGAGGCGCCCAGGAGTCCCTGTTGGATAAGGGACTCCATCTCCTTTTTGGATTTCGATTAGAGTTCCTCCTAAGAACCAACTTTGACTGGATCTTAGGCGCCATCTAAGGATGAATCCAAGGGACTCTATTCCCACCAATCAGATTTAGATCTGATTTCACAAAGGGTTGTGATTGGTTGGGAATGAAGAGGAGTTGGATCATGCATAGTCTATAAATAAGACCCTGCGCCCAACTCAAAGAAAAGAACAATTCTCTACACCCCAAGGCTGCCTCATTCTTCCTCCTCCATGCTAAGTTTACCTTCTCCCTCTCCTCTCCATGCCCAAAGAAGTTTGGGATCTAAGATGGTGCAATCTAGGCGAGAGAAAGGCGATAGAAAGCTAGAAGGCTGCGCTGCTGCAAAGGACAACTGTTGATCTTCGAAAGCTATTTTCAAGATCCTCCAAATCAGATTTAGATCAAATTTTTGAAGATGTGATAGAGAAGAAGAGGATCTCTAGATCCAGCCTGAATGGATACCGGTAGAGGCCAGGCACTTGCATGGCTAGATCCAGACCCTTTCGCTGCTTACAGGATCATCATTGGGTAATAGGATTATCCTACATCAAGGTAAATTAAATCTAATTTAATTTAACTATATTTTATTTTAGTTATTAAAATAATAAAAGTTAGATCTAAAACATCCCAGATCTGATTCAGATCGAGGAGAAAAGTTTTTGAAATATATCGCTTGATCCGATCAGATCTGAACAAACCTGGTCTGGGAAATTAGGATTTCTCTTCACCTTGGACATCTGCCCATATGTCATGCACTTATTGGAGAGCAGATAGAGGCTTGTCCCCTTACTGGATTATGGAAAGGAAGGGGCATATGCCTTGGATGGCGTGCACCCATGGATAGGGATGCGTGGAGTCCCATACGGATGGGACTCTAGGTTGCCTCTTGGATTCAAACTAGGTGACCCTTACCTACAGACTTTGACCAGTCCTAGGCACCACCTAAGGATGAATCTATAGGTCTCTCATCTGATTAGATTAGGTAATGTCATCCCATCAATCAGATTTAGATCTGATTGCATGAAACAACATGATTGGTCAGGGTGATGTGGCACTGCGAGGTGCAGCAGGGTCTATATAATGACCTATCTACACCCAACTTTGATTGAACTTTCTCCTAACCATGCCCCAAGGCTACCCCTCTCCCTCCTCCATACCTCCTTTCTAATCCTCTCTCTCTTCTCCATGCCCAAGGATAGTTGGGCTTCAGATTAGTGCGATTCAAGCAAGAAAATTCTGACAAAAAAGGAAGCAGGCAGCACTGTTGTAGAGACAACAGCAGATCTTCTAAAGGATTTTCAAAGATCCACTAAATCAGATCCAGATCTAATTTTTGAAGATGTGATAAAGAAGAAGAAGATCTTTAGATCCAGCCTGAGTGGATAACGATAGTGGCCAGGTGCTTGCGTGGCCAGATCTAGAACCTCAGGCCATCAGCAGATCATTAATGGATAATTAGATTATCCATATCAAGGTAAAACTAATTTAGATTTAATTTAATTTATTTTTTTTATTTATCAAATCATAAAATTAGATCCGAAAAATGTCAGATCTAATTTTGATCTAAGAGAAAATTTTTAAAATATGCCTCTTGATCCAATCAGATTTGAACGAACTTGATCCAGAAAATCAGGATTTTTCCTTCACTTCCACCTTTTGCTTTTTCACAGAGTTCTTCTTCTTCCCAAAAAACTCTCTTGAAAGAAGTCCATTCTATAGCAAGCACTGAGCCTTTAGAAGCTTTAATGGAAAACTCAGCAGTAACCAGCATGTTCATAAGCTCAGCCAGAGGATTTTGAAGTTTATGGATACGGTAGTTCGTGATGAACTGCCCATATGCATCAGTCAAAGATTATAGAATTATATCATTCTACAGATCTAGGTCCATCTTCACTCTAAGCTTCTCAAGCTCTTCAAGTTCTTGATCGTCATCAGACAATGAGCTTGGACTGACTGTCCATCATGCATTTTAGCCTTAAATAGCCATTTAGTGACTTAATACTTGGCTGCACAACTTTGTTCACCAAACATCTCTGGTAAGTGAGCCAACATTTGGCGGATAGTCCTGATATCTTCATGTTGGAGCTAAAGCTCATCAGACCCTGAGCCCAACATGTACTATCTGGCCTTGTTATCTTCGTCTGTCTACTTGTCAAGAGATGCTCTTAGTTCAACGGATGGATGGGCTGGTAAGGTGGGGGGGTCCGGTCTAATACACGAGTTAACTTCTCGGAATCCAAAATGATTTTGAAGTTTTAAAGTCAATTCTTGTAATTTGGTTCGGTCAGTCTTTGGATGTCCAGGATACATGCTAGTGGGTTGGAATCGGACATTTTGCTATAGAGAGTGAAAGATTCTAGTTAGATATTGTAATTAAGACTTAACCAATTTATTTAGGAGTTTTAGTTTTAAACAAATTAGCTCCCACTATTTTTTTGAATCCCTAAACTCTCTTTATAGAGATACAAAAATCTCCATGATTAATGATTTCTAGTGGGTGGTGCAATCCCACCAACTGACTCATCACCTCACCTAATAATTATTGGTGATGGGTTAGCCAAAGGGTGAACAAATCTTGTTCAATGATCTCTAATCATGGTGCACCCAAACTTGATCTCCAATTCATGAATCTCACTATGCTCGGAATATTAATCCACTCCTTAGTTATGTCAGACCTACCATTTGCAGAGATTGGATTCCTAATTGGGTCTCTCACCATATTCAAAATATTGAGCCCAATCCATCCTCCATCTCATAGCATCCAATGCTTAATAGACATGGTTGCATCTTCTTGGTGCAACTGAACCACTGTAACCAGTCGAGAATAGTCAACCCTAGGTAGGGCCCGCACATCTACATTGGTTGAAGACCTTAGACTTAATTTTTTCTTAGAAAGATTTGATTTAGATCTCATTAAACTAGACTTACAATAGCCATAACAATTATGACTAACCTAGTGGCATGGGTTAGCTCGGATTGTTAACCTCCTTAGATCAAGATTGGGTCGACAAATATGGCTAGGTAAGTGAGATCGGCGGAAGGGATATGCCATTAACTCAACAAAAATGCATTCTAGTCGAGTAACACCCAATTAAAAATCAGTCGATCGTATCTACCAGACTTACCTTGGATACCAAATTATTGAGCCAGAACCAATCAGGTTAGCCTACAATCCAGACTCTAACCACTGAGCCTAATTAGGTCTTAGCTTGATCGATCACTCACGTGACTCGATCTTGATCCAGATTTAATCCTATTAGGCTAGTCAATTTAAGTACTCTTGATCCCATCTAACCAATTCTTGATTCAATTTGATCAACCGCTTAGACCTAATTGAGCTACCCCCGCCCAAACCCAATTTTATGAATATATCTTAAATCTAAAAATTCTTAATTTTTAGACTTAAGAAATTTTATAATCTTAATTCTTAATTAAGTTTAGGATTCACAAACAAAACATGCAAATAAAATCCTAGGGTTTCCGAATCTAAGGTTTTGCAGAAAATAAGTTTTTGGATTTCTGATTAAGGACGAACACAGAGCACCCCTACACATCATAAGAATATCCCATCGAATGGGAGGAGAGGATATTTAAATCCTACTTTATTCTTTTAATCGGATGGCCAAGGAGAATGCCTTAATCAGAAATATGAAAACTACAAAACTAGTTAGATCTACATCATAATCTCATATATAAGAATTGATCTAATAATAAACAGGTTTTGCATACATCTCATGTATCATATCTTGCATGTTTCTAGATCTAAATTATCTCATAATCATCTAAAAAATTAAATTTAAATTGATCATATCAAAATAAATTCTATTTTAGATAATTATGTAGAACTATTTTACAACTAGTCTAAACATGCATTCATCATATCTCATATGAACCAAAAATTAAATAATTTTATTTTTTATTTTTTAAATATTATTATAACATTTATAATATTAAAAAATAATAAATAAATAGATTTAAAAATTATAACTTAATTAAATTAAATTATGATCATGCAAGACTATACATAGAACAATTCTATTTTACGACTAGTCATGCATCTTGTACAACTTAGATCTAAATTATTTAATTTCTAATTTTTTTCTAATTTTAGATCTTATCACATCTCATATGACATCTAAAATCATCTAATTATTAGATCAAAAATAAATTAAAATCATATCTAAATTATTAATGGAAACTAGGCTCTGATACTAGTTGAAGAGAAAATCCTATTTTTCGGATCAGGTTCGTTCAGATCTAATTTGACTAAGAGAAATATTTCAAAGATTTTTTTATTAAATCTAAATCAAATCTGATACTTTTTAAATCTAATTTGATGAATCTAATAAAATAAAATAAATTAAATTAAATTAGATTTAATTTATACCTTATTTTTGGGTAATCTTATTATCCTATGATGATCCTGCTGATTGCCTGGGGTTCTAGATGCAGCCACGCGATCATCTGGCCTCTACCGATATTCACTCAGACAGGATCTGAAGATCTTCTTCTTCTTAATCTTTTTTCAAAAGATCATATCTGGATCTGATCTTGAAGATCTTCAAAATAATTTTTGAAGATCCGATGTCGTCTCTTGCTGTAGTGCTGCCTTCTTTCTTTCTTGTCGTCTTTCTTTTGCCTGGATCGCACCAAACTTGAGCCCAAAACCTCTTGGGTGTGGAGAGGAGAGAGAGGACCAGAGGTAGACAAGGAAGAGAGGGGAGAGGACTATGTGGCATGGGCAAGGGGAGAGCTTTCTCAAACCTAGGCACAGATAGGGTTTATATAGATCCTGCTGCGCCACGTAGTGCCACATCATCGAGGCCAATCATGTCTCTACGTACAATCAGATCTAAATCTGATTAGTGGGATGACATTACTTGATCCAATCAGATGAGGGCCCCTCTCAAACATCCTTAGGTGGTGCTAAGACTGGTCAAAGTAGAGTATTTGGCACGACCTTGTTCGTTACCATGAAGCAACCTAGCGTCCCATCTGTATGGGACACCAAGCGTCATCATCCTTGGGTGCACGGCTTCCTAGGCATAAGCCCCCTCCTTTCCTCTTTCTAGCAGTAGGACAAGAGATCAAATCTCTCTCCTATGGGTGCACGACATATGGGCAGATGTCTATGTGTCAAAAGTCAATATTTGACCAAAGTTAAAAGACAAGAATTAGCTGGTGATGAAAAATGGTAGGTGTTGTCTTAAATTTATCTCATAAATTAAGACAACCCTTTTTTAACCTGAACAAACTCTAGTCAGACCAAGTAAAGGTACCTGAGTTAGCCCAAACACATTTGGCTCAGTTGAGATAACTTTTGATGATTGTTGAAGGAGAACATTAGGCTTAATCGTGTGCTAGCATGATTTCCTTGAACCTAACTGAATCTAATTTAAATCAATTAAACTGGGTTAGTCCAATTGATGATATCTAGATCCAAACCCTTATTTGTGTGACCCAGTTAGATTCAGTTTTATGTGGTAATGAGATATGTCATGATCTTTATCATCGACATTTTCAAAATATCTTTCGATGGATCAAAACTTTTTTGATTCAGACAACTAGAATGATCGATCATCCAAATCATTCTAATTGCTTCCAAAATCCATCAGTAACACCTAGCAGTATATGGTGGCAACCTATTAGAACTAAAAACGAACCTCTCAGTGTAGTTATCTGTGTGATTAAGTTCTTCTATCTTGAGCTCCGATCGGTTTAGGGTTAAGGTGAACTCGTCAAACCCTAGTTTTCATCATATGAATTAATCATTCAATTCAAGTCTGATGTAAAAACCTTATTAGAAACTCTTTCCATCATTTCACTCTACCATGGCCATGGGCTTATGGACTTGATTCTTATGATCATTATAGGGCTGCTCCTCATCTACTGAGGTAGATAGATTTCCTTTTGGTGCAATCCAATTCCTACGATGAACATGCTATAGCCAACATACACCTCAGAGTTCTGAATGGCTAAGAGATCGAGTCATGGTGTAGTCAAACTATAACACCCTCAAGGTGAACTATCGATGCTCCTTAAATCAAAGAACTAGACACACCACTACAGCTTTGAGCTAGTCATCGACGAGAAGATAGACTTTCTAATGATTGCTCGAGGTGGTCACACTCAGTGCTCTCGTTCTCTAATGAGTTTCTGTACTCTCGCTCTGGTGTCTCTACACCATAGACTCAAGACTCATCTACTATAAAGAAATCATCGTACACCAACCTTTCGAATCAATCACCATCCTGATGATGATCCTACGGTCAGGAGCATTTTATGAGTTAATAATGAAAATTCATGTGTTAAATTTTAAACTCTTGAAAATAAGAATTATCATTGCTATTAACTCAAGGGATGTATCATAGAGACTAAATACAAATTGTGATAGAAAATAACTCATTTTATTATTTATTGTCAAAATTATAGTTTTGCCCTTAGAGGT
Source organism: Cocos nucifera (assembly GCA_006176705.1). Classification (NCBI taxonomy): domain Eukaryota; kingdom Viridiplantae; phylum Streptophyta; class Magnoliopsida; order Arecales; family Arecaceae; genus Cocos; species Cocos nucifera. The sequence continues at coordinate 188,221 of QRFJ01003417.1, read as the reverse complement.
GTATAATAAGTGTCAGCCAATTCTGGCTTCTAGGGTACACATATCTAACAAACTTCCACTTGACCTAAAGCCAATTGGCTACAATTCTAAGTCACATTTTCTCAAGGTCGGCTTCAATCTTCTGCTGGCCCAATGGCTTTGTAAGCAGATCCACCGCATTATCTACGGAGTCGACTCTTTTGACCTTGACATAACCCTTTTCGAGGTAATCGAGGATGAGGTGGTATCGCCGCTCAACGTGCTTGGATTTCTGGTGAGACCTCGGCTCCTTAGCTAGGGCTATGGGGCCATTATTGTCGTAGTATAGAGGAGTGGAATCTGATGGCATCACTTCGATCTCTGTGGCAAACTTCTTGTACCAGAATGCCTCCTTCATAGCTTCTGATGCAGTGATGTACTCTATTTCCATGATAGAATTTGCTATCACTGTCTGCTTGGAACTCTTTCAATTGACAGCACCATCATTACACACAAACAGACTTTCAGATGTCGACTTTCGATCATCTACATCGGACATAAAATCCAAGTCTGTATAGCCCTGGACATGAAGTTCTCCATTACCAAAAGCTAAGAACATATCCATAGTTCTTCTTAAGTACTTAAGGATACACTTCACAGAAGTCCAATGTTCTTTGTCTGGATTCGACTGATATCTGCCGTGACACTCATAGCATGGGCTATATCAGGTCATGTACATAACATGGCATACATGAGGCTCCCTATTGCTGAAGCATAAGGGATCTTGCTCATGCATTCTACCTCCTCAGGTGTGCTAGGGCACATCTTCTTGGAATGATGAATGCCATATTTGAAGGGTACCAAATTCCTCTTGGAGTTTTCCATGCTAAACCTCTTTAGCACTTTCTTTATTTACATATTCTGTGAAAGTCCTGGCATCCTATTTGATCTATCTCTATAGATCTTAATTCTTAGAATAAAGGATGCTTCTCCTAGATTTTTCATGGAGAATTCTTTGGATAACCTCATTTTAACTGTGGTCAACATGGGAATATCATTCCCAATAAGGAGGATATCATCCACATATAATACGAGGAAGATAATACCACTTCCACTGATCTTTTTGAAGACACATGGTTCCTCCTTATTTTTGATGAAATCAAATAATTTGATCACTTCATTAAAACGAGTATTCTAGCTCCAAGATGCTTGCTTAAGTCCATATATGGACCTTTACAGCTTGCATACTATGTGATTAGCATCACTGGTTGTGAAACCTAGTGGCTATTCTATATAGATATCTTCCTCAAGGTATCCATTTAAGAATGTCATTTTCACATCCATTTTCCATATTTTATAATCAAAATAGGATGCAATAGCAAGCAATGTATGGATGGATTTTAGCATAGCTACTGGTGAAAAGGTATCCTGATAGTCAATGCCTTTGTGTTGACTATAACCTTTTTCCACTAATCTAGCTTTGAATGTCTCCACATTCCCATCTGCACCAATCTTTCTCTTGTAGATCCATTTACACCCAATAGGTACTATACCTTCTGGTGGATCTACCAAGGTCCAGACTTGGTTTGAGTGCATCAAGTCAATTTCTGACTTCATTGCCTTTAACCATTTCTCAGAGTCGATATTCGATATCGCCTCATCATAGGTTTTGGGATCATCATCATGAACCCCATTACCTATGAGGAACATTTTCTCTACTTCCTCTAAAATAGTGCCTAAGTACCTCTCAGGAGGACAAAAAATTCTTTTCGATCTATGAGGTGGAGGAGGTATTGATTGTATTGGCTCAACTTGATTTGGTTCCATTTGGTCCTTAGCTCATTGCTCTTGTGAGACTTTCTCCTCGAGCTTGATCTACTTTCCAATGCCACCATCTTGAATTAACTATTTTTCAAGAAAGATGACATGTCGACTCATAATCACATTGTGGTCTTCTAGAATGTAGAAATAATATGCTAATGACTATTTAGGATATCCTATAAATCAAGCTCTAAAGGATCGGAAGTCTAACTTGTCCGTTTGTTGTCTTTTGACATGAGCCAGACAACCCTAAATTCTGAGATGACTCAGACTTGATTTTTTACCATGCCATATCTCATACAGTATGGTAGAAATAGTTTTAGAAGTAACCCTATTCAGTAAGTATATTGTAGTTAACAGATTATATTCCAAAAAAATATCAGAAAGGTCTATGAAGCTCATCATGGATCGGACCATATCTAATAGAATTCGGTTCCTCCATTCTAAAACTCCATTAAGTTGAGGTATTCCATATGGATTCCATTAAGAGATTATGCCATTTTGCTTGAAATAGTCAAGGAATTTTTGACTAAGGTATTCACCTCCTCGATCTGATCGAAGAACCTTAATGGGTTTTCTAGTTTGCTTTTCGACTTCATGTCTGAATTCTTTAAACTTTTCAAAAGCTTCAGACTTATGTCTCATGAGATACACATACCCATACTGAGATAAATGATCGGTAAAGGTTATGAAGTAGATAAAGTTATCCCTAGCCGGCACATCAAATTTGCCGCATACATTAGTATGTACTAGGGCAACTAGATCCATGGCCCTTTTCCCATGTCCTACAAAAGGGAGCTTAGTCATTTTGCCATGAAGACAAGATTCACAAATTGGATATGACTTGAAAGTCAACGAACTCAATAGCCCGATTTTCTTCAATTTGTTAACCCTATCCTCTGCTATATGACCTAGTCTTAGGTGCCATAGATACCTATCATTTGGACTATCCCTAGGTTGTTTTGTTCTTATGGTATTCACATTTTGCTCAATATTAAAAAATAGATACGTCAATATGTAACTGATAAAGATAGTTAATAAGGAAACCACTTGCAATTTTATTTTTTTCAAAAAAAATATTATAATGGTCCTTAAGAAAATTAATTACACATCTTTCTAGTGCTAAGCATGAAACAGAAATCAAATTCCTGCTTGCTGTAGGCACATAATAACAGTCCTTTAATACTAAGTCTAAACTAGAAGATAGTCGAAGAAGAAATGTTTCCATGGCCACAGCAGCAACTCTTGCTCAATTTTCAATGCTTGGGATCATCTCACCATCCCTCAGCCTCCTGCTATCCTTAAGATCCTACATAGAAGTGCACAAACAAGCACTAGAACTAGAGTCAAGCACCCAACTAGATGTAGAAGAAACCATAAGGTTAGACTCAATAATGAGCATACCTTCAAAAGGACCTGCCTCCTTATTCTTTAGGATGGTTAGGTACATAGGGCAATTTTGCTTTCAGTGGCTATCAGTGTTGCTATAGAAATACTTTTCTTTGACAGCGGCCTTCTTCTTCAGCTCAGTCTTGTTTTTCTTTCCTCCTTCCACCTACTTTTTTATATATTTCTTCTTCTTTTCAAAAGACTTTCTCTTGGAAGAAGTGCATTTCATAGCAAGCACTGAGCCTTTAGAACCTTTCATAGAAAGCTTAGCAGTAACCAGCATGTTCATAAGCTCGATCAGAGAATTTTGAAGTTTATGCATATGGTAGTTCATAACGAACTACCCATATGCATCAGTCAAGGATTGCAGAATTATATCATTCTATAGATCTAGGTACAACTTCACTCCGAACTTCTGAAGCTCTTCCAAGTCCTTGATCATCATCAGATAATGATCTTGGACTGACTGCCCATCATGCATTTTAGCCTTGAATAGTCATTTAGTGACTTAATACTTGACTGCGCAACTCTATTCACCAAACATCTCTTATAGATGAGCCAACATTTGGTGGATAGTTTTGATATCTTCATGTTAGTGCTGAAGCTCATCAAATGTTGAGCCCAACATGTAGTATCTGGCCTTGTCATCTTCGTCCGTCCACTTGTTAAGAGATGCTCTCTGTTCAGCGGATGGACAAGCTGGTAAGATGGGGGGGTCCTGGTCTAATACATGAGTTAACTTCTCAAAATCCAAAATAATTTTTAAGTTTCAAAGACAATTCTTATAATTGGGTCCGGTCAGTCTATGGGTGTCCGGGATATGTGCTAGTGGATTGAAAGCAGATATTTTTCTTTAGAGAGTCAAAGTTTTTAGTTAGATATTGTATTTAAGACTTGACCAATTTATTTAGGGGTTTTAGTTTTAAATAAATTAGCTTCCACTCTTTTCTTAGATTCCCACACTCCGTTTGTAGAGATACAAAAATCTTCATGATTAATGATTTCTAGTGGGTGGTGCGATCCCACCAGCTGACTCATCACCTCACCTAATAGTTATTGATGATGGGTTAGCAAATGAATGAACAACTCTTGTTCAATGATTCTCTAATCATGGTGCACCCAAACTTGGTCTCTAATTCATGAATCTCACCATGCCCGGAATATTGATCCACTCCTTAGTTAAGTCAGACCCACCATTTGCTTAGATTGGATTCCTAATTGGGTCTCTCACCATATCTAGAATATTGAGCCCAATCCATCCTCCAGCCCATAGCATCCAATGCCTAATAGACATGGTTGCATCTTTTTGGTGTAATTGAACCACTATAACCAGTCGAGAACAATCAACCCCAGGAAGGGCCCGCATATCTATAATGGTGGAAGACCTTAGACATAATCTTTTCTTAGGAAGATTTGATTTAGGTCTCATTAAACTAGACTTATAATAGTAATAACAATTATGACTAACCTAGTGGCATGGGTTAGTTCAGATTGTTAACCTCCTTAGATTAGGACTGGATTGACAAATATGGCTAGGTAAGTGAGACTGGTGGAAGGGATATGCCATTAACTCGACAAGAATGCATTCAAGTTGAGTAGCTCCCAATTAAAAACCAATCGATCGTATCTACCAAACGTACCTTAGACATCAAATTATTGCATCAGAACCAATCAGGTTAGCCTATAATCCAGACTCTAACCACTGAGCCTAATCAGGTCTTAGCTTGATCGATCACTCACATGACTTGATCTTAACCCAGACTTAGTCCTATTAGACTGGTCAATTTAAGCACTCTTGATCCCATCTAACCAACTCTTGATTCAATTTGATCAACCGCTTAGACCTAATTGAGCTACCTCAGTTCGAACCCTATTTTATGAATGTGTTTATATCTAAAAATTCTCAATTTTTATACTTAACATATTTCATAATCTTAACTCTTAATTAAGTTTAGGGTTCATAAATAAAACATGTAAAGAAAATCCTAGGGTTTTATGATCTAGGTTTCGCAGAAAATAAGTTTTTGGATTTCTAATTAAGGACTAACACGCAGCACCCCTACACATCATAAGAACACCCTAAATAATGGAAGGAGAGGGCATTTAAATCCTACATAGTTCTTATGACTAGACGGCCAAGGGGAATGCCTTAATCAGGAATATGAAAACTATAAAACTAGTTAGATCTACATCATATATCTCGTCTATAAGAATTGATCTAACTATAAACATGTTTTGCATACATCTAATGTACTGTATCATGCATATTTTTAAGATCTAAATTATCTTATAATCATCTAAAAAATTAAATTTAAATTAATCATTTTAAAATAAATTCTATTCTGGATAATTATGTAGAACTATTCTTCAACTAGTCTAAACATGCATTCATCATATCTCATGTAAACCAAAAATTAAATAATTTTATTTTTTATTTTTTAGATATTATTATAATATTTATAACATTAAAAAAATAGTAAATATATAGATTTAAAAATTATAACTTAATTAAATTAAATTATGATCATGCAAGACTATATATAGAATAATTCTATTCTACAACTAGTCATGCATCTTATACAACTTAGATCTAAATTATTTTATTTTTAATTTTTTCTAATTTTAGATTTAATCATATCTCATGTGACATCTAAAATTATCTAATTATTAAATCAAAAATAAATTAAAATTAGATCTAAATTATTTATGGGAACCTAGCTCTGATTTCAGTTGAAGGAAAAATCCTATTTTTCAGATCAGGTTTGTTCAGATCTGATTTGACCAAGAGAAATATTTCAAAGATTTTTCTCTTAGATATAAATCAAATCTGATACTTTTCAAATTTGATTTAATAAATCTAATAAAATAAATTAAATTAAATTAAATTAGATAAATTTATACCTTGTTCTTGGGTAATCTTATTATCTTATGATGATCCTACTGATTTATTGAGGTTCTGGATGCAGCCATGCAATCACCTAGCCTCTATCAGTATTCACTCCAACAGGATTTGAAGATATTCTCCTTCTTAATATTTTCTCCAAAGATCAGATCGGGATCTGATCTTGAAGATCTTCAAAATAATTTTTGAAGATCCAAGGTCATCTCTTGCAGCAATGCTGCATTCTTCCTTTCTTGTAGTCTTTCTTTTGCCTGGGTCGCACCAAACATGAGCCCAAAATATCTTGGGAATGAAGAGGAGAGAGAGGATTAGAGGTAGGCATGGAAGAGAGGGGAGAGGGCTATGTGGCATGGGCAAGGGGAGAGCTCTCTCAAACCTAGGCATAGACAGGGTTTATATAGATCCTGCTGCGCCATGCAGTACCACATCATCCTGGCCAATCACGTCTCTACGTGCAATCATATCTAAATTTAATTGATGGGATGACATCACTTGATCTAATCAGATGAGAGCCCCTCTCAAACATCCTTAGGTGGCACCAAGAGTGATCAAACTAGAGTCTTTGGTGCCACCTTGTTTGATACCATCAAGCAAATTGGAGTCCCATCTATATAGGACTCCAAGCATCATCATCCTTGGATGCATGCCTCCCTAGGCATGTGTGCCCTCCTTTCCTCTTTCTAGCAGGGGGATAAGAGATCAAATCTCTCTCCTATGGGTGTATGATACATGGGCAGATGTCTAAGTGTCAAAAGTCAATGTTTGACCCAAGTCAAAAGATAAGAATTAGCTGATGATGAAAAATGGTAGGTATTGTCTTAAATTTATCTCATAAATTAAGACAATCCTTTTGTAACCTGAATAGGCTCCAGTCAGACCAAGTAAAGGTACCTGAGTTAGCCCAAACACATTTGGCTCAGTCGAGATAACTTTTGATGATTATTGAAGGAGAACATTAGGCTCAATCGTGTGCTAGCATGATTTCCTTGAACCTAATTGAATCTAATTCAAATCAATTGAACTGGATTAGTCCAATTGATGATATCTAGATCCAAACCCTTATTTGTATGACCTAGTTAGATTTAGTTCTATATGGTAATGAGATATATCACAATCTCTATCATCGACATCATCGAAACACCTTTCGATGGATCAAAACTTTTTTGATTCAGACAACTAGAATGATCGATCATCCAAATCATTCTAATTGCTCCCAAAATCCACTAATGACACCTAGCAGTATATGGTGGCAACCCATCAAAACTAAAAATGAATCTCTCGATGTAGTTACCGATGTGATTAAGTACTTCTATCTTAAGTTTCGATCGATTTCGAGTTAAGGTGAACTCGTCAAACCCTAATTTCTGTCATATAAAATAATCATTCAATTCAAATCCAATGTGAAAATCTTAATAGAAACTCTTTCTATTATTTCACTCTGCCATAGCTTTGGGCTTATGGATTTGATTCTCGTGATCATCATAGGGCTGCTCCTTATCTACCGAGGTAGATAGATTCCCTCTTGGTGCAATCTAATTCGTATAATGAACATGCTATAACCAACATACACCTCAAGATTTCGAATGGCTAAGAGATCGAGTCATGATGTAGTCAAACTATAACACCCTCAAGATAAACTGTCGATGCACCTCATATCAAAGAATCAGACACACCACTGTAGCTTCGAGCTAGTCATCAACGAGAAGGTAGACTTCTTAATGACTGCTTGAGGTGGTCACGCTCAGTGCCCTCGTTCTCTAATGAGTATCTGTACTCTCGCTCCGATGTCTCTACACCATAGACTCAAGACTCATCTACTACAAAGAAGTGATTGTATACCAACCTTTTGGATCAATCACCATCCTCATGATGATCCTACGGTCAGGAGTATTTTATGAGTTAATAATAAAAATTCATGTCTTAAATTTTTAACTCTTGAAAATAAAAATTATCATTGCCATTAACTCAAGGGATGTATCACAGACACTAAATACACATTATGATAGAAAATAATTCATTTTTTTATTTATATCAAAATTATAATATTGCCCTTAGAAGTGTATAACAAGTGTCAGCCAATTCTGACTTCTAGGGCACACATATCTAACAAACTCCCACTTGACCTAAAGCCAATTGGCTACAATTCTAAATCCCATCTTCTCAAGGTGGGCTTCAATCTTCTACTGGCCCAACGACTTTCTAAGTGGGTCTGCCACATTCTCTATCGAGTCGACCCTCTTGACCTCGATGTAATCCTTTTCGAGGTAATCATGGATGAGATGGTATCGCCACTCGATGTGCTTGAATTTTGGATGAGACCTCCGCTCCTTAGCTAAGACTATGGCATCATTACTATCGCAGTATAGAGGAATGACATCTGATGGCATCACCCCAATCTCTGCGGCAAACCTTTTATACCAGAATGCCTCCTTCGTAGCTTCTAATGCAGCGATGTACCCTGCTTCCATGATGGAATCTATGATCATTTTCTGCTTAGAACTCTTTCAACTGACAGAACTCTCACTACACACAAACAGACTCCCAGATGTTGACTTTCGATCATCTATATCGGATATAAAATTTAAGTTTGTATACCCTTGGACTTGGAGTTCTCCATTACCAAAAACCAACAATATATCCTTAGTTCTTCTTAAGTACTTAAAGATACACTTCACAGAAGTCCAGTGTTCTTCACCTAGATTTGATTGATATCTACTTGTGACACTCACAGCATGGGCTATATCAGGTCGTGTACATAATATGGCATACATGAGGCTCCCTATTGCTGAAGCTTAAGGGATCTTGCTCATGCATTCTATCTCCTCAGGTGTGCTAGGGCACATCTTCTTGGAAAGATGAATGCCATGTCTGGAGGGTACCAAACCTCTCTTGGAGTTTTCAATGATAAACCTCTTTAGCACTTCCTCTATATACATCTTCTGTGAAAGTCCTAGCATCCTATTCAGTCTATCTCTATAGACCTTAATTTCTAGAATAAAGGATGCTTCTCCTAGGTCATTCATGGAGAATTTTTTGGATAACCATATTTTAACAATGGTCAACGTGGGAATATCATTTCCAATAAGGTGGATATCATCCACGTATAATACGAGAAATATAATAACGCTCACACTGACCTTTTTGAAGACTCATGGTTCCTCCTCATTTTTGATGAAACCAAATAATTTGATCACATCACTAAAAGGAGTATTCCAGCTCTAAGCTGCTTGCTTAAGATCATATATGGATCTTTACAGCTTGCATACTTTATGATCAGCATCACTGGATGTGAAACCTAACAGCTGTTCGATATAGATATCTTTCTCATGGTATCTATTTAAGAATGTTATTTTTATGTCCATTTACCATATTTCATAATCAAAATAGACTGCAATAGCAAGCAATATGTGGATGGATTTTAGCATACCTACTGGCAAAAAGATATCCTGATAGTCAATGCCTTCGCATTGACTATAATCTTTTGCCACTAATTTAGTTTTGAAAGTCTCCACATCCCCATCTGTAACAATCTTTCTCTTGTAAATCCATTTACACCCAATAGGTACTATACCTTCTAGTGGATCTACCAAGATCTAGACTTGATTTGAGTGCATCGAGTCAATTTCTGACTTCATTGCCTCTAACCATTTCTCGAAGTCGATATTTGATATCGCCTAGTCATAGGTTTTGGGATCATCACCATGAATTTCATTACCTATGAGGAACATTTTCTCTACTTTCTCTGAAATAGTACCTAAGTACCTCTCAAGAGGATGGAAAATCCTTTTCAATCTATGAGATGGAGGAGGTAGTATTATATTGGCTCAACTTGATTTGGTTCCATTTGTTCCTTAGCTCGTTGCTCTTATGAGACTTTGTCCTCGAGCTTGATCTGTTTTCGAATGCCACCATCTTGAATAAAGTACTTCTTAAAAAAGAAGGCATGTCAACTCATAATCACATCATGGTCTTCTGAAATGTAGAAATAATATCCTAATGACTCTTTAGGATATCCTATAAATCGAGCTCTAAAGGACTTGAAGTCTAACTTGTCCGCTTGTTATCTTTTGACATGAGCCAGACAACCCCAAATTCTGAGATGACTTGGACTTAGTTTCTTACCATGCCATATCTCATACGGTGTGGTAGGAACGGTTTTAGAAGGAACCTGATTCAGTAAGCATATTTCAGTTAACAGACTATATCCCCAAAGAAAATTAGAAAGATCTGTGAAGCTCATCATGGATCGAACCATATCTAATAGGATCCGATTCTTCCATTCTGAAACCCCGTTGAGTTGAGGTATTCCTGATGGAGTCTATTGAGAGATTATATCATTTTGCTTGAGATAGTCAAGGAATTCTCGACTAAGATATTCACCTCCTCGATCTAATCGAAGAACCTTAATGAATTTTTTAGTTTATTTTTTGACTTCATGTTTGAATTCCTTAAACTTTTGAAAAGCTTCAGACTTGTGTCTCATAAGATACATATATCCATACCGAGATAAATTATTGGTAAAGGTTATGAAGTAGACAAAGTTGCCTCTAGCCAGCACATCAAATGGGCCACACACATTAGTATGTACTAGGGCAAGTAGATCCGTGGCTCTCTCCCTATGTCCTACAAAAGAGAGCTTAGTCATTTTGCCATGAAGACAAGATTCGCAAATTGGATATGATTCGAAAGTCAACAGACTCAATTGCCTAATTTTCTCCAATTTGTTAACCCTATCTTCTGTTATATGATCTAATCTTAGGTGCCATAGATATCAATCATTTGGACTATCCCTAGGTCATTTTGTTCTTATGGCATTTACATTTTGATCGATATTAAAAATAGATACATCAATATATAATTGGTTAAGACCGTTAATAAGGAAACCACTTGCAATTTTATTTCTTTCATAAAGAATGTTACAATGGTCCTTAAAAAAACTAATTACACAACTTTCTAGTGCTAAGCATGAAATAAAAATCAAATTTCTGCTTGCTGTAGGCACATAATAACAGTCCTTTAATACTAAGTCTAAACCAGATGGTAGTCGAAGAGGATATATTCTCATAGCCACAGTAGTAGCCCTTGCTCCATTTTCAATGCATAAGATCATCTCACCATCCCTCAGCCTCTTGCTATCCTCAAGACCCTGCATGGAAGTGCACAAACGAGCACTAGAACTAGAGTCAAGCATCCAACTAGATGCAGAAGAAACCATATGGTTAGACTCAATAACAAGCATACCTCTAAAATGACCTGCCTTCTTCTTATTCTTCATGGGGGCCAGGTAAGTAGGGCAGTTTCGCTTTCAGTGGCCGTCAATGTTACAATGAAAATACTTTCCTTTGTCAGCGGCCTTCTTCTTCAGCTCAACCTTCTTTTTCTTTTCTCCTTCCACCTTCTACTTTTTCACAGACTTCTTCCTCCTTCGAAAAGACTTTCTCTTGGAAGAAGTCTATTCCATAGCAAGCACTGAGCCTTTAGAATCTTTCATAGAAAGCTCAGCAGTAACCAACAAGTTCATAAGCTTGGCCAGAGAATTTTGAAGCTTATGCATATGGTAGTTCATGATGAACTGTCCATATGCATTAGTCAAAGATTGTAGAATTATATCATTCTACAGATCCAGGTCCAACTTCACTACAAGGTTCTCAAGCTCTTCTATGTCCTTGATCATCATCAGACAATGATCTTGGACTGACTGTCCATCATGCATTTTAACCTTGAACAGTCATTTAATGACTTGATAATTGGCTGCATGACTCTGTTCAGCAAACATCTCTTGTAGATAAGCCAATATTTGGTGGATAGTCCTAATATCTTCATGTTGGCACTGAAGCTCATCAGACATTAAGCCCAACATGTAGTATCTAGCCTTGTTATCTTCGTTCGTCCACTTATCAAGAGACGCTCTCTATTCAGCGGATGGATGAGCTAGTAAGGTGGGGGGTCCTGATCCAATACATGAGTTAACTTCTTGAAACCCAAAATAATTTTAAAGTTCCACAGCGAATCCTTATAATTGGGTTCGGTCAGTCTATGGGTGTCCAGGATACGTGCTAGTGGATTGGAGGCAGACATTTTTCTATAGAGAGTCAAAATTTCCAGTTAGATTTTGTAATTAAGACTTGATCAATTTATTTAGAAATTTTATTTTTAAATAAATTATCTTCCACTATTTTCTCAGATACCTACACTCCCTCTATAGAGATGCAAAAATCTTCATGATTAATGATTTCTAGTGGGTGGTGCGATCCCACCAACTGACTCATCACCTCACCTAACAGTTATTGGGGATGGGTTAGCCAATGGGTGAATAACTCTTGTTCAATGATTCTCTAATCATGGTGCATCCAAACTTGGTCTTTAATTTATGAATCTCACTATGTCCAAAGTATTGATCCACTCCTTAGTTAAGTCATATCCACCATTTGCATAGATTGGATTTCTAATTGATTCTCTCATCGTATCCAAAATATTGAGCCCAATCCATCCTCTAGCTTGTAGCATCGAATGCCTAATAGACATGGTTGCATCTTTTCGGTGCAACTGAACCACTGTAACCAATCGAGAACAATCAACCTCGGGAAGGGCCTGTACATCTACAATGATGGAAGATCTTAGACTTAATCTTTTCTTAGGAAGATTTGATTTAGGTCTCATTAAACTAGACTTGACATAGTCATAACCATTATGACTAACCTAGTAGCATGGGTTAGCTCAGATTATTGGGCACCTCAGATCAGGACTGAGCCAACAAATATGGCTAGGTAAGTGAGATCGATGGAAGCGATATGCCATTAACTCGATAAGAATGCATTCGAGTCAAGTAGCTCCTAATTAAAAACTAGTCGGTCGTATCTGCCAGACTTGCCTTAGACACCAAATTATTGAGCTAGAACCAATTGGGTTAGCCTACAATCCAGACTCTAACCATTAAGCCTAATTAGGTCTTAGCTTGATCAATCACTCATGTGACTCGATCATGACCTAGACTTAATCCTATTAGGTTGGTTAATTTAAGCACTCTTGATCCCATCTAACCAACTCTTGATTTGATTTGATCAACCGCTTAGACCTAATTAAGCTACCCCAGTCCGAACATAATTTTATGAATATGTCTTAAATCTAAAAATTTCTAATTTTTAGATATAACATATTTCATAATCTTAATTCTTAATTAAGTTTAGGATTCACAAAAAAAAAATATGTAAATAAAATCCTAAGATTTCAGGATATAGGATTTTACAAAAAATAAATTTTTAGATTTTTGATTAAGGATGAACGTGCAGCACCCCTACACATCATAAGAACACCCCATCGAATGGAAGGAGAGGGCATTAAAATCCTACTTTATTCTTATGATCGGATGGCCAAGGAAAATGCCTTAATCAGAAATATGAAAACTACAAAACTAGTTAGATCTACATCATATATCTTATATATAAAAATTGATCTAACTATAAACATATTTTACATACATCTCATGTATCATATCATGCATGTTTTAAAATCTAAATTATTTCATAATCATCAAAAAAATTAAATTTAAATTGATCATATCAAAATAAATTCTATTCTAGATAATTATGTAGAACTATTCTGCAACTAGTTTAAACATGCATTCATCATATCTCATATGAACCAAAAATTAAATAATTTTATTTTCTATTTTTAGATCTTATTATAACATTTATAACATCTTAAAATATTAAATAAAAAGATCTAAAAATTATAACTTAATCAAATTAAATTATGATCATGCAAGATGATACATAGAATAATCCTATTCTACAACTAGTCATGTATCTTGTACAAATTAGATCTAAATTATTTAATTTTTATTTTTTTATGATTTAAGATCTAATCACATATCATGTGACATCTAAAATTATATAATTATTAGATCAAAAATAAATTAAATTTAGATCTAAATTATTTATGAGAACCTGGCTCTAATACCAGTTGAAGGAAAAATCCTATTTTCCGGGTCAGGTTCGTTCAGATCTGATTTGATCAAGAGAAATATTTCAAAAATTTTTTTCTTAGATCTAAATTAGATATGATGCTTTTTAGATATAATTTAATAAATCTAATAAAATAAAATATAATAAATTTATTTTAATTTAATTTATACCTTGTTCTTGAGTAATCTTATTATCCTGTGATGATCCTGCTGATTTGCTGAGGTTCTGGATGCAGCCATGTAATCGCCTAACCTCTACTGGTATCCACTCGGGCAGAATCTAGAGATCTTCTTCTTCTTAATCTTTTCTCTAAAGATCAAATTTAGATCTGATCTTGAAGATCTTCAAAATAATTTTTGAAGATCCGATGTCATCGCTTGCAGCAGTGCTGCCTTCTTCCTTTTTTGTTGCCTTTCTCTTGCCTGGATCGCACCAAACTTGAGCCCAAAGCCTCTTGGGCATGGAGAGGAGAGAGATGATCAAAGGTAGGCATGGAGTAGATGGGAGAGAGCTATGTGGCATGGGCAAGGAGAGAGCTATCTCAAACCTAGGCGTAGACAGAATTTATATAGACCCTACTGCGGCATGCAGTGCCACATCATCCCGACCAATCACATTTCTACGTGCAATTAGATCTAAATCTGATTGATCGGATGACATTATCTAATCCAATCAGATGAGAGCCCCTCTCAAACATCCTTAGGTGGCACCATGATAGGTCAAAGTAGAGTCTTTGGTACCACCTTGTTTGATACCATGAAGCAACCTAGAGTCCCATCTATATGGGACTCCAGGCATCATCATCCTTGGGCGCACGCCTCCCTAGGCATGCACCACCTCCTTTCCTCTTTTTAGTAGGGGAGAAGAGATCAAATCTCTCTCCTATGGGTGCATGACACATGGGTAGATGTCTAAGTGTCAAAGGTCAACGTTTGACCAAAGTCAAAAGACAAGAATTAGCAGATGATGGAAAATGGTAGGTGTTGTTTTAAATTTATATCATAAATTAAGATAATCCTTTTCTAACCTAGACAAGCTTCAGTTAGACCAAGTAAAGGTACCTGAGTTAGCCCAAACATATTTGGCTCAATCCAGATAACTTTTGATGATTTTTGAAGGAGAATATTAGGCTCAATCGTGTGCTAGCACGATTTTCTTGAACGTAATTGAATCTAATTCAAATCAATTGAATTGGGTTAGTCCAATTGATGATATCTAGATCCAAACCCTTATTTATGTGACCCTATTAGGTTCAATTCTGTATGGTAATGAGATATATCATAATCTCTATCATCGACATCATCGAAATACCTTTCGATGGATCAGAACTTTTTTGATTCCGACAACTAGAATGATCGATCATCTAAATCATTCTAATTGCTCCAAAAATCCATCAGTGACACCTAGCAGTATGTGGTTGTAGCCTATAAGAACTAAAAATGAACCTCTTGATGTAGTTACTTGGGTAATTAAGTTCTTCTATCTTGAGCCCCGATCGGTTTAGGGTTAAGGTGAACTCGTCAAACCCTAATTCTCGTAATATAAATTAATCATTTGATTCAAATCCAATATGAAAACCTTAATAGAAACTCTTTCTATTATTTCACTCTACCATGGCCATGGGCTTATGGATTTGATTCTCGTGATCATCATAGGGCTGCTCCTCATCTACCGAGGTAGATAGATTTCCTCTTGGTGCAATTTAATTCCTACAATGAATATGCTATAGCCAACATACACCTCAGAGTTTCGAATGGCTAGGATACCGAGTCATGGTGTAGTCAAACTATAACACCCTCAAGATGAACTATCGATGTACCTCAAGTCAAAGACCCAGACACACCACTGTAGCTTCGAGCTAGTCATCGATGAGAAGGTAGACTTCCTAATGACTGCTCGAGATCGTCACGCTCAGTGCCCTCATTCTCTAATGAGTACCTGTACTCTCGCTCCAGTATGTCTGCACCATAGACTCAAGACTCATCTACTATAAAGAAGTGATTGTACACCAATCTTCTATATCAATCACCATCCTCATGATGATCCTACGGTTAGGATCATTTTATTAGTTAATAATGAAAATTCATGTCTTAAATTTTTAACTCTTGAAAATAAGAATTATCATTGCCATTAACTCAAGAGATGTATCACAGACACTAAATACACATTGTGATAGAAAATAATCCATTTTATTATTTATAGTCAAAATTATAATTTTGCCCTTAGAAGTGTATAACAAGTTTTAGCCAATTCTAGCTTCTAGGGCACACATATCTAATAAAGTCCTACTTGACCTAAAGTCAATTGGCTATAATTCTAAGTCCCATCTTCTCAAGGTGGTCTTCGATCTTCTGCTGGCCCAATGGCTTTGTAAGTGGGTCTACCACATTGTCTATGGAGTCGGCTCTCTTGACCTCGACGTAATTCTTTTCGAAGTAATTATGGATGAGGTGGTATCACCGCTCGATGTGCTTGGATTTCTAGTGAGACCTCGGCTCCTTAGATAGGGCTATGGCATCATTGTTATCGCAGTATAGAGGAATGGCATCTGATGGCAACACTTCAATCTTTGTGGCAAATATTTTGTACCAGAATGCCTCCTTCATAGCTTCTGATGTAGTGATGTACTCTGCTTCCATGGTGGAATCTACTATCACTATCTACTTGAAACTCTTCCAACTAACAGAACCATCATTACACACAAACAGACTCTTAGATGTCATCTTTCGATCATCTATATCGAACATAAAATCTGAGTCTATATACTTCTCGATTTGGTGTTCTTCATTACCAAAACCCAACAACATATCCTTAGTTCTTCTTAAGTACTTAATGATTTCTAGTGGATGGTGTGATCCCACCAACTGACTCATCACCTCACCTAATAGTTATTGGTGATAGGTTAGCCAATGGGTGAACAACTCTTGTTCAATGATTCTCTAATCATGGTGCACCCAAACTTGGTCTCTAATTCATGAATCTCACCATGCCTAAAATATTGATCCACTCCTTAGTTAAGTCAGACCCACCATTTGTATAGATTGGATTCCTAATTGCGTCTCTCACTATATCTAGAATATTGAGCTCAATCCATCCTCTAGCCTATAGCATCCAATGCCTAATAGACATGGTTGAATCTTTTTGGTGCAACTGAACTACTGTAACCAGTCGAAAACAATCAACCCCGGAAAGGGCTCGTACATCTATAATGGTCATAGACCATAGACTTAATCTTTTCTTAGGAAGATTTGATTTAGGTCTCATTAAACTAGACTTACAACAGTCATAACAATTATGACTAACCTAGTGGCATGGATTAACTCGAATTGTTAACATCTTTAGATCAGGACTGAGTCGACAAATATGGCTAAATAAGTGAGACCGGTGGAAGGGATATGCTATTAACTCGATAATAATGCATTCGAGTCGAGTAGCTTCGAATTAAAAATCAGTCGATCGTATCTACCAAACTTACCTTAGACACCAAATTGTTGAGCCAAAACCAATTAGGTTAGCCTACAATCTAGACTCTAATCATTGAGCCTAATTAGATCTTAGCTTGATCTATCGCTCACGTGACTCGATCTTGACCCAGACTAATCCTATTATGCTGGTCAATTTAAGCACTCATGATCCCATCTAACCAACTCTTGATTTGATTTGATCATCCGCTTAGACCTAATTAAGCTACCCTAGCCCGAACCCAATTTTATGAATATGTCTTAAATATAAAAATTCTTAATTTTTAGACATAACATATTTCATAATCTTAATTCTTAATTAAATTTAGGGTTCACAAATAAAACATATAAATAAAATCTTAGGATTTCAGGATCTAGGATTTTGTAGAAAAAAAATTTTTAGATTTTTGATTAAAGAGGAACGCGCAGCACCCCTACACATCATAAGAACACCCCATCGAATGAGAGGAGAGGGCATTTAAATCCTACTTTATTCTTATGACTGGACGGCCAAGGAGAATGCCTTAATCAGAAATATGAAAACTGAAACTAGTTAGATCCATATCATATATCTCATATTTAAGAATTGATCTAACTATAAACATATTTTGCATACATATCATGTATCATATCATGCATATTTTTAGATCTAAATTATCTCATAATCATTTAAAAAATTAAATTTAAATTGATCATATCAAAATAAATTCTATTCTAGATAATTATGTAGAACTATTCTATAACTAGTCTAAACATACATTCATTATATCTCATATGAACCAAAAATTAAATAATTTTATTTTTTATTTTTTATATCTTATTATAATATTTATAAAATTAAAAAATAATAAATAAATATATTTAAAAATTATAACTTAATTAAATTAAATTATGATCATGCAAGACTATACATAGAATAATTCTTTTCTACAACTAGTCATGCATCTTATACATCTTAGATCTAAATTATTTAATTTATAATTTTTTTTAATTTTAGATCTAATCATATCTCATGTGATATCTCAAATTATCTAATTATCAGATCAAAAATAAATTAAAATCAAATCTTAATTATTTATGGAAACCTGGCTTTGATACTAGTTGAAGGAAAAATCCTATTTCTCGGGTCAGGTTCGTTCAGATCTGATTTGATCAAGAGGAATATTTTAAAATTTTTTTTTTTAGATCTAAATTAGATCTGATAATTTTTAGATCTAATTTGATGAATCTAATAAAATAAAATATAATAAATTTAATTTAATTTAATTTATACCTTGTTCTTTGGTAATCTTATTATCCTGTGATGATCCTGTTGATTTGCTAAGGTTCTAGATGCAACCATGCAATCGTCTAGCCTCTATTGATATCCACTCGGGTAGAATCTAAAGATCTTCTTCTTTTTAATCTTTTCTTCAAAGATCAGATTTGGATCTGATCTTGAAGATCTTCAGAATAATTTTTGAAGATCTGATGTCATCGCTTGCAGCAGTGCTGCCTTCTTCCTTTTTTGTCGCCTTTCTCTTGCCTGGATCGCACCAAACTTGAGCCCAAAGCCTCTTGGGCATGGAGAGGAGAAAGATGATCAGAGGTAGGAATGGAAGAGAGGGGAGAGGGCTATGTGGCATGGGCAAGGAGAGAGCTATCTCAAACCTAGGCATAGATAGGGTTTATATAGACCCTGCTGCGCCATGCAGTGCCACATCATCCCGACCAATCATATTTCTACGTGCAATCAGATCTAAATCTGATTGGTGGGATGACATCATCTTATCCAATTAGATGAGAGCCCCTCTCAAACATCCTTAGGTGGTGCCAAGACTGGTCAAAAAATAGAGTCTTTAGCGCCACCTTGTTTGATACCATGAAGCAACCTAGAGTCCCATTTGTATGGGACTCCAGGCATCATCATCCTTAGGTGCACGCCTCCCTAGGAATGTGCCCCCTCCTTTTCTCTTTCTTTCAAGGGGACAAGAGATCAAATCTCTCTCCTATGGGTGTATGACACATGGACAGATGTCTAAGTATCAAAGGTCAATGTTTGATCAAAGTCTAAAGATAAGAATTAGCAGGTGATGGAAAATGGCAGGTGTTGCCTCAAATTTATCTCATAAATTAAGACAACCTTTTTTTGACCTAGACAAGCTCCAATCAGATCAAGTAAAGATACCTAAGTTAGCCCAAACATATTTGGCTCAATTGAGACATCTTTTTATGATGTTGAAGGAGAACATTAGGCTCACTCATGTGCTAGCATGATTTTTTTGAATCTAATTGAATCTAATTCAAATCAATTGAACTGGGTTAGTCCAATTGATAGATCCAAACTTTTATTTGTGTGATCTGGTTAGACTTAGTTTTGTATGATAATGAGATATGTCATGATCTCTATCATCAACATCATCAAAACATCTTCCAATGGATCAGAACTTTTGTAATTCAGACAACTAGAATGATCCATCATCCAAATCATTCTAATTGCTCCCAAAATCCATCAGTGAAACCTAACAGTATATGATGGCAACCCATCAAAACTGAAAATAAACCTCTCAGTGTAGTTACCTGTGTAATTAAGTTCTTCTATCTTGAGCCCTGATTGGTTTAGGGTTAAGGTGAACTCGTCAAACCCTAATTTTCATCATATGAATTAATCATTCGATTCAAATCCAATGTGAAAACCTTAATATAAACTCTTTCTATTATTTCACTTTGCCATGGCTATGGGCTTATGGATTTGATTCTCGTGATCATCATAGGACTGCTCCTCATCTATTGAGGTAGATAGATTCTCTCTTGGTGCAATCCAATTCCTATAATGAACATGATATAGCCAACATACACCTTAGGGTTCCAAATGGCTAAGAGATCGAGTCATGGTGTAATCAAACTATAACACCCTTAAGGTGAACTATCGATGCACCTTAGGTCAAAGAATCAGACACACCACCGCAACTTCGAGCTAGTTATCAACGAGAAGGTAGACTTCCTAATGACTGCTTGAGGTGGTCACGATCAGTGCCCTTATTCTCTAATGAGTTTCTATACTCTCACTCTGGTGTCTCTACACCGTAGACTCAAGACTTATCTACTATAAAGAAGCGATCATACACCAACCTTCCGGATCAATCATCATCCTCATGATGATCCTACGGTCAGGAGCATTTTATGAGTTAATAATAAAAATTCATGTCTTAAATTTTCAACTCTTAAAAATAAGAATTATCATTTTCATTAACTTAAGAGATGTATCATAGACACTAAATATCCATTTTATTATTTATATTCAAAATTATAATTTTGCTCTTAGAAATATACAACAAGTGTCAGCCAATTCTGGCTTCTAGGGCACACATATCTAACAAGTAGATTTGTCTCCTTGAATACTTTCGTCTTCCTCCATGCAAACAGTGGCAGGATGGTTGGAAGTCTTGGTTTAGGAACTCCAAAGAAGAAAGGTAAATGAAAGTGTGGGAATATGAAAAAGAAGGATAGTGACACTAGGATTAGGACATCTCCTAGTTTTGATTGAAGGCATGCTAGGGTTAGTACCTCCCCTAGACTTTTGGAGAAGAGAGAAAGGGAGGGTCACAATAGCTTAAAGCGAGCTTGGGTGTTGGCTTGATTCCTTTTTGGGTGAAGGTGTTAAGGTTTATTTATAAGTGTTGGAAGGGAGAAGGCCTTCATATTTTCAATATGTGGGATTAAAGGAAGAGAAGAGATAAATGGCACTTTGGATGTTGACCCTTGGATCTTTGATGAGTTGCTTCTGAACCATCAATCTTTAAGTCGTGTTCATACTTGGATCCATGTGAAAGGTTATCTTCTATTCTAGACCCTTGAATCTTGAGAGCTTGTATCTAATCCCTTCATGAGTAAGTCGCATTCACACTCGGATTTGATTAGTCTTTGAGCTGGTTGTCTGGTTCACTTGAATCTAAGCCAATTTAAATCCAATTTGAGTTGCATGAGCCCAAACTCCTGATTACCTATAAAATAGACTAGACAATATCAAATTTTAGTAAAATAATATCAATTATTATAATATTCAGTATCTCTAGTGACTTAATTTAAGTGTTTATCATAACCCCCAACTTGAACTTTGCTCATCCTCGAGTAAAGTAGATAAATTAGAAATATATACTGATTCGGTTTTGAATTAAAAGTTAGTTTAGACATTCCTAAAGATGGTTGATATCCGGCCAAATAGTTAAAGAGGTACATCATCAGATTATTAATTCAACCCATTTAGTGCTTGAGTATTAGCCATAGAAATTTTTTAGAGATCCTCTTTTCACCAACTCTCCACTTTACTCTATAAATCCTCTAACTTAATTAGAGATGGATTTATTGTCTTCTTACAATTTAGTCCGCTTATTATCTAACTCTTTTTTTTTTAATTGATTTCTTGCATCCTGATCTTTTGATGCGAACCACAATGCTTACTCAGGCGAGGGGGCCCGGTTACTCAGTGATATAATGCTAAATTTTTTTTTAAAATTCATATTGCCCATTTTTTTATGCAAATATCATTGCTTGCTTAGGCAACGACATCCGGTTGCTCAGTGGAAAATCAATGTATTTTTTTTAGTAGATTCTAAGAGAATCTTTTGCATATTTTGACCTTTTCATCCAACTCCCATGAAATAGATTTTTTATTGAGATTGGCAAGAAGAAAGTTCTAGAATCACTCTTAAAATTTATTCTAGTCTAATCCCTACCATTCATTGGATTTTCATAATAATTTACTCCTCACTATCTCTAAAATTATCTAAATCGTTAATCATTCATCAATTAGAATGCCTAATTAACTCTTAATCAAAATAAAATTTGGGTACATAAAGCTAATTATTTCAAATCATACTTGAGGACTCACTCAAATTTAAAATTAGTTATTCTCCCCCAAATCTTACTTTCCGTTATCCCTAATGGAAGAGAAAAATCATAATATAATCAAAATAAAATATAATAAGGAAGGATACTACCTGAGTTTGATGTGTGCATTCATTGCTAAGAGAGCCTTCATTGTTGGGCGTGGTGTGCTCTAGACACTAGCTGGCATAAACATGGCTCCCCCATAACTTTGTTAACATCATCACCCATCCACTCTACTATAGAGATCCAACTTGGCTAATTATCTTTTTCAGAGATTCCTACAAAATGAAAAGAGGAAAAAAAATTGCATATGCTGGGTTGCCTCCCAACAAGCACTATGTTTAACGTCTTCAGCCGGACTAACCAACTTTCTCATCTATCCAGGATCAAATAATATACTAAAAAATTCTCATGGTCTTTCACCACCAAATTTCAAAAAATAACTTGCAGCCCCATTATTCATAAATTTTATTATTTCTTTATTATCTATTTCAGGAAGATGGTTTGTAGTTCCTCTCACAATCCTTGGTTTATCAATGATTTCTTCTATTTGTTCTTCTAACATGCTTCTACATTGGGTTTCCAAATGACAAGTTATATTTGATGTATTGATTATGAGAAGTGTGTCATATGGTCCTATACATATGTACTCAGGTGTGATCGAGGGTGGTTTCAGTTCTAGGACCAATGGTGATTCTAAAGAGGAAGGTATTGGAGCAGGTATTGTAGGTATAGGCTCATATTTCTCAGCCCATAGAGGAGTGGTGCTAAAATTAGCTAGCTCTAGTAATATGTTCACATTTTCAATATATCAATCTAGGTCAAAAACATCCACTCCAAAAGGATCCCAACATGTATGCATTATGTCCTGAGAAATACTTTTAGGGGTAGTTTCCTCTATTATCTCTTCTACCATATCTACTTCAAAACATGTAGTGGTTTGTGATCCATGGGAAGCCTGAAATATATTTAACACCAGCTTTCTATTCCCAAATGAGACATCCATGACTCCCGTCCTATAATTAATATATGCATTGGCTGTAGCTAGGAAGGGTCATCCTAAAATTATGGAAATTTGCATTGCATCACTAGAATGCTCCATCTCTAAAATTAGAAAATCAACAGAAAAGTAAAATTCTTCGACCTTGACTAAAACATCCTCGATTATCCCACGTGGTGCCTTAATGGATCTATCGACTAACTGCAAAGTTATCGAAGTGGATTTTAAATCACCAAATCCAAAGAGATCATATACTGAACTAGGAAGAATATTTGCACTAGTCCCTAGATCTAATAAAGCTTTCTCTATGTGTAGGTTCCCTATGACACGAGATGATAGGGGCACCTGGATCCTTAAGTTTAGGAGGGGTAGCATGTTGGATGACTGAACTGGCTTGTTTAGTAAGACGAACTTTTTTTGGGATTTGTGTTCTATATTTTTATTTTTGTATGCACAAATCATTCAAGAACTTTGCATAGGCCGGGACTTGTTTTGTTGCATTAAGAAGGAGGAGATTGATTTGAACTTGTTTAAATAGATCTAACATTTCATTTAATTTACCCTTCTTGTTAAATGGCATAGGGGATTCTAATGCACTCGAAAATGGAGCTCTGAGTAATTGAGATGATGCTATAGATATTGGTTCATCCCGTGCCCTAAGGTCCTCTTTCTTTTTGGTTGGTTCGGATTCAGTCAACTTTTTATTGGTTTTAGTCTTTTCAAGTTCAACATGTTGTTCTATGACCTTACCATTCTTGAGGGTCGTAATAGATTTGGCTTGTTCAAAAAAAATTTCATATGTGTTAAAATTCTCAACCCAATATTGACCTCTAGGATTAATCTCAGGTTGACTGGATAGTTTTCCCTCCTCCCTCTTATTGGATGCAGTTGCTAGTTGACCTATTTGGATCTCTAACTTAGCAATGGATTGCATGTGAGAATGAAGAGTCTGGGAGCGGATTTTTTTCCTTGCTAAAGCTTGTAGAACCTTATCCTCAAAATTAGAACTATAGTTGCTAGGAGAAGATTGAGGGGCATCTTGATACTATGGGTATGATGTATTCTTGAACTGCATCCCCTGGTGATTAGGTCTATGGAAAGTTGGGTTGACCACAGGTTGTGGTTTCCAAAAGAAGTTTGGGTGATTCCTCCAGCTGGGATTATACGTGTTGGAATATGGATCATTTCCAGATCTAGGAATAGTATGAGTTTGGTGTTGGTGGGCATGCTCCTATACAAGCATAGAAAATTGATGGGCTGCTGGGCAATAACCAATAGTGTGAGTAGGACTCGAACATATTATACAAATATCTTGTGACTGTGTAGATGGAGAAGAAGTGTGACTGACTTGCAGTAATCAATCAAGCTTCTGGGATGGTGCATCCACCTTGCTGTGGATGTCTATAGAGTGGTTTATCTCATACATTCTGCCTCTCTTGGGTCCTAACTTGAGAGCTTCTCTAGACGTAGCAGACATATAATGTAAAGAATTTTTGCTCAGGGTCTCGAATAACTACCAAGCTTCCTGCTCACTTTTAAGGATGAATGTCCCACCATAGGAAGAATCAATAATTTGTCTGTGTTTTTCTGATAATCCATCATAAAAGCACTGGACTAATTGCCATTTGGGTATGACATGATGTGGACACTTGCGGATGAGATCTATAAGCCTTTTCCAAGTTTCATGGAACATCTCTCCTAATTGAAAAAAATTAGTTATGGCTTTTCTAATTTGGTTTATTTTCATAATTGAAAAATATTTTCTAAGAATTTTTTTTGTAATTAGTCCCAGGTTGAAATAGTCATGGAATCTAATGATGTAACTATTATTTGACCTTATCTTTAAGCAAAAAGAGAAATAATTTCAACCTAAGGGCTTCATCAGATAGATTTTGAATTTTGACAGTAGAACATATCTCAAGAAATTCGTCCAAATGTTTGTATAGCTCCTTATTACTAAGTCTGTAGAAAGATGGTAACATTTGAATGATGCTGGACTTAACTCGTATTGAGTTGCTTTTATAGGAGGTACTTGGATACACGGGGAGTAGGTATATGATGAAGGTGTGATGTACTCCCTCAATGGGTGTGGTGGATCAGTCTCATGATTGCAGTCCATGATTCCTACTCGAATAGCTCAGATGGTTCATTCTATTTCGGGGTCTAAAGGATGGATTTCAGGTTGTAATTATAAGTATAATTCAAAATAGACCTTGAAGTTTTTTTTTTTATATATAATAAGAAGAGAAAAGGGGAAGAAAGAGTTCTAAAGAAGAGATCCTAAGGAATCCTAAAGTTAAGAAAAGAAAGAAGAATTAGTTGTAGTTAGATTTTAATTGCAATCAAGTTAGCACATAATGGACTCTCTATCCTAAGGTTGCCCTAGTTATAGATAGCTCCTAACTGTTCCAAGTTAGCCTTCAAGCCCTCCAAGTCGGAGCTTGACCAACCAACTGGCCAGGTAAGTGTAAGATCAGTAGGAGTCCTTCGTTGCTTTTCTTAGACACAAATTAAATTGGCCAAATCAATGAATAAAATCAATTATAAACCACCTTCCTTAGGGCCCAGTCATCCCACAAACCACTTGCCTAGACACCAGCTAGTTGACTAATTCTAACCCGGTCTAGCTCTCAGGGTCACATGTCCTATTGAGCTTGAAATCCCTAAGGGTCAACGTCTAATTGCTTTTAAATTAAAGGTTTAGGTCAATGCAATATGAAGGATAGTGATTTTTGGGTTAAGGAGGGGTGATCAAATCCTCACCTTATCTTATTTAATTGGGTTAAGTGCCCTTAATATATTTAATGAAAGATGCAATGCAATTAGAAAAGATGTCCAATATAAGTAAAAATCTTTAAGACTTAATTAATTTTTTTATTTTAGTTAAGTGTTATGTAGTGCTTTATTTTTTTTTATGTTATGTTATCTTTAAGCAAGAAGGAATAAGAGGAAGGTTTTAATTAAGTTAATTAGATTTGAGAAGATTTAGAGAATCTAAGTAAATAAAAAGTAAATTATACTAAGATTAAAAGGCAACTAGATAATCTATAAATAAAGTAAGAAATCAAATCTACTTTTAAGATAATTATTATAAACTATGAAAAGCAAAAAATTACTAATTATATAAAGTAGTAAATTATTCTATGAATTAGAAAGCAGAAAATTTTTCTATGCATGCAAATAAGGTAATCTAATTAGAAAGTAGTAAATTTACTATATATGAAAAGTAATATAAGGCAGAAATTTTAAAAAGAGTAAATAGAATGTAATTTAGCAATTAAAGTAAAGCAGTCAAACTTTATTAATTATTTTTTTGATTTTTTTTAGAGAATCTATTAAAAAGGAAGTAAATTATTCTAGAAATAAAATGCAAGTCTGAAATAGGCAGGAAGTCAAAGGCAAAAAATTAATTTACAAGAAAGGTAGTAAAGCAATCTAAAGAAAAAAATAAAAACCTAGAAAGCAATATAATAATTTTTTATATATTTTTTTTAAACATATTTTATAGATTTTTTTTCAAAATAATCCTACCAAGATCCCTGACAATGGTGCCAAAATTTGATGTGTAATCATTGATAGCACCAAAAATAATCTTACTCACTACTATATAGATAGGATGAGTCGGGATCATATCCATAGGGATCATAGTTGATTATTTTGAAAACATAAAAGAAAGAAAATGGATTGCAAGAAACTAAGAAAGAAACAAGAAAATTATAATAAAAATATTTTTCATTGATTAAAATAAAATACATAAAAAAATTAAAAATATGATACAAGATAACTAAATCAAGTTGATCTTCTAGCTGCACCCGATGGTAGATTTGTCTCCTTGAATCCTTTCATCTTCCTCCGTGCAAACAGTGGCAAGATGGTTGAAAGGCTTGGTCTAGGAACTCCAAGGAAGAAAGATAAATGTGAGTATGAAAATATGAAAAAGAAGGATAGGGACACTAGGATTAGGACCTCTCCTAGATTTGATGGAAGACGTGCTAGGGTTAGTGCCTTCCCTAGACTTTTGGAGAAGAGAGAAAGAGAGGGACATAATAGCTTGGAGAGAGCTTGAGTGTTGGCTCGATTCCTTTTTGGGTGAAGGTGTTAAGGTTTGTTTATAAGTGTTGGAAGGGAGAAGGCCTTCATATTTTCTAGATGTGGGATTAAAGGAAGAGAAGAGATAAATGGCTCTTTGGATGTTGACCCTTGGATCTTTGATGAGTTACTTCTGAACCATTAATCTTTAAGTTCTATTTATACTTGGATTCATGTGAAAGGTTATCTTCTAATCTGGACCTTGAATCTTAAGAGCTTGCATCTAATCCCTTCATGAGTAAGTCACGTTCACACTCGAAATTGATTAGTCTTTGAGCTGGTTGTCTAGTTCACTTGAATCTGAGCCAATTTAAATCCAATTTGAGTTTCATGAGCCCAAACTCCTAGATACCTATAAAATAGACTAAAGAACATCAAATTTCAATAAAATAATATCAATTATTATAATATGCATTGTCTCTAATGACTTAATTTAAGTGTTTATCAAGTCTCATACTGTTGTTCTTAGCGAATGTCAGTTTTGTCCTAGCTTTTTTTTTGAATATCATTTTTGTAGGCCTTTTGGCCAAAGATAATTATGAATTTTTAATAAAAAAAGAATTTTATAATGTCATTATGAATGGTATTACTATATTCTCTAGATATTTTAACAATGATGTGTACATGTTATCACAACCTTTTAATGTAGTTTATTCCACTGGCAAGTACCCTAGATTAGATAGTGTATCTGATATCTACTTATGGCATTGTTGGCTAGGTCACATCAACAAGAATAGGATAAATAGGTTGACCCAAGAGAGAATCCATGAAGTCAGTGATTGTGAATCACTTCCAACCTGTGAATCTTGTCTTCTTTGAAAAGTGACCAAGTCACCTTTTACTGAAAAATGTGAGAGAGCCATTGAACTCTTAGGTCTAGTACATATAGATGTATATGGACTGTTGACATAGAAACTGGTCATCGTTGGAATCAGTTGGAGCGGAGGTGGATGAGGTGGCCGTCGGGGACCTACAAAATGTAGTCCCGTCCGGAGCCGGTGGGGGAGTGGCTCCGGTAGGACCCTCCGACGATCAAGTCTGCTCTGTCCAACAGGAATGGAGTGCTCGGGAATGAGTTTCGCTGAGCTTAGAGAAGGAGAGGAGAGCTTAGAGATTCGAGTTCAGAGATTAGAGTTAGCGTATCTAGAGGGTCCTTTATAAGTGGAGCTTAATTGATGGTGACGGCTATACCATCTAGGAGCGAGCCTTTGGGGCCGCATGGAGTTCGGTACGGAGAGGAAGGCGTCGTCAGGTGGATAGTGATAGCCATACTGACAAGTCATGGGCTGCATGGGGTTGGTTACGGAGAGAGTGGTGTCGCTAGTAATGGTGGCCATGTCGTCCGATCTCGTCGCCTATCGTAGACTGATGGCGATAGTTCATCCAGAGGAGTTTGGACTTGTAGAAGAGTTCGATCGAAGGGGAAGCTCGAGAGGAGCTCGACCACGAAGGAGTTCGATTGACTGAAGGGGATGTTTGGGAGAAGTCTGGCTCCTAAAGAAATTCGATCGAAGAGGAAGCTTGGAGGGAGTTCGGCTCCCATAGGCGCCTGGCTGGAACGAGGCAGAGAGAGTTTGGCTCTTGCGGGAGTCTGACTGAAGCTCGATGGTTGAGGAGTTCGACTAAAGCCTGACCGCTGGGAGTCCGAAGGAGCTCGGCTACTAAGCAGTTCGAAGAAGCTCGGCCGCTAAGAGTTCGGCCGGTTGTAAGAGTTCCGCCAAGACCCATCCACTGAAGCTCTTCCATGGCTACTGGCCACATCAGGCTGGGCACCGAACTTGACTTCGATAGGAGCGGGGTTTATCCCCAACAATAGTCCCCCCCACTCCCAAGTTCGAAACTCGAAGGAAGGGAGAATAGAGAAGGCGACTGCCGAAGTCCTCTTCTGGGCTCTATGCTGGTTCAGGTCGAAGCTCAGAGGAGAGATTTCATCTCCAGCCAAAGTTGGTGCGGTCACTTGAGGGAGACCTTATATTTGGCCGAGGTTGTCGTGGGTCGCTCAGGAGAGATCTTATCTCTAGCCGAGGTTGTCTCGATTGCTCGGGAGAGATGGCTGCTCATGTTAGGACAAGGTTTTTTCCTCCTTTTTCTAACAGGCTGTAGGGGCACGTAAGGGCCATTGTCAAGGCCTCTCCTCCCATCCCATCCTTCATGAACAGGGCCTTCAACTTTGCTCGCATTAGGATGAGGTTCTCCACCTGTTCCTAACGGGCCGCTCGCGTTAGGACAAGGATTTTTCCTCCTTTTCCTAATGAGCTATGGGGGCACACAAGGGCCATTGTCAGGGCCTCTCCTCCCATCCCGTCCTTCGTGAATGGAGCCTTTGACTTTGCTCGCATTAGGATGAGGTTCTCCTCCTGTTCCTAACGGGCAGCGGACGAGGATCTTCAAAGCTCGGGAGAGATCATATCTCTAGTCGAGGTTGTCTCGATCACTCGGAAGAGATCTTATCTCTGGTCGAGATTGTCGTCGATCGCTCAGGAGAGATCTTATCCGAGGTTGTCCGATCACTCTGAAGAGTATCTTATCTCTGGTCGAGGGTTCACTCATCAGAGATCTTATCTCTCGAGGTTTCGATCCTCAGGAGAGATCTTATCTCTAGCGAGTTGTCTCGATGCTCGAGAGAATCTTATCTCTGGCCGAGGTTGACATCGATCGCTCGGGAGGTCTCTCGCTCAAGAAATTTATCTCTAGCGAGGTCTGACTCGATGCTCGAGAGAATCTTATCTCTGCGAGGTCGACATTGGTCGCTTGGAAGAGATCTTATCTCTAGCCAAGGTTGTCTCGATCGCTTGGGAGAGATCTTATCTCTAGCTGAGATTGTCTACAATCACTTGGAAGAGATCTTATCTCTGTCTGAGGTTGACATCAATCGCTCGAGAGAGATCTTATCTCTAGCCGAGGTTGACTCGGTCGCTCGGAAGAGATCTTATCTCTATTCGAGGTTGAAGGTCTTTGACCTGCCCATGATAGGATGAGGTTCTCCTCCTATTCCTAACACGGCAACTATTAACTACTTCTTTCCCTGTCATCACATAGTTTTGGTACCCCAAAACAATATTATTGAAAGAAAAAAATTTTATTGAAAGAAAGTTACTGGCAACACATTTCCAAATTTCTTGTGTTTCAGGGTCGTGGTAGCGTTATTCCTCCGCATTTCTTCATGTGGATGACCTTTTCTATTTCATGCTAGCCTTCTCAATTTGAAGCATGCTTCTCTTGATGCTGGAAGGTGTCAAATCACCGATGTACCAAGTTCCTCCTTGGGGTAATGCTGATGACGTCGTGAGGCGGCCGACCTTATCATTTCTGATTACGACAGCGCCCTTAGCCGATCTTCTCCTATCGAAGGAATTTACCCAGCCGCTCCTTCCTGACGAGCTTCTCAATTTTGTCTCAGAGTTGGATGCATTCCTCAATATCGTGGCCATGGTCGCGATGGTAAAGGCAGTACTTACTTCGATCATGCTTATTTGGGGGAGACCGTAACCCATCTGGTCTTGGCAACTGGTTCTTAACTTCGACGAGAATCTGAGTTCGAGGAGCGTTGAGGGGGGCGTAGTCGTGGAACTTTCTGGAAGGAGGGCTTCTTCGCGCCCCTCTGTCGAGGCTTCCTCAGTGGCGAGCTCGAGGAGTTTGGGCCCGCCTGCTTTTGAAGGGAGTCCATGAGCATGGCCGAACTTCGCTCGACTTTCCATCATCTGCCAGCCGCTCTCTTAAGGCTTCTTCGTCCTTCAACTTGAAGGCTTCTTCCGCATGGGCATATCTCTCGGCTCGAGCCAGCAGATCGGTGAAGTCCCTGGGATACTTCTTTTCTAGGAAGAACAGCAAGTCTTTTTCTGAAGGCTGCCCTTGAGTGTAGCCATCGCAACAAACTGGTCCAAGTCCCAGACCTCCAATGCCGCGGCGTTAAACTAGGTAACATAAGCCCGGATGGATTCCCCCCGCTTCTGCTTGACATTCATTAGGGAATTCGAACCTCAGTCCGAACGTCGGCTGCTGATGAAGTGAGCCACGAACTGACTGCTCATCTAGTCAAAAGAGAAGATTGTACTTGGCTTCAATGCTGAGTACCAATTTCTAGCTACTCCCTTTAAGGTAGATGGAAAAGCTTGGCACAGTATGGCATCTGAAGCACCGTGGAGTAGCATCATCGCATAGAAGGCCTCTAGATGATCAACCGGATCAGAAGTTCCATCGTAGCTTTCAAGTTGAGGGAGCTCGAAGTTTGTGCAGTGGGTTCTTGCATAATTCAGAGGGAGAAAGGAGGTTTGGTGTGGATGTCGGCATGATGAGCTGGGGTGACATGGCCGAGCTCTTCAATCCACCAGTCCATCTCCCGCAGTCTGTGATCGAGGGCGTCATCTTGGTTGCAGATCCTGGGGGCCTTCTAGCTACAAATGGAGAAGGTCTCCCCAAGAAGAGAACTATGATCTGAACATGGATCCTCGACTCTCTATTTCTTCTTTTCAGGGGCGATGGATATGTTGGCCCTAGTACTCTTCCTTGGGATCGGTTCTTGATATTTCGATGGTGGGTTTTCTGGTGGAGTCACCATCGAGGGCTACTGTACGGCCTGCATTGCCTCGTGAGGCCACGGACCTGTCGGACGAGCAGGTCGAACTGCTTCACATCCACCATGGGAATAGGTAGAACCTGGCTGCCGGGACTGAAGCAGGAACAGACGGATCTGGACGAGATTGGGCTAGGGCGATCGTCGAGCATTGAGTCGAAGCTCTTCTAGGAGGCATTTTCACCTAGGAAAAGAACTCTAGTGAGGAAGAAGAGAGATCTTCGGAGAGAGAGAAATCATCGTCGAGCACTCCTTTAAGAATAAGGGAACCTCGGAGGTTTGGGGTGGTCCTCCTTCTAGCACCAATCTATTGACGCAGAAACTGGTCATTGCTGGAATCAGCTAGAGCAGAGGTGGACGAGGTCGCCGTCGGTGACCTGCAAAATGAAGTTCCATCCAGAGTCGGTGGGGGGGTGGCTCTGGCAGGACCCTACGATGATCAAGTCAGCTCTGGCCAATAGGAATGGAGTGCTCAGAAATGAGTTCCACTAAACTTAGAGAAGGAGAGGAGAGCTTAGAGATCCAAGTTTAGATATTAGAGTTAGCGTATCTAGAGGGTCCTTTATAGGCAGAGCTTAATTGATGGTCACGGCCATACCGTTTGATAGTGAGCTATTGGGACCGCATGAAGTTTGGTATGGAGAGGAAGGCATCGTCAGGTGGATAGTGACAGCCATATTGGCAGATCATGGGCCACATGGGACTAATTACGGAGAGAGTGGTGTCACTAGTAGTGGCAGCCATGTCGTCCGATCTCATCGTCTGTCGCAGACTGATGGCAATAGTTCATCCAGAGGAGTTTGGACTTGTAAGGGAGTTCGATTGAAGGGGAAGCTCGAGAGGAGCTCGACCGTGAAGGAGTTCAGCCGACTGAAGGGGATGTCTGGGAGAAGTTCGGCTCCTGAAGATATCCGACCAAAGAGGAAGCTTGGAGGGAGTTCGGCTCCTGCAGGCGCCTGGCTGGAACGACGTGGAGAGAGTTCGGCTCTTGTGGAAGTCTGACTGAAGCTTGGCGGTTGAGGAGTTCGGCTAAAGCCCGACTACTGGGAGTCCGAAGGAGCTCGGTCGCTAAGCAGTTCAAAGAAGCTCGGCCACTAAGAGTTCGGTCGGTTGTAAGAGTTTGGCCAAGACCTGTCCACTGAAGCTCTTCCATGTCTACTGGCTGCATCAAGCTGGGCACCGAACTTGACTTCGGCAGGAGCGGGGTTTATCCCCAACATGGACCAATGAGCACAAGTGCCAGAGGTGAACATCTCTACTTCATTACTTTCATAGATGATCTATCTAGGTATAGATATATTTATCTGATGAAATATAAGTCAGAGTCATTTAAAATGTTCAAACGATTCAGAAGTGAAGTAGAAAAATAAACTGAAAAGAATATTAAGACTCTTCAATCTAATCGAGAAGGAAAATATCTTTCTGGTAAGTTTCTCACATATCTAGGAGAGAATGAGATTCTCTCCTAATGGACTCCTTCAGGAACACCATAGCATAATGGTGTATCTGAGAGAAGAAATCAGACTCTATTAGACATGGTTCGATCCTTGATGGGTTTTGCTAGCTTGCTGATATCCTTTTAGGGATATGCACTCAAATCGACTTACTATCTATTAAATAGGTTTTCAAGTAAGTCCGTAATTAAGACTCCATATGAGATATGGACAGAGCGTAAGCCAACACTTTTGCACCATAGGGTCTGGGGGTGCCCGGCTTATGTGAAATGGTTAATTATAGACAAACTTGGACCTAGGTCTGACAAATGCATATTTATTGGGTACCCCAAAGAATCAAAAGGATATATTTTCTACCATGCTAATGAACGAAAGGTGTACATCAGCCTTAAGGCAATCTTCATGGAAAAGGAGTTTCTTGGTGAAGGAACTATTGCCTCTAAGGTTGAACTTGACAAAATTCAATAGGTAGAAAAGCCAACACCTATTGTTGAACCTAAATCGGATTTGATTAGATTAGATCCAGAGCCCAATATCTTTTCATCATTAGGATGATCTGGTAGAGTACTACATCAAGTGGATAAATACTATGATTTTTTGGTCTAGAATGGTGATCCTATCGAACTTGATGAGAATAATGATGATTCGATCACCTACATAGATGCAATGCAGAGACCTGATTTCGAGAAATGACTTCAGGCCATGAAATTCGAGATGGAGTCCATGAAGGTCAATGATGTATGGACATTGGTTGACCTATCCGAAGGGATTAAACTCATTAGATATAAATGGATCTTTAAAAGGAAGAGGAGCACATATGGAAAGGTAGAGATCTATAAAGCCCATCTGGTTGCCAAGGGGTATCGTCAACATTATGGTATTGATTATAATGACACATTCTCTTTTGTGGTAATGCTCAAATCCATTCGGATAATGCTTGCTATAGTTGCCCATCCGGACTATGATATCTGGCAGACGAATGTGAAGATAACTTTTCTGAATGGAAAGCTAACCAAAGAGGTGTATATGACACAACTTGAGGGGTTCACATCTATAGATGAGTCCAAGGTGTGCAAGTTTCTGAGATCTATTTATGGATTGAAGCAAGCATCTTGGAGTTGAAACATGTATTTTGATAAGGTGATCAAAACATATGGCTTCATTAAGAATGGAGAAGAGCCTTGCATCTACAAGTGGGCGAATGGTCCGATAGTGGTATTCCTAGTCTTGTATGTTGATGACATTCTCTTATTCGAGAATGACATTCCTACACTACAAGGAATAAAAGTGTGGTTGTCATCCCAGTTTTCTATGAAGGACTTGGGTGAAGCATCCTACTGAAAAAAAATCCTGATTTCTCGGACCAGGTTCGTTCAGATCTGATCGGATCAAGAGATATATTTCAAAATTTTTTCTTTTTGATCCAGATTAGATCTGGGATGTTTCAGATCTAATATTTATTATTTTAATAATTAAAATAAATTTAGATAAATTAAATCAAATTTAATTTACCTTAACGTAGGGTAATCCTATTACTCATTGATGATTCTGTAAGCAGCGGAAGGTTCTGGATCTAGCCACACAAGTGCTTGGTCTCTACCAGTATCCACTCAGGCTGGATCTGTAGATCCTCTTCTTCTCTATCACATCTCCAAAAATCAAATCTGAATCTGATTTGGAGGATCTTCAAAATACCTTTTGAAGATCAGCAGTTGTCCTTTACAGCAGCACAGCCATCTAGCTTTCTGTCGTCTTTCTCTCATCTGGATTGCACCAACTTGGATCCCAAACTACTTTGGACATGGAGAGGAGAGGGAGAAGATGGGTTTGGCATGGAGGATGGAGAGACAAACAGCCTTGGGGCATAGAGAATTCAATTGCTCTTTGAGTTGGGCGCAGGG
The DNA here is from genome assembly GCA_006176705.1 of Cocos nucifera. Lineage (NCBI taxonomy): Eukaryota > Viridiplantae > Streptophyta > Magnoliopsida > Arecales > Arecaceae > Cocos > Cocos nucifera. The sequence continues at coordinate 152,840 of QRFJ01003417.1, read as the reverse complement.
TCTTATTTATAGACTATGCATGATCCAACTCCTCTTCTTCCCAACCAATCACAATCTTTGTAAAATCAGATCTAAATCTGATTTATGGGAATAGAGTCCCCTGGATTCATCCTTAGATGGTGCCTATGACCAGTCAAACTTAATTCTTAGGAGAAGTCTAATCGAAGTCCAAAAAGGAGATGGAGTCCCTATCCAACAGGGACTACTGGGTGCCTCTATCTTGGGCACACACCAAGGGTGGCGTGCACCCTCCTTGCCAGGTTCTAGCAGGGGGACAGGCCCCCACCAACTCTCCAATAGGTGCATGACATATGGACAGAAGTCAGAGTGTCAATGGTCAATGTTTGACCAATCAAAAGTCAACTTTTGACCAAAGTGAAAGGACGAGAAATAGAAGGTGACCAAAAATGGCAGGTATTGTCATACAAAATAAGACAACCCTTTTTTGAATTGGACAAGCTCCAGTCAGACCAAGTGAAGGCCTCTGATCGAGTACAAACTCCTTTGGCTTAATCAGGATAACTATTTATGATAGTAAAAGAAGAACGTTAGGTTCAATCGAGTGCTAGCACGATTTTCTTAAACCTAATTGAATCTCATTCAGATCAATTGAACTAGATCAGTTCAATTGATGATCATCAGATTCAAATTTTTGTTTGTGTGACCCAGTTAGGTTCAGTTCTGTATGGTAATGGGATATGTCATGATCTCTATCATCGACATCATCGAAACTCCTTTCGATGGATCAGAACTCTTCTGATTCGAATAGCTAGAATGATCGATCATCTAAATCATTCTAATTGCTCCCAAAATCCATCAGTGACACCTAGCAGTATATGGTGGCAACCCATCAGAGCTGAATGCGAACCTCTTGGTGCAGCTACCTGTGTGATTAAGTTCTTCTATCTTGAGCCCCGATCAGATTAGGGTTTTAAGGTGAACTCGTCAAACCCTAGTCTCTGTCATATGATGTAATCATTCGATTCAAGTCCGATGTGAAAACCTAAATAGAAACTCTTTCTATTATTTCACTCTGCCATGGCCATGGGCTTCTGGACTTGATTCTCATGATCATCATAGGGCTGCTCCTCTACCACCGAGGTAGATAGATTCCATCTTGATGCAATCCAGTTCCTACAATGAACATGCTATAGCCAACATACACCTCAGGATTTCGATATGGCTAGGAGATCGAGTTATGGTGTAGTCAAACTATAACACCCTCAAGGTGAACTGACCGATGCACCTCAGGATCAAAGAACCAGACACACCACTGCAGCATCGAGTCAATCATTGACGAGAAGGTAGACTTCCTAATGACTACTCGAGGTGGTCACGCTCAGTGCCCTCGTTCTCTAATGAGTACCTGTACTCTTGCTCTGGTATCTCCACACCATAGACTCAAGACTCATCTACTAAAGAGAAGTGATTGTACACCAACCTTCCAGATCAATCACCATCCTCGTGATGATCCTATGGTCGGGAGCATTTTATGAGTTAATAATGATTATTCATGTCTTAAATTTTCAACTCTTGAAAATATGAATTATCATTACCATTAACTCAAAGGATGTATCACAGACACTAAATACACATATGTGATAGAAAATAACCCATTTTATTGATTATTAGTCAAAATTATAATTTTGCCCCTAGAAGTGTATTACAAGTGTCAGCCAATTCTGGCTTCTAGGGCACATATATCTAACAATCTCCCACTTGTCCTAAAGCCAATTGGCTACAAGTCTAAGTCCCATCTTCTCAAGGTGGGCTTCGATCTTCTGCTGGCCCAATGGCTTTGTAAGTGGGTCTGCCACATTATCTGTGGAGTCGACTCTCTTGACCTCGACGTAATCCCTTCTCGAGGTAATCATGGATGAGGTGGTATCGCCACTCAATGTGCTTGGATTTTTGGTGAGACCTTGGCTCCTTAGCAAGGGCTATGGTGCCATTATTGTCGTAGTATAGAGGAATGGCATCTGATGGCATTACTCCAATTTCTATAGCAAACTTCTTATACCAGAATGCTTCCTTCGTAGCCTCTGATGCAGCGATATATTCTGCTTCCATGGTGGAATCTGCTATCATGGTTTGCTTGGAACTCTTCCAGCTGACAGTACCACCATTGCACACAAACAGACTCCCAGATGTCGACTTTCGATCATCTATATCGACATGAAATCTGAGTCTGTGTATCCCTAGACTTGGAGTTCTCCATTACCAAAGACCAACATCATATCCTTAGTTCTTCTCAAGTACTTAAGGATACATTTCACAGAAGTCCAGTATTCTTCACCTGGATTTGACTGATATCTGCTTGTGACACTCACAGCATGGGCTATATCAGGTCGTGTACATAGCATGGCATACATGAGGCTCCCTATTGCAGAAGCATAAGGGATCTTGCTCATGCGTTCTATTTCCTCAGGTGTGCTAGGGCACATCTTCTTGGAAAGATGAATACCATGTCTGAAGGGTATTAATCCCTCTTAGAGTTTTCCATACTAAACCTCTTTAGTACTTTCCTCTATGTACATCTTCTGTGAAAGTCCTAGCATCCTATTCGGTCTATCCCTATAGACCTTAATTCCTAGAATAAAGGATGCTTCACCTAGGTCTTTCATGGAGAATTTCTTGGACAACCATATTTTGACTGTCGTCAACATGGAAATATCATTCCCAATAAGGAGGATGTCATCCACGTACAATACGAGGAAGACAACAGCGCTCCCACTGACCTTTTTGAAGACACATGGTTCCTCTTCATTTTTGATGAAATCAAACATTTTGATCACATCATTGAAATGAGTGTTCCAGCTCTGAGATGCTTGCTTAAGTCCATATATGGACCTTTGCAGCTTGCAAACCTTGTGATCAGTATCACTGGATGTGAAACCTAGCGGCTATTCCATATAGATATCTTCCTCAAGATATCCATTTAAGAATGCCGATTTTCACGTCCATTTGCCATATTTCATAATCGAAATAGGCTGCAATGGCAAGCAATGTGCGGATGGATTTTAGCATAGCCACTGGGAAAAGGTATCCTGATAGTCAATGCCTTCGCGTTGACTATAACCTTTTGCCACTAGTCTAGCCTTGAATGTCTCCACATTTCCATCTGCACCAATCTTTCTCTTGAAGATCCATTTACACCCAATAGGTACTATACCTTCTGGTGGATCTACCAAGGTCCAGACTTGGTTTGAGTGCATCGAGTCAATTTCTGACTGCATTGCCTCTAGCCATTTCTCGGAGTCGATATCTGATATCGCCTCGTTTGTAGGTTTTGGGATCATCACCATGAGCACCATTACCTACGAGGAACATTTTCTCTACTTCCTTCTGAAATAATACCTAAGTATCTTTCAAGGGGATGGAAAACTCTTTCGATCTACGAGGTGGAGGAGGTAGTGTTCTTATTGGCTCAACCTGATTTGGTTCCAATTGGTCCTTAGCTCATTGTACTTGTGAGACTTTCTCATCAAGCTTAATCTGCTTTCCAATGCCGCTATCTTGAATAAACTATTTTTCAAGAAAGATGGCATGTCGACTCACAATCACATTGTGGTCTTCTAGAATGTAGAAATAGTATCCTAATGACTCTTTAGGATATCCTATGAATCGAGCTCTGAAAGAACTAAACTCTAACTTGTTCGCTTGTTATCTTTTGACATGAGCCGGACAATCCCAAATTCTGAGATGACTCAGACTTGGTTTCTTACCATGCCATATCTCATACGGTGTGGTAGGAACAGTTTTAGAGGAAACCCTATTCAGTAGATAAATTGAAGTTAACAATGAATATCCCCAAAGAAAATCAGGGAAGGTCTGTGAAGCTCATCATGGATCGGACCATATCCAATAGAGTCTGATTTCTCCATTCTGAAACCCCGTTGAGTTGAGGTGTTCCTGGTGGAGTCCATTGAGAGACTATGCCATTTTTCTTGAGATAGTCTAGGAATTCTCGACTAAGGTATTCACCTCCTCGATCTGATCGAAGAACCTTAATGGGTTTTCTAGTTTGTTTTTCTACTTCATGTCTGAATTCTTTGAACTTTTCAAAGCCTTCAGACTTGTGTCTCATAAGATACACATACCCATACCTAGATAGATCATCGGTAAAGGTAATGAAGTAGACAAAATTGCCTCTAGCCGGCACATCAAATGGCCGCACACATTAGTATGTACTAGGGCAAGGAGATCTATGGCCCTTTCCCCATGTTCTACAAAAAAAAGTTTAGTCATTTTGCCTTGAAGACAAGATTCACAAGTTGGATATGACTCGGAAGTCAATGGACTCAATAGCCCATTTTTCTCCAATTTGTTGATCCTATCTTCTGCTATATGACCTAATCTCAGGTGCCATAGATATCTATCATTTGGACTATCCCTAGGTCATTTGGCATTCACATTTTGCTCGATAGTTAGAATAGATACATCAATATGTAGCTGATAAAGACCATTAATAAGGAAACCATTTGCAATTTTATTTCTTTCATAAAGAATGTTACAATGGTCCTTAAAGAAGGTAATCACATAGCCTTCTAGTGCTAAGCATGAAATAGAAATCAAATTCCTGCTAGCTGCAGGCACATAATAACAGTCTTTCAAAACTAAGTCTAAAGTCAGATGGTAATCGAAGAGGGTATGTTCCCACGCCACTGTAGCAACTCTTGCTCCATTATCGATGCGTAGGATCATGTCTCCATCCCTCAGCCTCCTGCTATCCTCAAAGACCCTGCATGAAAGTGCACAGATGAGCACTAGAACCAGAGTCAAGCACCCAACTGGATGCAGAAGAAACATAAGGTTAGACTCAATAACGAGCATACCTCCAGAAGGACCTTCCTTCTTGTTCTTCAGGGTGGCCAGGTAAGTAGGACAGTTCCGCTTCCAGTGGCCATCGCTGTTGCAATGGAAACACTTTCTTTGACAGCGGCTTTCATCTTCGGCTCTGCCTTCTTCTTCTTTCCTCCTTCCACCTTTTTCTTTTTCGCAGACTTCTTTTTCTTTCAGAAGACTTTCTTTTGGAAGAAGTCATTCATAGCAAGAACTGAGCCTTTAGAACCTTTCATAGAAAGCTTAGTGGTGACCAGCATATTCATTAATTCAGCCAAGGAATTTTGAAGTTTATGCATGTGGTAATTCATGATGAATTGCCCATATGCATCAGTCAAGGATTGCAGAATAACATCATTCTGCAGATCCAAGTCTAACTTCACACCGAGCTTCTCAAGCTCTTCCAAGTCCTTGATCATCATCAGACAGTGATCTTGGACTGACTACCCATCATGCATCTTAGTCTTAAAAAGTCATTTCATGACTTGATACTTGGCTGCGCAACTCTGTTCACCAAACATCTCCTACGGGTGAGCCAACATTTGGCGAGCAGTCCCGATATCATCATGTTGGTGCTGGAGCTCATCAGACATCGAGCCCAACATATAATATCTAGCCTTATTATCTTCGTCTATCCATTTTTTCAGAGACACTCTCTGTTCAGTGGATGGACGGGCTAGTAAGGTGGGAGGATCCTAGTCCAAAATATGGGTTAACTTTTTGGAATCCAAAACAATTTGGAAGTTTCTGAGCCAATCTTTATAATTAGATTCGGTCAGTCTATGTGTGTCTAGGATATGTGCTAATAGGTTGGACGCAGACATTTTCCTGTAGAGAGTTAATGATTCAAGTTAGATACTTATAATTATGACTTAACCAATTTATTTAGAAATTTTATTTTTAAATAAATTAGCTTCCACTATTTTCTTGGATCTCTACACTCCCTCTGTAGAGATGCAAAAATCTTCATGATTAATGATTTCTAGTGGATGGTGCCATCTCACCAACTGACTCATCACCTCACCTAGCAGTTATTGGTGATGGATTAGCCAATGAGTGAACAACTCTTGTTCAATAATTCTCTAATCATGGTGCACCCAAACTTGGTCTCTAATTCATGAATCTCACCATATCCAAAATATTGATCCACTCCTTAGTTAAGTTAGACCCACCATTTGCATAGACTGAATTCCTAATTGAGTCTCTCACTGTATTCAGAATATTGAGCCCAACTCATCCTCCAACCCATAGCATCCAATGACTAATAGACATGGTTGCATCTTTTCAATGCAACTGAGCCACTATATCCAGCCGAGAACAATCAACTCCGGGAAGGGCCCGCACATCTACAATGGTGGAAGTCCTCAAACTTAATCTTTTCTTAGAAAGAATTGATTCAGGTCTCATTAAACTAGACTTGTCATAGTCATAACAATTATGACTAATCTAGTAGCATGGGTTAGCTCGGATTATTGACCAGCTCAAATTAGAACTGAGTCAACAGATATGGCTAGGTAAGTGAGACCGGTGGAAGGGATATGCCATTAATATATACAAGAATGCATTCGAGTCAAGTAGCTCCTAATTAAAAACCAGTCGGTCGTATGTGCCAAACTTACCTTAGACACCAAATTATTAAGTCAGAACCAATTGGGTTAGCCTACATGCCAGACTCTAATCTCTGAGCCTAATTAGGTCTTGCTTGATCGTGACTCGGTCTTGACCCAGACTTAATTCAATTAGGTTGGTCAATTTAAGCATTGTTGATCCCATCTAACCAACTCTTGATTCGGTTTGATCAACCGCTTAGACCTAATTGAGCTACCCAAGCCCGAACCCAATATTATGAATATGTCTTAGATCTAAAATTCTCAATTTTAGATCTAACTAATATTCAATAATCTTAATTCTTAATTAAGTAGGGTTCAAAAATAAAATATGCATAATAAATCTTAGGGTTTCAGGATCTAGGGTTTTGCAGAAAGTAAGTTTTGAGTTTCTGGTTAAGGACGAACACGCAGCATCCTTACATGTCATAAGAACATCCCATCGGATGGAAGGGGGAGGGCCTTTAAACTCTCCTTCATTCTTATGACCAGACAGCTAAGAGGAATGCCTTAATCAGGAACATATAATACTACAAAATAGTTTTAGATCTATATCATATATCTCATATACAAATTAGATCTAATCATGGCATATTTTGCATACATCTCATGTATTGAATCATGCATATTTTCAGATCTAAATTATCTCATAATAATTAAAAAAAATTAGATTTAAATTGATCTTATCAAAATAAACTCTAATCTAGACAACTATGTAGAACTATTCTACAACTAGTCTAGACATGCATCAATCATATCTCATATGATGTTTAAAATTAAATAATTTTTTATTTTTTATTTTTTATATGTTATTATAATAATTATAATATCAAAAAATAGTAAATAAATAGATCTAAAATATGATTTAATCAAATTAAATTATAAATATGCAAGACTATTCCATAGAACTATTCTATTTTAGAACTAGTCATGCATATTTTCTAATCTTAGATCTAAATCATTTAATTTTAATTTTTTCTGATTTAGATCTGATCACATATTATGTGACATCTAAAATCACTTATTTTATGATTAAAATAAATTTAAAATTAGATCTAAATACTTTAGAACCTTGGTTCTGATACCATGTGAAGGGAAATCCTGATTTTTTGGACTAGGTTCATTCAGATCTGATCGGATCAAGAGATATATTTTAAAAAATTTTTTTTAATCTAGATCAGATTTAAGATATTTTAAATATAATTTTTATTATTTTAATAATTAAAATAAATTTAGATAAGTAAAATTAAATTTAATTTATCTTAATGTAGGGTAATCATATTACCCATTGATGATCCTGTAAGCAGCAGAAGGTTCTGGATCTAGCCAGGAAAGTGCCTGGCCTCTACTAGTATCCACTCAGGTTAGATCTAGAGATCCTCTTCTTCTCTATCATCTCTCCAAAAATTAGATCTGAATCTGATTTGGAGGATCTTGAAAACACCTTTCGAAGGTCAGCAGTTGTCCTTTGCAACAACGCAGCCTTCTAGCTTTCTGTCGCCTTTCTCTCATCTGGATTGCACCAACTTGGATTCCAATCTACTTTAGGCATGGAGAGGAGAGGGAGAAGATGGGTTTGGCATGGAGGAGGGAGACAAACAGCCTTGGGGGCATAGAGAATTCAGTTGCTCTTTGAGTTGGGCGTAGGGTCTTATTTATAGACTATGCATGATCCAACTCCTCTTCTTCTCAACCAATCACAACTCTTTATGAAATTAGATCTAAATCTGATTGATGGAAATAGAGTCCCCTGGATTCATCCTTAGATGGCACCTAAGATCAGTCAAACTTGGTTCTTAGGAGAAGTCTAATCAGAATCCAAAAAGGAGATGGAGTCCCTATCCAATAGGGACTCCTGGGCACCTCCAGCTTGGGCACACGCCAAGGGTGGCATGCACCCTCCTTGCCAGGTTCTGGTAGGAGGACAGGCCCCGACCAGCTCTCTAATAAGTGCATGACATATGGACAGAAGTCAAAGTATCAATGGTCAATGTTTGACCAATTAAAAGTCAACCAAAGTCAAAGGACGAAAAATAGCAGGTAACCAAAAATGATAGGTATTGTCTTACAAAATAAGACAATCCTTTTCTGACTTAGATAGACTCCAATCAGACCAAGGAAGGCCTCTGATCGAGCACATACTCTTTTGGCTTAGTCAGGACAACTATTTATGACAGTAAAAGAAGAACGTTAGGTTCAATTGAGTGCTAGCACGATTTTCTTGAACCTAATTGAATCTTATTCAAATCAATTGAATTGGATTAGTTCAATTGATGATCACCAGATTCAAACCCTTATTTGTATGACCTAGTTAGATTCAGTTCTGTATGGTAATGGGATATGTCATGATCTCTATCATCGACATCATCGAAACTCCTTTCGATGGATCAGAACTCTTCTGATTTGAATAGCTAGAATGATCGATCATCTAAATCATTCTAATTACTCTCAAAATCCACCAGTGACACCTAGCAGTATATGGTGGCAACCCATCAGAGCTGAATGCGAATCTCTTGGTGCAGCTACCTGTGTGATTAAGTTCTTCTATCTTGAGCCCCGATCAGATTATGATTTAGGTGAACTCGTCAAACCCTAGTCTCTGTCATATGATGTAATCATTTGATTCAAGTCCGATGTGAAAATCTAAATAGAAATGCTTTCTATTATTTCACTCTACCATGGCCATGGGCTTTTGGACTTGATTCTCATGATCATCATTGGGCTGCTCCTCTACCTCCGAGGTAGATAGATTCCATCTTGATGCAATCCAGTTCCTACAATGAACATGCTATAGCCAACATACACCTCAGGGTTCCGTATGGCTAGGAGACCGAGTTATGGTGTAGTCAAACTATAACACCCTCAAGGTGAACTACTGATGTACCTCAGATCAAAGAACCAGATACACCACTACAGCATCAAGTCAGTCATTGATGAGAAGGTAGACTTCCTATTGACTACTCGAGGTGGTCTTACTTAGTGCCCTCATTCTCTAACGAGTACCTATACTCTCGCTTTGGTGTCTCCACACCATAGATTCAAGACTCATCTACTAAAGAGAAGTGATTGTACACCAACCTTCCGAATCAATCACCATCCTCATGATGATCCTATGGTCGGGAGCATTTTATGAGTTAATAATGATTATTCATGTCTTAAATTTTCAACTCTTGAAAATATGAATTATCATTACCATTAACTCAAAGGATGTATCACAGACACTAAATACACATATGTGATAGAAAATAACCCATTTTATTGATTATAGTCAAAATTATAATTTTGCCCCTAGAAGTGTATTACAAGTGTCAGCCAATTTTGGCTTCTAGGGCACATATATCTAATACCTACATCCTAAAGATGAAAATCTATAGGGATAGATCTAGGAGGATGCTTGGTTTATCTCAGTCCACGTATATAGAAATTGTGCTGAAAAGATTCAGCATGAAGAATTCCAAGAAGGACTATCTTTCGATAGGCCACAAAATTTCTCTCTCTAAGAAGGATTGTTCGATAACTCCTGAAGAGAGATAGTGTATGAGTAGAATCTCATATGCTTCGATAGTGGAATCTATCATGTATGCCATGATATATACGAGATTAGATATGGCATACTCACTAGGAGTAGTGAGTAGATAGTAATCTGATCCAAGAGAAAATCACTAAAAAGTGGTTAAAACAATCCTTAAATATTTAAGAAATACTAAGAACCAATGGTTGGTTTATGGTGTGTCGGATTTGAAATATGTGGAGTTTACTGACTCCAGCTTTCAATCTGACCATCATGATAGTAGAAGCATGTTGGGTTATGTCTTTATCTTAAATGGTGGAGCCATCTGCCAGAAGAATTCAAAGCAGCATACTGTGGTAGACTCTATTTGTGAAGCAGAGTATATTGCAGCATCAGATGCTATGAAGAAAGCTGTGTGGCTGAGAAAATTCATTACTAAGCTTGGAGTAGCACCCTTTCTTGATGGTCTGGTCCTGCTCTACTGCAATAGCACTAGTGCCATTACTTACGAAAAGGAACCAAAGGCACACCAGCGGATGAAGGACATACTGTGCCGCAACCACCATGTTCGGGAGATCATGGATAGAGGTGATTTCGACCTTCAAAAGATCGACGAAAAGGATAACTTGATCGACTCCTTCACTAAAGCCCTAGCGATAAAGGAGTTTGACGACTACAAGTCGAAGATGGGCATTAGATACTATGCCGAGTGGCTTTAGGATAAGTAAAAGTTTTATTAAAAAATATGTTCCAAAGCCAATCGTCAACCTATTGACGGTTGTGCTACCTTGTAATTATAATTGATTTATTATTAAATAAAATATATTTTTGGCATTTTCATCATAAAGTCTATATCTTGTAATGAACTCGATTGTTGTGGTGAAGTCCTTAGGACTATTTATCTTCGATAAAGAGAGGATTTATCGATTAGTCCTTAAACTATTCACGACCAAATGATATGCTGTTAATAAGGAGGACAGTATTTATTGAGCATAGGTCATTATGTGCCATATGGGTTGGTTGTCCTCTTAATCAAGGAGTGTGGAAACACTGGTATGGCGTACAAGTGAGATGTATGGGTACATCATCATTGGATGTGACCAACTCCAAAGCATTCTATTATCGAGAATTGCTCCGATGGGATATAGGTATAAGTGTCCCTTAGACCTAAAATCACCATAGTAGCTTGCAAGCAACTCACTGTGCTTTGGTACTAGACTAACTAAATTTATAATTCAATCATGAAAGATTTTAGGGCACAGTCAAGTACTTACGAAGTTAGTAAGAGATCAAGATGGGATTGACCACCTCCAAGGGTTAGAGAAGAATGCATCATTATATTTCAATATAGCAAAAACCATGGCCAGTGTAATCCATGAGATGGATTTGATATTTTGAAATAAAATATGGATGATCTCATCGGGGTTGATAGATAAATTTTGAAGTATCCTACGAGCATTTTGGTCAAGGGGATGAATTAAACAAAAAAATTATAACCACATGGGTTCTAAGGATGTTATTCTATACATTCGACCTTTCCGGCCATCGGATACCATTGCTAGATGGTCACTTTGATTGCTATACAAATTTATTCCTATGCTATCAATTTAAGTTTAAACCTATAGGGTCACACACATAAGATTTTTCGATCTGATCGGATGGTTGATCAACGATTAAGAAATCATTCTAGGGTTAAACAACCAATACGATTAATGTTTCACCTAGTGCAAATATTGCAGGAGGATCGATTAGCAATTTGATTGCTAATTAGCAAAATTTGATTAAGTCAGAGGGCTAAGATTAAGTCTAATTAAATATAATTTAATTATATTTGGTTTGGGCTTGATTGGATTAAGTTCAATTGATTTATTGGAAGAGCAAATTGCAAGGAAGAACTAGCCCTAGTTCAATTAGGACTTATATCAATCCAATTTCTAATTTGATTAGAAAATTAAATTAGAATTAAATTTGATTTAATCTAATTTAATTATTTTATTATTTGGACTAAGACCAAATCTAATTGGGTTAATTAAATCATAATTTAATTTGGTCCAAGGATCAAGTTAGACCAAGTCAAAATAGGAGTTCTAGTGAGAGTAGGACTCCTATCTCCATGCGCCACCTTAGCCCCAACGCCTCTCATACCATTTTTGTTGGATTTTTTAATGGAAATTTTTCTCTCCAAATGTTTACACATGCCCCCTTTCTCTCTTTATCTCAAATATGGTATTTAGATATTATGATCAAGTCAAAAGAAGAGTTTGAGTTGATTTAAACTCTATGAGATAGAGTTTTGAGAAACTAAAATTCCTTCCTATTTTATGTCTCCCACATCCCTATTTTTTCTATAAAATTTTCATGGCTTTTTTTTGTGACATTACATGGTAGTCCACATAAAAAATAAAGGAGAGGGTGCCTAAGAGTTGGGCGCTCCAAGTCTAGTCCTGTTTGGATAACCCTTCACTAGGTATTTGACCTAGTGAAGGATTCCTCTATATCTGCTTACATAAAATGAATTTTAACCTAATTCTTTCATGAATTACACATCTGAGTGAGGTCATTTGGGGCATGAGAAATCTGAGAGAGAAGTCTAGGGCGTGGGATTTTGTAAAGGCACTAATCAAGATGCTTTGGTGAGAGAAGAAAGAAGAAGAAGAGCGTCTTCTTCTAGTTTTTTTTTCTTCCACTACTATTCCTCTATCTTTGTGAGTGTTTGAGAGGTGTCTTAGTATCACAAATCATATTTCTCAACTTTAGAAAGTTGGAGAGTCCAAGCTTGAAGGAAAGAAGATTCAAATCGATCATTGGAGAAGGATCAGCACAGTACTAGCATACTTTACTGATTTTCGGGCATCGGACTTCAGATCTACAATTAAGGGCTCATGTGGATAACTCGTAGAGGTCGGACATGTGTGTGACTTAGAGCAACTATCTCAGGCCCGGATCAGTGAGTTAGGAAACTTGAGATTCAAAGGTAAGGATGATCTGATCTTCTTATTACATGTCTAGATCTGATTTAGAGTAGTCTGCTATTGAAATAATTAATATGCAGTTCTTTTAATGTTTTATTTTCTAATTTAATAGAATGTCTTAATCATGTAATAGGATCCTATTTTTAGGATTTTATGTTATATTGTTCATGATTTAATGTGATTAATTCACCTTTCCACTGTAATTTTGAAAAAGTTTTTAAAGCTAATCCTAGAACCCTAGATTGGTTCCTACACTTATTAGTTTATTGGATATGCCAATTGCAAGGGAAAATAATTTCTAGTTGGACAAGAATTTAAGTGCACCTAATTTCTAATTAAGTTAGAATTTAAATTAAAATTAAATATAGTTTAATCTAATTTAATTGGGCTCGTAGTTGGACTAGGTTCCCCCTTAATTAGATTGCATTAAATCTGGTTTGAGTTAGATTCAAAACAGCTTTAACCTGGTGAAATAAGAAGAGTCCCAGTTGGACTGGGACTCTTACTCCTTCCTTGCGCCACCTTTAAGCCCACGCCCACTTATTTTATTTTTAGATTTTACATGATGTTCTCCACACCAATGAGAGGTTCTCCATGCCCCATATCTGGTTTGATTTGGTATATTATTTGACTCGGTTAAATATAGGAATCGATTATTATTTTTACTCAATTCGATAGAGTCCTATGAAACCAAAATACCTCTTCCTCTCTTATGCGCCAATATTTCCCATGCCCCATTTTTTATGCACATTTTTTTCCTTTGGTTGTGTGTGTCGGTTTTAGATTTCTCAAGCCACAATTTTAGGGGCAGGCGTCCAAGAGTTGGACGCCCCCCAAATTCCTCCTTTGTCTCCTTATTTGACTAGGTTTGACCTAGCCTTCTATTTTAATAGGGGATGCCTCCTTTTAATGAATTTTGAGCATAAAAAATTCTAAGAATTTCATCAAACATGGAAAAGAAAGAGAGGATGGCATGGGTGGTTTGGGGTGCCAAGATTCTGGGAGAAGAGCCTTCCATTAAGACATCAATTGTTGATGTGTTGAAGAGAGAAAGGAATGAGAAAACCTATTTTCTCTTAAAGATTTAATTCTAACCCTCCTTTTGTTTATTTTTATGTGATTTTTATGTGATAAAAATTTGAGAGAAAGAGAGAGAGGGCTTGGGGAATGGATGCACTAAGGAGTTGGGGCATCATGGTCTCTTTTGGACATGATTTGATCATGTCCTGATGAGGAGAAAGAGAGGAGAAGATAGTTTCTCTTAGGGTTCTTTTGAGAATCCTTTCTTCTCAAATTTTGTGTGATTTTTCTATAAAAAAAATCAAAGAGGAAGTGACCAAAAACATAAAAAAGTTCTAGAGGAGAAGGTCTTCTCTTATCATGGCATGGAGATGCATTCAGGACATCAAAGGTTGATGTGCTGAAAGAGAAGATGTGTTTTCTCTTAGGATAATTATATTTAACTTTTATTTTCTATTTTATGGGAGAACCAAGTATTAGATTTCTTCCTTATTCCTTATCTTATTCGTCATATCTTGGAGTATCCAAGAGATTGGAAGAATAATTTTTAGATTAACCATCAGGAGGGATTCGCGAGAAGCTATCACTTCGAGCGGATCTTCATTCGACGAATCTCTGATTTGTGTTGCAGCCTCGTGTAGACTTTCTACAAAGGTCAAACATATGTGTGGCTCCAAAGATAATAATAAAAATCAACCACAAAGTTCTTAACCTATGTGAAGGTAAGAGATTTGATCTCCTCTCTTACCTAGATGCGATCTTGGGTTTACATCTATAACTATACTTGGTCTAGGATATTGATTAGATCAATATCAAAATATTTATTTTCAGATTTAAGAATGTATTATGACATGTTATAGGTCCTAGATGTAGGGTTTAGTAATTAGATTATATGCTTTTATAGATTAAACAGTTTAATCTGCAACTTCCACTGTGATTTATTTCAAAATTATTTTGAAATTCAAGCATGAAACCCTACATATTTTTCATTAGTGGTGACAGAGCATCCAGGTTCTTTTATAACATGATCATATTTGCATTAAAATAAATCCAAAAATAAAATTTTGATGATCGTACATACTGATTATAAGATTGTCCTGCTGTAAGGTTTATCTCTTATGCTGGAGTCATTGTCCTAATATATGCTGATCTATTATTGAATCATGAATAAGTTAGATATGATCTAAATAATTTTATAATTTATTTTTTTTAATTTTAAATCTAAAATTAAATAGATGTTAGATCTATTTTACATTATTTAGATTAGATTTAGATAATATCGGATCGGACATAGTGATTATAAGATTGTCTTGCTGTAAGATTTACCCCTTACAGTGGAGAGGTTGTCCTAGTATGTGCTGATCTGAATAAATCATAAATATGTTAGATGAGATCTAAAATAATTTATGATTTATTTTTAGATTTTAAATATAAATTTAAATGTTTTATGATATGATCTATGTGATGTGTTTTATGTTTAGATCTAGATCCTCTTATTGCATATTGTTGGGGATAAATCCATGCCTACCGAAGTTTGGCTATGATTCTGACTAAATCAGTTCTATCTGGTTGTGGTTATAGAAACTAAATCTCAACCCACAGGAATAATCAAGCTCTGAATCATTCAAGAATGGCCAACCTCTGACACTATAGCTAGAGAATCTAATTGATCGGAAAGATCGATTTTGGATTCGATAAGATGTCGCGGATTCCTTCTCTAGGCAAGCTTAAACAGTCGATACCAGCTCGGAGAACCAATCAAGTCTCCAGTACCTGCGCATCCCATTTGGTCGATCATTCCCCAATAGACGAACTTCTCTAGCAGTCGAACTCTTTTCAGACTCCAACAAGCAAACTCCTTCAAGATTCCTCCAATAAGCAAACTCCTTTAGCAACCAAACTCCTTCCGAACTCCAACAAGCGAACTCCTTTCGGATTCTCCCAATAGGTGAACTCCTCTAGTAGCCGAATTCTTTTCGGACTCCAATAGGTGAATACCTTTCGGATTCCCACAATTTCCCAAATAGACGAACACCTCTAGCAGCCGAACTCCATCTGGACTCAAACAGGCAAACTCCTTCTGGATTCCTCCAACAGCCAAACTTCTCCAATAGGCAAACACCTTCCAAATTCCTCCAACAGACGAACTTCTTTCGAATTCCTCCAACACCCAAACTCCTCTAGTAGTCGAACTCCCTTCGAACTCCTCCAACAGGTGAATTTCTTCCAGATTCCTCCAATAGGTGAACTTCTTTCGAATCTTCTCCAGTAGTTGGGTTCCTCCATCAAGTGAATTCTTCCTCAAATTTCTCCTTTAGAAGAGATGTGGGCAGATCTCTCCAGTAGGTCTACTTTTTGACTCCAAAAGAGTCTCCTCTCCTACACAAATCTGGCCTCGGATATGACATGAATCGACCCATACCCGAACTACCTTAAAGGAATCTGAACTCCTCTAGAATTGATATAGCTCAAAGATCATCACCAACTGATGCCTGCTCCTCCAAACTTTGACTATCAAATCTCAAATGGATTGACACTTTGCGATAACAAACACTATCCTCCATAACAAACTCCACATAGCCTCGAGTGGCCCACTACCCAATAGTTATGATTGTCACTATCAGTTTGTTACCGTCTCCATCTATAAAAGAGATGCTTGAGATACATTTTCTCTAGGCTCTCTTCTCCTTCTCAATACTCTACAACTTTCTCAACTGAGTACTCCATTTCTGTTGGCCGAATGAGCTGACTTGATCATCGAAGGGTCATGCCGAAGCCACCCCCCCAGGCTCTAGATGAGACTTATTTTGTAGGTCATCGATGGTGATCTCTTCTTCTCCAACTTCGATGCTTCTCCGACGATGACCAGATTTTGCACCAATAGGATTGGCACTAGACGAAGGATCTCTATTCCTAAGATTTTCTTATTCTTAAAGAAATGCTCAACAGTGATCTCTCTTCTTCTTCTCTAGAGTCTTCAAAAAAAAATGCCTCTAAGGAATGCTTCAATCCGATGGTCAATGGCCTCTACAGCTAGATTCCGTCCAGATCTATCTGCTCCTGCTTCAGCTCCGACAACTCAAGCTCCACCTGCAGCCATGATGGATGTGGAGCAGTTCAACCTATTAGTCCAGCAGATTTGCGGTCTCAAGAAGGTAGTGCAGGCCATGCAGTAGTAGGCTCTAGCACTAATTTGATTGGAGTAGGCTTCTCTAGAGCCTCATGATCTGATCTAGGGATGGCTGACTTAGGCTAGCCGGTCGGTGACCTCCAAAAAGAGGAAGTAGAGAGCCAAGAGCCCCTGCTCTAATTATGACTCTACTCCTATGGGAATTTTATCTTCATTCAGTTAAAAGATCTTAGAAATCCACGATCGAGAGGATCCAAATTGAAAACTACAAGAGATGTGATAAGCATCATAAATTCATCAATAAAAGTATTAATTTATTAATTAATTTATATTAATTTTTAAAAATTATTAATCAATTTATATATAATTTTTGAAAAATTCATATTTTTATTAATTAAAAAATTAATTAAAAAATAATAAAAATTAATAAAAATTAATAAAAATTAAAAAAATAAAATTTTATTATCAATAGAAAGAGCTCATTTTTCTAATCATAACAAAATAAATTTCAAGTAAAACGAAGCTAAAATGGAAAAGATATGAATTTTTAAAAATATAAAATAAATAAAAATTAAATAAAAAAAGAAAATGGCTCAGCCGGCTCCGCAAGCCGAGCCACCAAGCCAAGCCAAGCCATCAAGCCGACTCAGCCATTGAAGCCATCAGCCGGTCCACGATCCAGGCGTGGACCGCCAGCTCAGCAAATTCCGGCGAATCAGAGATTGCCACGTGGTGGACCTAGACCCCTTAAGGGTCTACAGAAATTTATCGCGGCTCACAAGGGTAATTTAGTCTTTTCGTCCGACAACAGCGGCGCTGATTGGTTGCGGTGTGCGGTGCGGCCGGTCCACGCGGTCCATGGGAACAGTTATTGCGCGATCGGACGGATGTGGTTGATTGCGGTCAGGATCGGACGGCGGTGGTGGTTGCTTCCAGGCTTGATTCAAATTCTATTAAGCATCTGGCGCGATCACCATCGGACAGCAGCGGCTCAGAAAACCAAGTGATGAAGATCCGACGGTCCAGAACATGCTGCCGGCGGTGATCAAGACTCTCGAAGCGCATGATTTGCGGCCAGATTTCCTCGATCAAGCGCGATCCAACGGCCAGAATTTAATCCGACCCGATCTGAGCTTATCTGCATCCGATTTTGATGATTTTTGGACCGTTGGATTCCTGTTGAACGGCTGGATTTTATCAGATTTATCAGAGTCATATCAGAGCTATTTTGATTCAAATTTTATCCAAATTTCTTTGTATTTTGATGATTACAAAGGCTATTAGTCCCATATTGCCTTTAGAAAAAATATCCAGCCCTCCTAGCTCTATAAAAAGGACCCCAGGCCATCAAGAAATTCAACATCTCCGATCAAGGTGAAGCTTTGGTACAGGGCGAAGCCAGGCTATGGGTTAAAGGCTGCTTCGAAGCAACGGGTGCCGAGAAGAAGAGCCGAGCTTCTACACCATCTTTCTGCCAATGCCGATCCAAGATCAGAGATCAGGCTATTTTATTTTTTTTTTTTAAATTTTATGTATTTAAATTCTAAAATTTTAATTAATAAAAATTTTATTTTTGCATTTTAATTTCTTGCTTTTTAATTTTTATTATAATTTAATTTCTATACTTTAATTATTACTTTTTATTTTATTGCAAGTAGATGCTAAGATCTAACTAATAGATCTTAGTACCAAAGTTTAAATTTCTGCACCTTTTAATTTTTGCTTTTCAATTTTCCGACTTCACTTTTGATTCTAAAACTCAAATTCTTTTCTTCTTTTCTTTTCAAAAATCAAAGATTTCAAATCTAAAAATACTACCTTCCCTGTGGATTCGACCCGACTCACTACTATCTACGCAATTTTCAATGATTTTAAGAAGTCGGATTAAACTGATAAACACGGTGTCTTAACGACAACATCGCGTTCCTATCAAGTTTTTGGCGCCGTTGCCGGGGAAAGTTTTTGATTTTTGATTTTGATTTCTTTGATTTATTAAAAATAATTTCGGCAAACGCATCAAGTTTTTGGCGCCGTTGCCGGGGAAGGAATAGATGCTATTTTTTTCTTTGATTTCTTTGATTTTTTTTATAAATTAATTATATTTTTTTAATATTGCTTACTAATTTTTTTTATTTATTTTGTAGAAAAAAAAGGAGAAAATGAAGAAAGCATCTAATTTTGGTGAGATCAATCCTAACCCTAGTCCTCTTTTCTTTTTATTTATTTATTTATTTATTTTATTTTTAAATTAATTTAAAAAAATATTCCATTTAAACCTAATTAAAAGCCTCATGATAAGATTAGAAACCCTAACTGTTTAGAGCATGCATCATATTAGTTTTATTTTTATTTTTATTTTTATTTTTTTTGGTGATTGCTGGAGGCAAGGTAAGCCTTTCAGAATACAATTAGTTACATGCATCTAGTTTAAATTGCATAGAACCCTTTGATTGAATTTTTTTTTTTTTTTGCATATTCATATTAAATCAAATTAAGGGCACAACCCAATTAAACAAGATAAGGTGGGGATTTGATCACCCTTCCTTAGCCCACAAACAACCAACCAAGCATCCTGCATTGACCTAAGCCTTTAATTTTAAAATCAATTAGACATCAACCCTAGGAACTCGAGCTCAATAGGATAAGGAATCCTAAGAGTTGAACCGGGTTAGGATAAGTCAATTTGACTGGTGTCTAGGAAAGTGGTTCAGGGACGATTGGGCCCGAAGGAAGGTGGTTTCTAATTGGTTCCGTTCGCTTACCTGGCCAAGCATAATTGGTGTCTAAGGCAAGCAACGGGGGGACTCCCACCGACCTTACACTTACCTGGCTAGTTGATTGGCTAATCCTACACTTGGAGGGCTTGAAGGTGACCTTGGCAGTTAGGAGCTGTCTAGATCTAGGATAACCCTTAGTCAGGATTGATTGACCAACTTGATTGCTAACCAACATTAAATCTAATTAAACCTAATTCTTCTCTTTCTTCTTAGTTCTAGGACTCCTTAGGACCTCTTCTTTAGAACTCTTTTTTCTTTCTTCTCCTTTCTCCTCTAAAAATAAAATAAAATAAAAATTAAACTAACTAAAAATTAATAATTAAATTAAATTAAATTAAATTAAAATTAATAAATAAAAATAATTAAAAAAAATTAATTTTTAATATAATAAAATAATAATAATAATAATAAATAAAAAAATATTCTAAAAATTTTTAAACCATACATTAGGGTTAC
Source organism: Cocos nucifera (assembly GCA_006176705.1). NCBI lineage: Eukaryota > Viridiplantae > Streptophyta > Magnoliopsida > Arecales > Arecaceae > Cocos > Cocos nucifera. The sequence continues at coordinate 132,525 of QRFJ01003417.1, read as the reverse complement.
ACTAATACATGCATGGTAGGAAATCGCTTTTTCTGATTTAGTTGAACTTAATTGAATGGTTGATTCACATTAAACATAATAATCAAATGGCTAATATAAATCTAATAGTCCAAAAATTAGATAAAGTTGACCTTCTTGATCAGAAAATAGATCAACTCCTAACCCTAGGTCAACAATCTTCTAATTATCAGGAGAGTTATTCAATCTATGCTAGTCCAACCCATCATGTAAGTGAATATCCTATGACTGCACAGTTTCCATATTTTATCCAAGAACAAGTTCAAGCTACTCAAGGATACTCCAAATTGATTAATGACCCATTTTCAAATTCATATAATTCAGATTGGAGTAACTTTAATTTTTCTTGGACATCCCAACAGACTCAGGCTCAGACCCAAATTTCACTTGAGCAAAATTATCAAAATTATGCCTATAATAATGGTCAGCCTAGTCAGTTTAACCAGCCATCATATTATAATCAGCCTTCATACCCACCTCCTCAACAGACCAATCTAGCTGATGATAGATTTAACCAACTTCAACAATTAATTCTAACTCAACAGCAATCTATCGCCAGACTAGAAGCTCAAATAGGATAATTAGTTGAGTCTAACATGAGGAGAGAACTAGATCAACTACCGAACCTACCAATTTCAAACAACCCACCTAATGACCACCAACCACCTGGATTAAATTATCAATCTAATGTTTCATCTAAGAATCTTCCAATTTGAGAATACCAAAGTAATTCCTGAACTTAAAAGCTATAGGATTCTTATGGACCCATACCAAGACCAGGTGAGAGAGGCTAGTACTGATGCTAGCCAAAATAAAAATTTAGAGGAACTGGTTAGTACTGAGACTAACCACATAGAAGAACCCAAGCCAGGAATTAGTACTGATGCTAGTTCCAGTTTAAATGAGATAGAAATAAGGGAAAAGAGAATAGATGATTTACCCGAGACTTATAAACCTAATGTCCTATTCCCTTCAACCCTAGAAGCTGGTTCTTCTTATAAAAATCAAAAGGCATGTAATGAAATGTCAATGGAGTTGTTTAAGCAGGATCACATTAATTTACCTCCAGAATTAAAACCGCCTTTAGTCACCATTCCAGCACCCATTGAATCAAACTTAACTCCTAAAACTCCATTCATGAGCATTTTAGAAGAACAAATAGGAGAAATTCTTAATAAACATGGGTCTGAGAATGGAATCATAAAATTATATCCCTAAAATTAACAGTGAATATATCAATAATGGGATTAAAAATAAATCAACTTTCTGAGATTGGCAATCCAAAACCATTGGAATTTGTCAATCCAATATTCGACACAGGATAGTGAGCTACATTGTGTCTGGCTGAAGACGGTAAACTTAGCGCTTGTTGGGAGGCAACCCAATATTTAGTTTTTATCTAATTTATCTTTTTATTTTTTTTTTAGGATAATTTGAATAAGTTGGAGGGAGAGCTCAAATTTTCAAAGGCATGTGCTGGACCAAAAAAAAAAAAATAAATAAATAAATATAAAAATATATAATATATATATACTGAGTTAGGTGTATTCTTCCATGTTTTTTTATTACATCCTTTATTTTTTCTTCTCCATTGAGGACAATGTCGATTAAGTTGGGGGGAGAGAAAAATAAAAAAATTTTAAAATTTTAAGTCCTCGAAAAAGTTAGTATTTAGTATTTAGATACTTGATTATGCTTAAGAATCGAATTAAACTAAGCATTTTAAAAAGAAAATTGATGCACAGATTAGAGAATCTATGAGATATTGAGGAATCAAGTATTAAGAAAATTCAATAAAGAGTTAAGTCTAGAACATAAAAAATTTTTTCTTGGAGCATTTCTAATTATTTCTACTAGCATCAAAGAAAAGTCTACTTTTTATAGGCTTGTGTAGGGTAACTATACGTTTCTTCATATAAAAATTTATTTTAATAAAATAGTTTCCAAGTACTTCTCACTGAGTAACCGGGCCTCTTTGCCTAAGCAAGCATTGAGTTTCGCGTCAAAAGGTGGGAAGGGCAAAGAAGCTCGTTGTAAAGCTAGTCTTAACTCGTAGCCTATTTGATTCGAGCTAGTAAGCCCGAGGGGTATTCTATACCTAGTGCCCTAAAGCCAACTGGTTTGGGAGTCATTGGCCCAAGACTCGCTACATGGATCAAATAGAAAGCTTAAGGAGTTAAGACACTCAATAGTGGTACAACGTTAAAAAAAAAAAAAAAAAAAAAAAAAAAAAAAAAAAAAACATTGGTTTCCCACCGAGTAACCGGGTCCCGTTGCCTAAGTAAGCAATGATATTCGCATCAAAAAGTGGGCAATGTGAAAATAAAAATTAATAAATGAAGGATGGAAGTAGCAATACACCTGCCTATATGAAAGTTTAGACAAATCAGAGATAAAAGTGGAATAATTTAGAAAAAGTTCTGAAAAATTTAATGTTCTTTACTTAATTTTTCTATTGATAAGTATTAATACCCCAATGATATATCTCATTTAAGCTCTACTGAATATCAATGGCCATTTTGAAAATTGCTTAGGTAAAATTCGAAACTCTAAAGTTAAAAGGTATTTAAAACTAAATTCTTTCTTTACTCGAGGACGAGCAAAGCTTAAGTTGGGGGGTGTGATAAGCATCATAAATTCATCAATAAAAGTATTAATTTATTAATTAATTTATATTAATTTTTAAGAATTAATTAATCAATTTATATATAATTTTTGAAAAATTCATATTTTTATTAATTAAAAAATTAATTAAAAAATAATAAAAAATAATAAAAATTAAAAAATAAAATTTTATTATCAATAGAAAGAGCTCATTTTTTTGATCACAACGAAATAAATTTCAAGTAAAACGGAGCTAAAATGGAAAAGATATGAATTTTTAAAAATATAAAATAAATAAAAATTAAATAAAAAAAGAAAACGGCTCAGCCGGCTCCGCAAGCCGAGCCACCAAGCCAAGCCGAGCCATCAAAGCCGACTCAGCCATTGAAGCCATCAGCCGGTCCACGATCTAGGCGTGGACCGCCAGCTCAGCAAATTCCGGCGAATCAGAAATTGCCACGTGGTGGACCTAGACCCCTTAAGGGTCTACAGAAATTTATCGCGGCTCACAAGGGTAATTTAGTCTTTTCGTCCGACAACAGCGGCGCTGATTGGTTGCGGTGTGCGGTGCGGCCGGTCCACGCGGTCCATGGGAACAGTTATTGCGCGATCGGACGGATGTGGTTGTTTGCGGTCATGATCGGACGGCGGTGGTGATTTCCAGGCTTGATTCAAATTCTATTAAGCGATCTGGTGCGATCCAACGGCCAGAAAACCAAGTGATGAAGATCCGACAGTCCAGAACACTGCCGGCGGTGATCAAAACTCTCAGGCGCATGATTTGCGGCCAGATTTCATCGGAGGAACGCGATCCAACGGCCAGAATTTAATCCGACCCGATCTGAGTTGATCTGCATCCGATTTTGATGATTTTTGGACCGTTGGATTTCTGTTGAATGGCTGGATTTTATCAGATTTATTAGAGTCATATTAGAGCTATTTTGATTCAAATTTCTTTGTATTTTGATGATTACAAAGGCTATTAGTCTCATATTGCCTTTAGAAAAAAATATCCAGCCCTCCTAGCTCTATAAAAAGGACCCTAGGCCATCAGAAATCAACATCTCCGATCAAGGTGAAGCTTTGGTACAGGGCGAAGCCAGGCTATGGGTTAAAGGCTGCTTCGAAGCAACGGGTGCCGAGAAGAAGAGCCGAGCTTCTACACCATCTTTCTGCCAATGCCGATCCAAGATCAGAGATCAGGCTATTTTATTTTTTTTTTATATTCTATGTATTTAAATTCTAAAATTTTAATTAATAAAAGTTTTATTTTTGCATTTTAATTTCTTGCTTTTAATTTTTATTGTAATTTATTTTTTGTATTTTAATTATTACTTTTTATTTTATTGCAAGTAGATGCTAAGATCTAACTAATAGATCTTAGTACCAAATTTAAATTTTTGCATCTTTTAATTTTTATTTTTAATTTTCCGACTTCACTTTTGATTCCAAAAACTCAAATTCTTTTCTTCTTTTCTTTTCAAAAATCAAAGATTTCAAATCTAAAATACTACCTTCCCTGTGGATTCGACTCGACTCACTACTATCTACACAATTTCATTGATTTTAAGAAGTCGGATTAAACTGATAAATACGGTGTCTTAACGACAGCATCGCATTCCTATCAAGATGAATCGATGGATAGAGGAACTCCACTATGCTCCCCCCTCTCATGGTAGTGATATCTGTATCGATCCTTCTTTCTCTCAGTGCATCATGTCGGAATCGATCCCACCAAACTTCAAGCTCCCTCAATTCGAGAGCTACGATGGGACCTTCGATCCTAGTTCGACCATCTGAAGGCCTTTCAGATAATGATGCTGCTGCTCTACGGTGCGCTAGATGCCATTTCTGTGTCGAGCCTTTCCCGTCCTATCCTCAAGGAAGCCGTCAGAAACTAGTACTCAGATACTTCAAGTCGGAATACCATCTTTTCTTTTCGATCAAATGAGCCTATCAGTTTGTGACTCACTTTGTTAGCAGCCGACATCCCTATCAGGGTTTGGAATTTCTCTGATGAATATCAAGCAAATAGGAGGGAGAATCTATCCGAGCTTATGTTAATCCGATTTCAATGCTACTGTACATTAGAGGTCCAAAATCTAGATCAGTCTGTTGCAATAGCCGTCACTCAAAGGATGGCCTTCAGAAGAATAATTTGTTGTTCTTCCCTGAAGAAGAAGTATCCCTTAGGGATTTTACCTGATATGCTGGCTTCGGGCTGAAGGTTATATCCGAACTGAAGAATGAAGAAGCCTTTCAAGGTCTCAAGGATAATGAAGCCATCTAGAGAGTGGCCAGGTAGGATGAGTCGGGCAAATGTGCTCACTAAGGAAGGAAATCTGAGCAGAGCTCGGCCATCGTGCTCCCGGAACTCTCCTTGAGTGTAAGCAGGCCTCGAACCTCCTCCCCAGTGCTCGGAAGCAGGTGAAAAAGGCCCTGAATAGAAGGGCGTGATGGAGCTCTCCGACTTCAAAAAAATTTCCACAACTACGCCCCTCTCAATGCACCAAAAATACTAAGTACTGATGGAGATTAAGGAGTAGCTAACTGTCGAGACTGAAAAGGATGCGCACTCCCATCCTGATAAAGTGCAATCCTAGCAAGTTCTACCTCTACCATCACGACTACATGGTCACGATACTAGAAGAGTGCATCCAGCTCTAAGATGAGATTCGAAGGAGCCTCATCAGGTGCGGTAGGACTTGGTCGATTACTGTGGCATGTCGATCTGAAATGGTAGAGAGGATCGATCAAGAGCACCCTCACCGCAATCAGAACCACCAAAGAAAGGAGCAGCAGGCGAAGATCAGCCACCCTCGATCAGCATCATTCAACACCATCTCTGGGAAACTTTGGTGAGGGGAGGACTAGCAGGTTCAGCCTGAGCTTGAAAAGAGGTGAAAGAATCGAAAGAGCCCATCGCTTTCATCGACGAGGAATGCTCAAGGAGTCCTAGTTCTCACACAATGACGCAGTTATAATCTCTTTGAACATTGCTGATTATGATATGTACGCTGCATTTTGGTAGATAATAGAAGTTCGTACGTTGATGTTTCATTACTATGATGCCTTTCTTTAAAAATGTCCTATACTTGATAATCGCCTTAGGACCCATGAGCTCCTCGTTGGTCAGCTTCACTAGTGACACTGTGCCAGTGGAGGAAATGATAACTCTAGCCGTGACTGTAGGATAGTATCCAAAGTAGGCCAAGGCATGGGTTGACTTTTTGATGGTAAAAGTTTCCTCCGCTTACAATGCAATCCTCGATCGACCTGGTCTGAATGCACTACGAGCGAGTAGTGTCGACCTATTACCTAAAAGGTCAAATTCCCAACAAACAATGGAATAGGTGAAATCAGAGGCAATCAAGCATTAGCCCGGCACTGCTACTCCATCACCTTACAAAACGGCACTCTCGACTTGACCCCTTTATCCATGTTGACGGGCTTGATGTCCGCAATGATCTTACCAAAGAATGGGACAAGCCCATAGAAGATCTTATGATTGTCTTCCTTGAATGATGAAAATACGGAGCATATGGTGCAGATTGGCTTCAATCTCTGGAAGATTAAGTTTGGAAGTAGAGCTCATCGCCTTCATTATGGAGGAATGCTAACATCTTCGCTTGGGTTCCAACGGATATGCCTGGGATTGATGCTGAGATTATGGAACATTAGATTGGTCATTGATCCCAAGCATCGACCAGTGAAAGAAAGAGTTTCGGGCCATGCACTAGAAAAGTAGAAGGCAATAAAAGAAGAAGTCAGACAAGCTTCTCAAACGTCTGGGATTTATTCGAAAAAGTTCAGCTATCCGAGCTTGGGTCTCTAACGTGGTCCTGTTGTCAAAAAGACTAATGGCAAGTGGAGGATGTGTATAGACTTTAAAAAGCTAAACAAAGTCTATCCAAAAGATAGCTATCCTCTATCCAGGATTGATCAACTAGTAGATGCAACCTCGACCCACGAGCTCCTCACCATCATGGATGTCTTTTTTGGCATAACCAAATATGGATAGCACCAAAGGATGAGAAGAAAATTACTTTTGTTACTGACCGTGATCTTTACTATTACAGGGTTATACCTTTTGGACTCAAAAATGCAGGGGCAATGTACCAGCATTTGGTTAACAAGATCTTCAAGGATCAGATCGGCCACAATATGGAAGTGTATGTGGATGACATGCTCGTCAAAAGCTGAGCTTCAATAAACCACATCACTGACCTCGAAGAGATCTTCAGTGCACTTAACAAGTACAAGATGAAGCTGAATCTGACCAAGTATGCCTTTGGTGTAACCTTCAGAAGAAGTTTTTAGGATTTATGGTGTCAAGGCATGGAATTGAAGCAAATCCAAGAGAAAATTCAAGCTATTCAGGAGATGACTACTCCAAAAATAATCAAAGAAGTTCAGCACCTGACTAAAAAAGTGGCATCCCTAAATCGCTTCATCTCGAGATCGGTCGAGTGATGCATGCCCTTCTTCTAAGTTCTTAAGCAATCAAAGAACTTTTGTTGGACGACGGAGTGCCAACGGGCATTTAAGGAGCTCAAAAATTACCTCAGCTCACCTCCACTACTGGTTAAGCCTGAACCCAGAGAAGAATTATTCTTGTACCTAGCAGCCTCCCTGATGACCTTGGCAGCAGTCTTGGTCAAGGAGGAAGCGAAGATGCAACAACTAGTCTACTACGTAAGTTGGATCCTGAGGGATGAAGAGACCAAGTACTCTAAGTTAGAAAAATTGACTTACTCTCTTCTAATCGCTGCTAGGAGACTCCGATCTTACTTTCAGGGATACACCATAATGATCCTCATAGATCAATCAATAAAAGTAGTTCTTCATCGAATGGATGCTTTCCAGAAGAATCACAAAATGGGACAATCGAATCTCAATGAAGTTTGACATCAATTATTCAACCCCGGACCATCGATCAAAGCTCAGATATTGATAGATTTTGTAGTAGAATGTACCATTGCAGATGAAGCTAAGCTTGAACAGAATGAGACTAGCATCCCGTGGTTGCAACCAAGCCTCCCCAAAGAAAGTGTCGATCTTTTTGAAGGTTTTTGGACTCTGTACATGGATGGTTCGTCCGTGGATGGTTCGTCTAACTCCACTGGAGCAGGTGCATGAGGTTTGGTCTTAGTCAACTCCGAGGGAGTCATTCGTCGAATTACGCGCTATGCTTTGAATTTTCTACAACTAATAATGGGATCGAATATGAAGCACTGATTATCAGATTAAAAATAGCAAGAGAGTTAAAAATAGATCGACTTCAAGTCTACAGTGATTTTCAATTAGTGGTCAGCTAAGTTAGTGGTAACTATGAAGCATGAGAGGAAAGTATGATGAAATACCTTGAGAAGATAAAGAATTTGACTCCAACCTTCAACAATTTTGGCATTCGATAGATTTTGATGGCAGAAAATATAAAAGCCGATCTCCTCTCTAAATTGGCCACTTTAGCTCCAACCGAACTATCCAAAGAAGTATTTTTTGAAACTCTAAAATACCCAAGTTCAGAGAAATCACAGCTTATTATGTAGATGGAGCTCGAGCCGAGCTAGATTGACTTGTTAGTTGCCTATCTTAAGGAGAAAGTTCTTCCTCATGATCCGAAAGAAGCTCGAAAACTCATGAATCAAGCCTTTCGATATGTTTTGCATGAGGATAAATTATATAAAAGGTCATATTCGCTATCGCTGTTGAGATATCTCCGACCTTCAGAGGCTGACTTCACATTATAGAAAGTGCACGAGAAAATTTATGAAAGTTATGTAGGAGCCAGATCCCTATCACAAAGACTACTTCGACAAGGGTACTATTGATCGATCTTATACCATGATTCTATGGAGTATGTTAAAAAATATGACCGCTATCAGAGAAATGCAAATATACAAAGACAGCCAGCCTCCGAGCTTACTCCACTAAGCACAACTTGACCATTTGCGTAGTGGAGAATGGATATACTTAGCCCTTTTCTAATGACATCCGGACAATGAAAGTTCCTCCTGGTTGTAATCGACTACTTCACCAAATGGGTCGAAGCCGAACCACTAGCAAAAATTACTGAGGCCAAGATATAGAACTTCATCTGAAAGTCAATCATCTGCTGGTTTGGTCTGCCCCAAACTCTCATAATAGATAACGGGCGATAGTTCGTTGGGATGAGGTTCGCTGAGTTCTGTGAAGATCTAAATATTTTCTCCCATTGCTTCACGTCGATAATTCAATGGCCCATCCGAAGGCAAATGGTTGAAGCTGAAGGTGACCAACAAAATGGATCCTATACTGTAGAGCATCAAGGATAAGGACTCAAAAGAGCAAGAGGGGCCTTGGGCAGACGGATGAACTTCTATCATATTCCTATGGGCATACCGCAAACTACTCCATAAGCTGTCGACCGACTAGGAAAACACTGTTCGCCATTTTAGCCTTTTAGAATAGAGGCAGTCATTCTCGATTCGAAGCTTAAACTTTCCATCAACATGTGGATCAGTGGCTTTTCAATGAGCATCATAATTCGTAGGACCTTAGAGCCAACCTCGACCTATTAGAAGAAAAAAGAGAGAAGAATGCCCAAGTTTCGGATAGTGCAACCTTACAGACGAAGAGTAGCCAAATACTATAACCTTAGAGTAAAAAGCAAAGCATATTTAGGATGGGAGACTTGGTGCTTCCAACATGCCATCCATCTCTCGAAGCCTTAAGAGCCAAGAAAAAGCTTGCTCTGAATTGGGAAGGTCAACATACGAGCGTCAGGAAAGGTCATCCTGGCCCGGAAACTGTATTACTTGAAATAGTTTGGAGGGGCAGACACTCCTCATGGCCATGAAATTCAAAAAATTTAAGAATGTATTATCCAATGACTTTGATTATCAATGAAAGTTCTTTCTACTTTAACATCCATTAATCTTTATTGTATAGTGGTGATAAAGGGGGTACTATCCCCCAAACTCTGAATCTCAACGATAAAGTACAGCCATGTTAGGAACAAAGGAGGAGAACCTTCATCCTTAATATGAGCAAAGGTTCAAAGGTCTCATTCATTTTAAGATGAGATGAGGAGGAGAGGCCCTGACCAACGATCCTAATGTACCCCTATAGTCTGTTAGGAATAGGAGAAGAACCTCATCCTAAACGTGAGCAAGGTCGAAGGCCTCATTGAACTATGACAAGATGAGGGGAGAGGTCCTACCAATGATCCTAATGTGCATCTACAGTCCATTAGGAATAGGAAGAGAACCACGTCCTAACGTGAGCAAGATCGAAGGCCTCATTGAACTAAGATGAGATGAGAAGAGAGGCCCTACCAATGATCCTAATGTGCCTCTATAGCCTATTAGGAATAGTAGGAGAATCTCGTCCTAACCTGAGCAAGGTCGAAGGCCTCATTGAACTAAGATGAGATGAGGGGAGAGGCTCTACCAATAACCCTAATGTGCCACTACAGCCTATTAGGAATAGAAGGAGAATCTTATCCTAATGTGAGCAAGGTCGAAAGCCTAGTTGAACTAAGATGAGATGAGGGAAGAGGTCCTACTGATGGTCTTAATGTGCCCTTACAATCCGTTAGGAACAAAAGGAGAACCTCATCCTAACATGAGCAAAACCAAGATGAGAACCCATTGATGGATCCAACGAACCTCTACGATCATACAAGGGGTGGAAGGTCAAAGCCATGTTGATTTAAAATGAGGGAAAGGCTAAGGCCCTACTAATGATTGATGAGCACATTCCCTTACGATCGCGCCAAATGCCAAAGGAAAAATCCCATCTTAATCCATAGAATGAACCCCTGACCTGACATCCATGACAAGCATATCGTTAGAAATGAAAGAAAAATGAGGTATCCATAATCAAATCCGCAATAGATAACAATGAAAAAGGTATTATTTTATTATGATGTTAAGTTTGTTACAAGTAAAAGTTAATAAGATCAATTACAATGGGCACACTACAAGCAAAATAGAGGTCGGCAAAGGCTGACTATGAGAAAAAGCAAACACATTACAAACAAGATAAAGATCAGTGAAATCGATTACATAAGAAAAAAAAGAGGTGAAGTCCTAAGGCAATCTGAGCTCTTCATACTTTAGGCTATCGGCTCCAGCCATCACCAAAGCTTCCTTTAGTTTGAAAATCTCCTCCTCTAGCTCCTTCTTCTTGTATGGACCGTCGATATACATCCTGTTGGAGTATTCAAATTTGGCCTCAAGCTCTTGCTACTGCTTTCTCAAAACATCAGATTCAGCTTCAGCATCCTTGATGGTTTGATGCTCCCAGGTCAACTAGAGCTTCAATTATTGAACTTCAATTTTCTCCACCCCAACAGCCTCCAAGAGTTTGTCGACAATCCTCCTGAGAAAGACGATCTCCTCAGATTTGCTGCTTGATCGAGCCTACTAAATGCTATGAAACTTCTTCTGAAAATAGGTCACCTCATCCCTGCCAGCCTTTAGGTCACCTTCAAGCTTGGACATCTTCCCTGCCCAGGCCGTCAGGTAAATATTGTGTCAATCTTCAGCATCCTGCAGCTGCTTCTAAAGCTGGGAGAACTTTTTCGACCAGTTTCAGTCATGCTGAGCTTCGTCGATGGACCATGGTGAACATCCTTCCAAGAGACGAATCTTCTCTTCCACCTTCTTAAGATCAACTTCTAGAGAGCCGATCTTTGCTATGAGCATCCAAGACTTATCGCTCGCACTCTTCTGGAGTTTGGCGAGCTTCCTCTCAAAATTTTCTTTCTGTATGCTGAAACTCGCCGTGTCCTTCATGTCTAAGCTTTGGAGGTGAGTGACTTTCTTAGTTGCCTCCACAGCATTTTTTTGAGAGGCCTGAAGGTTGGCCTCAACTTTTTTCAATCTTTTTCTTAATTGGTGGACCTCCTTCTTCAAACCCTTTATCAAAGACTTGAACGAAACCCCCTGAGGTAAGGGGTCAACATCAACCAAAGAAAGGACGTGGTGGCCCTGATCGACAAAGACATTTTGAATCACATACAATGCAAAGTGGAAAGGAAAAGAAGGATTTGCTCTCATTACTTGAAATATGTTAGGTACACCAAAAAAAAAGAAAAAATAGGGTACATAGATGTCAAAAGATAAGACCTCGAGTGGCTTGCCCACTGGAGAGGTCGGGATATTCTCGATCGAATCCGACCCTTGGGCAGGCTCAGATGCTGCACCAGCGGATTCAGGAGCGACCTTGGCATCGATGCGTGAAGGGCTGAGTCTATCCTCTGGCTCTTCTAGGAGTAGATCCAAATCAATGTTGGGGAAATTCTCGATGACTCACCTCATGCAGACCTAGAACCCTTCTAAGAAGGCTTCCTGGGCAAAGTCTATTTTGATGTCCTCCATATCCTTGGAAGACTTGAAGTTCTGCACAGCCCTTTTCATGGCAGCGCTAACCTCCTCTTGCGCCTTCCTTCTCTCCTCCTTTTCTAGGGCTAACTCGGCCCACAACTTTGCCATCTCGCCACGCTCCTCTCTCAGTTCATTTTGAAGGCATTCGACTTTAGACGAATGGGTCTTCGAGGAGACCTTTAGAACGTCGGCCTTGTCCTGGGCCTTCTCGACTTCTACATTAGCTTCTTCCAGGTCTCTAGAAGCTTCAACCTGATTTTGGCTTGCTGCTTTGGAGTGGGCAAAAAGGTAGTGTCCCAACTGCAAAATACATAACAAATCAGAATTATAAAAGATCCCAGTTCCATAGCTTAATGGGCATGAAGTCAAAATCAGAAGAAACCACTTACCTCTAGAAAGGCAGCAAATGATTCATCGAACCTCTCGACGTCGTCTTTCTGACGCATCCTTTCAACGATGTGGGGAAAGACACTCCCCTCCATTAGTGCTTGGATGATCGAGAGGTCATCCAGGAAACCTTGTTTCTGGCCAAGGTTTCCTCCTTCGAAGCTCTTAGCCTTCCGCCCGACCTTCTTACCGACGGCCCTCTTCTTCTTCTTCCCCATAGCTCGCTCTTGTCGAATAGGAGCAAGAGGGATGGCCTCATCAGACAGGGCTAGGCTCGGCATGGTAGCGGTGGGTTTAATGGCCGGCATAGACCAAACCGGCATAGCCCAGCTTGACTCTCTAGTCCAAGCCTTCTTCTGTGGTTCGCTAGAAGAACCATCTTTCCTTTTAAGGATACAGACCCTCTTCATCAAGTGGTTCAATTCCTCAAAGGTCATTTCTACAAAGACAAAGTTAGAAGATTAGAAAAATGAATACCATCTAGCTGACTGAATATCACAAACTACCTATCGAGTTAAGAGGACTGAGGCCAAAATTGAACAAGATTTGCTCATCCAGGAGTCTAGAAATTAGTGGAGCATCAAAGAACTTTAGCTTATCAACCAAGCTCCGATCTTCATTTTCTAGCCCAGGAGCTCGGCAAACCAATTTCTTTACCTCACCCCATGGAGGTAGCCCTAGTTCTATGGTGGGATGGGAATCGAAGAAGAACTTCTCCTTCCAGTCGTGAATGGAGGAAGGGGCACCTTTAAGCAGTCGCTTCCTCCCAAACTATGGAGACACATACCACCAATCCTTAGCGATGGGGTGATGTTTAAAGATAAAAAAATTGGGGAACAGGAAAATGGTAGGTTGGATGCTGACCATGGTGCATAGGAAGAGGAATCCTATAATAAATCTAAAGAAGTTCGGCACCATGAAAACAAGAAAAATATTAAGAAATCTAAATAAGTTAGCTATTGAAAAAGATAAACATAATCTAAGCCCGGTCCGAAAGGTTTCGATGTATAGATAGATTTGGTTGGGAGGGGTTAAGTAGGCTCGGTCATCATGCCTAGGGAGTTCAAGCTCATACTCAGGGAGATTTCCAAACTGAATCCTAGCTAAGGAAAGGTCATCAGACCAAAGTCTACAAGAAATGGTCGTAGGCACAAAAGGATTGGTTGATCCCAAGGGTTTGGCCTCCTCAGGAGGCGCGTTCGTCAAGCTTAAAGGGGTCGGACTCTCAAAATAAGTCGACCAAGATTCCTCACAAGATATTTGGATCAAGGTAAAATCAAGAAATTATCCAAAAAATCAACAAAAAAAAAGAGATGTTCAAGCTTCGACAAGAATAGAAAGAATGATAAAGTAAGAATATAGAGATAATCCAAAAAGTGTTGGAAAGCTGACCTAAATTGGTTGAGAAGAACAAGAAGATGGTGAATGGAGTAAGAATCGAAGGAAGGTATGCCAAAAATCAAAGGAAGTAGCTTGGGCTCTTGCTCGGGATGAAGAAGGAAACCAGAGGGAGGAAAGGAAGATTTCAGAAGTAGGGACTTGGAGGAGGAGGTAAGGCTTAAGTAACCCCTGGAGCCTCAGAGCAGTTATGATTGTTGATTTCCTCCAGCCGATCTTTGATCAATGCGTGTCCCACTCATCATGGCAAAAAACTTCCAACAAACAGACCCTTAATGGCACTGTACTTCAAGTAGACTTCTGACGGAGAATTCAAAAAATATCTCTTCGGGTCATCATGCATATACGAAGCTCCGACGCCAGTCCAATAAAAGCCACAACATCTCATCCCACCTAGAAGCGAAAAACCTAGCAGGATCGAAAAATTCTTCAAACTTCGGTAGTCTCCATCTTACTCCCATCATTCGAACTCCAAACTCGAGAGTAGGGGGCTAGTGTTGGAGATAAATCCATGCCTACTGAAGTTCGGCGAAGATTTCGACTAAATCAGTTTCATCTAGTTGTGGTTATAGAAACTGAACCTCAACTCATAGGAATATTCATGCACTTAATCATTCTGAAATGACCAACAACCGACGCTGTAGCTAGAGAATCTAATTGATCGAGAAGATCGATTTTGGATTCGATAAGACGTCGTGAATTCCTTCTCTAGGCAAGCTTAAATAGTCAATATGGCCCTAGAGAACCTGCCAATTCCCTAACACCAGCGCATCCTATTTGATGGATCATCCTCCAATGGTTGAACTCCTCTAGCAGGCGAACTCCCTCTAGACTCCAATAGGTGAACTCCTCTAGCAGCCGAACTCCTTCTGGACTCCAACAAGCGAACTTCTTTCGGATTCTTCCAACAGTCAAACTCCTCTAGCAGCCGAACTCCTTTCGGACTCCAACAGGCAAACTCCTTTCGGATTCTACTAACAGTCGAACTCCTCTAGTAGCCAAACTCCTTCTGGACTCCAATAGGCAAACTCCTTCTAGATTCCTTCAATATCCAAACCTTTAGCAGCTGAACTCCTTCCGAACTCCTCCAACAAGCAAATTTCTTTCGGACTCCTCCAACAGGCAAACTCCTTTCGGATTCTCCTGAGTAGTTAGGTTCCTCCATCAGGTGAATTCTTCCTCGAGTTTCTGCTTCAGAAGAGCTATGCGTAGATCTCTCTAGTAGGTCTACTTCCTAATTTTAGAAGAGTCTTCTCTCTTACATAAATTTAGCCTCAAACACGACATGAATCGACCAACACCCAAACTATCTTAGTGAAGTCCAAACTCCTCTAGAATTGATATAGCTCAAAGGTCATCACCAACCTATGCCTACTCCTCCAAACTTTGACTATTAAATCTCCAACGGACTGGCACCTCATGATAAACAGACACTATCTATTATAACAAACTCTACGTGGCCCCAAGCAGCCCACAACTTGATAGTTATGACTGTCACTATCAGTTTGTTATAAGTTCTATCTATAAAAGGGACCCTCTAGATACATTTTCTCCAGCCTCTCTTCTCCTTCTCAATACTCTGCAACTTTCTCGACTAAGTACTCCATTTCTATTGGCCGAAAGAGCTGATTTGATCGTCAGAGGATCTTGCTGGAGCCACCCCCTAGGCTCTAGACGAGACTTATTTTGCAGATCACCAACGGTAATCTCTTCTTCTTCGACTCTGGTGCTTCTTCGACGATGACCAAATTTTGCATCAACACAGATATTGATATGTATTTTTTGTTTTGAATTTTGAATGTATATGTTTGACATATTTATTTTATAAAATTTAAATTAAGTACTTACCTTTTGTAAAATCCTATATTTGAAATCATAGGATGTGATCTAAATATTAAAATAAATTAGATCTAAAAATATATATTGAATATGATTCAATGTAAACTATTTATAATTTGAAAATATTTCAAATGATCAAATCAGAAATTAGTTTTGAGGTTCCATAAACCCAAACCCATAAGCTCTGAACTTAATTGAGAATTAAGTGATTGTTTAGGATATAGATTTATGATTTAAAGATCCTAAGATAATTTCATAAAATATGGGTTAATGGATAATGGGTTAGCTTTGATCAGATCCTTAATTAGGTTGGACCTAGGGTTAGATTAAATATGGACTAAGTTAAAAAATTGATCAAATTTAATTAATAGTTAATTAGGATTAGGTTATTTCTATAGATCAATTCAATGGTTGTAGTTGATCAAAGTTCATACATCTAACAAATGGATATTGATCATAGCTCAGTGATCGAGCTCGAGTATTTAGGTAGACCAAATCAAAATTGATAGACCGATTGGTGTCTAAGGTAAGTCTGGCATTCCTAGATTGGTGGTTTTTAATTAGTAGCCTGCTTACTTGACCATTTCTAATGGTGTCTAAGGCAAGCCTTGGCAGACCCTCCCACTGATCTCACTTACTGGGCTAATGTAGATAATCAGGTCTTGATTAGGTTACTCATTGATTCATGCTAACCCATGTCACATAGAAAATCAAGGAGATTGATTTTATTCAGTGAGACTGATCTAGGTGCCCATGGACCGATATTGATCACAGTCCTTGTCAAAGACTTGAGAAGTCAGTGGGAGGACTTGACTTGATGAAGTCAGTGGAAGTAAATTGGTCCATATCCTTTCTATCCATAAATCATTAATAATTTAAATTCTTTAAAATTATTTGGTCCTAAAGTGATAAAGTTATGAAGATAACTAAGTCATAGCTTCCCAATAAGTTGGATGATAATGGATCCATTAACTAAATAATCATTGGAGGCCCAAAGGCCTGGTGCTTATTGTCTAATGGAATTATCATTCATAATATAATAACTTGGAAGTGTCTCTCTAATGGTGGTTAGGTTGGCCAACCAAAGTTAGGCTTAATCATTCGTTGGTTAGATGCGCCATGTATGGTCATGTTAATGGTTAGACCTAATTGGATTCTTACAGTTGAGGCCAAAGCCTATTGATTAGGTTTCTAGGGCAAAATTCCGTTACTAGAAGTTGTTCTAAGAAGGAATTGGTTATTGAACCTACTCGTAGAAGCACATGGGTTGACCGATCAAAGTCGAGCTTGTGTGCAATCTATGTGAATTCTAGTATCTATAAATAAATTAAAGTAATTCTTCAAATTGGAGGTAAAGGCTACCAATTTGAATAAAATAGTGAGAGAACTGTAAGACTAAAGTCCAAGTCTCTAGGCTTAAAATAATTCATATACTTAGGTCATTGTTCTCTTTTCTCAAAATAAGGCTAAACCCTAATTGCTCATGTCATTGTTAAATAGTGATGACTTATGGGATCCAACTTTGATAATTAGTAACAAAAGTTGAATTTAGTTTAGCAGTATAAATGGATTCGTATTAGGCCTTCTAAGCCAAGTCAAAATAATTAGTCCAAAATTGATCCAAATCAGTCATAGTGTTTCTACTGTTAGAAGCGAGATCATAGGAAGAAGAATAATCTTGCTTCCCTCGACCGTAACAGACTGAACAAGAAATGGAGCAAGAGTTGCTCATCAAGGATGTTATATGATAACACCTTGAAATTTTTTTGTTTAAAATTCTACTGCTTGGGTATTGGATACCGATAGTCCTATGCAATTCGTTGTTAGGACTTTAGGTAAGTGCAATGTCTGAAAATGGTGAGAGATTCTTGAATGTTAGGGAAGAAAGTTTTGTTCTAATCCTAACATTAGGAATTATCAAACTTATTTTCAAAAGATGTAATTTTGAGTGATTGTCATTATTGTCCATCATTTATGATAAATATGATCTCTGTTAGTCTTTCGGTCAGAGATGGTTATCATTTATCAATAAAGAGGATTATTGTGATATTATTATGGATAATGTTACAATAATATATGGATAATAAAGAAGTAACATTTAACATTTGTATAGCCTGTTAAGTATAATATACACATTTAATAAACATCCAAGTTAGATTATGTCATGGATGTCTATCTTTGGCAATATAGACTTAGTCATCTTGACAAGAATATGATAAACGTGTTAACTTAAGAGAAAAACCTCAAAATCAATGATTGCGAATCATTAATAATCTATGAGTCTTATCTTCTTAGGAAGATGATAAAGTCACCTTTTATTCAAAAAGGTGAAGGAGCCAATAAAATTCTAAGTCTCATACATAGTGATATATGTGGACCTATGAACTCAAGTGGCAGCAGAAGATATCAATATTTTATTATAGACAACCAATCTGGGCATGGGTATGTCTAGCTTGAATCATTTAAAATATTTAAATAATTCAATAATGAAATAGAAAAATAAAAAAGAAATGGTATTGGAGCTCTTTGATTAGATCGAAGAGGCGTATACTTATCCAGTAAATTTGTGACATATCGAGGAGAGAATAGAATTCTCTCTTAGTGAATTCCTTTTCAAAACATAATGTATCTGAAAGAAGAAATTGAACTTTATTGGATATGGTTTGATCCACGATAGGATTCACTTGTCTGTCTATTTCAAGGTTATGCTCTTGTGACTATTGGTTTTACTTTGAAAATTTATATCGAGTAAATCTATTGTAAAGACTCCATAGGGGATATGGATCGAGCATATACCTAGACTCTCTCATCTTCAAATTTAGGGTTGATCGGCCTATGTCATAGGTTTGCACACAGATAAACTTGGATCTTGGTCCAATAGGTGTTTAAGGGTTATTAATTCTAGCATACTGAAGAACAAAAGATGTTCATCAATAGTAGGGCATTCCTTTTGGAAATGAGTTCTTTAGGAAAGGAACTAATGCCTATCAAGTTAAACTTGAAGAAGTTTAACTGGTAGAAAATGAGCCAATACAATCTAGTAAACCTACAGAACTGGATTTGATCAGATCAAGTTAAGATCCCATTAAAATAGCACCTTTATGAAGATCTGATAGAGTACCACATTAGCCAGATAGATACTATGGTATCTAGATCTGGGATGGCGATCCTATTGAGCTCGATCAAAACAATAAGGATCCAATCACCTATAGTGATGCAATGCAGTGGTCTAACCTTGAAGTGGCCTGGAGCCATTAAATCCAAATTGGTGTCCATGGAAATCAATAGTATATAGGCACTAGTTGATTCACCTGAAGGGATAAAATTCATTGGATGTGAATGAATTTTCAAAAGGATCAGAGTGGCATAGATAGAAATGTAGAGACACATAAAGCCCATCTAACTATCATCTTAGAGTTCAAACATATGTTTTGAATGCATGTCTTTGTTATGAACAAAGACAAGCCCTGCATTTGTAATTGGGCAAAATGTTCTGTAGTGTTATTTCTTGTGTTGTCTATGGATGAAATTCTCTTAATCAAAAATGGCAATCCAACATTGCAAGGAATAAAGGTTTGGCTATCATCTAATTTCTTTATGTTCAAGATCAGATATGGTATACTCACTAAGGATAGTGAGCAGATACCAATCTGATCCAAGAGAGAACCACTGGATGATTATATAGACAATCCTTAAATAATTGAAAAATACTAAGGTCCAGTGACTCAAATATGGAGATACTGACTTAAAACTTGTGGATGTTTTGATTCCAATTTTTAGTCAGATCAAGATGATAGCAAGAGAGTGTTGGGTCATACCTTAATTGTAGGAGCACTCTACTAGAAAGGTTTCAAGCAGGATACTATAGCCTATTTAGTTTGTGATGTAGAGTACATCGTGGCATATGATGATGCCATGTAAGCTGTATAGTTGCTGAGGTTCAATATCAGGTTGGAAGTGGCATCCTCCACCGATGGTCAAGTTCTATCATAGCACTGGAGCCATAGATCAAGCTAAAGAACCAAAGGATCGGCATATTCTACAGCGCTATCATCTTTGATTTTAGATTAGGATGACATCGATTTTTGGAAGATCGATGAAAAAGAAGAACTTGACCGATCTATTTGCTAAGGCCTTAGAACTAAGAAGTTCTATGAACTCAAATGGAAGATAGGATATTTGATATCATTCTGATTGGCTTTAGTCCAAGTTAGAATATTGAAAAATGTGTTCTAAAGCTAATCAACTAAGTTGTAGATGATTGAAACCTGTATATAAATTATCTAATAATAATAGTTATTTGGCTAGTTCATCATAAAAATTCTATCCATCTTAAATGAACTCCTAAATTATGATGAAATTCTTAGATTCATAATCAATTGATAAAGAAGGATTTATCAGATGGTTTTTAAATTATTCATGATCAAATGATAAGTTGTTAATAAGGATGATAACTTATCGAGTGTAGGTCACTATATGCCATATGCATTGGTTGTCCTCGTAACCAAGTGATGTGGAGATACAGGTATGGCATCCAGATGAGATGTAGGAGTATATTTGCACTAAATGTAACCAATGTAGCACTCTACTATCGAGAGTAGCTAGCTAAGGATAATGGGTATAAGTGTCCCTTCAATCTGAGATCACCACGGTGACTTGCAAGCAAATCATTATACTTTGGTGTCGGACTATCTATATTTTTAATATAGATTTAGAAGATTTCTAGATACAGTCAAGTACTTGTAAAGTCAGTAGGTGAGTTAAGATAGGATTGACCACTCTTGATTAACTTTAGAAAGAAAATGTCTCACCATGTTTCAATTTAGAAAAACCTAAGCCTCGGTAATCCTCGTGAGGAGTCATGAGATTTGCAAAATTTTGAAACATAATAGAGATAACTTGTATGAGTGTTGACGGCATACTCGAAGTCATCTTGGGCATTATTAGTCAAAGAGATGAATTATACGATAATTATAGGCCAGCATTCTAAGAATATTGCTTTGCATATATTTGACCTATCCAAACATCGGGAACCATTGCTAGGTGGTTACTTCGATTGGTATAGAAATTGATTCCTATGCTATAGGCTTAGGTTCAAACCTATGGGGTCATACACATTAAAGGTTGTAACATGATTAGATGGTTAATCAATAATTGAGAATCATTCTAAGGTGAAACTATGAATGTGATTAATGTTTGACCAAATGCAAGTATTACAGGAGGATTGATTAGCAATTGGATTGCTAATTAGTTCCATTCGATTAAGCAATTAGGCTAAGATTAAGTTTAGTTAAATTAAATTCAATTAGAATTGGTTTGGACATAATTAGATTAAGTCTAACTGATTTATTGAATAAGCCAATTGAATGAAAAAATAATTCCTAAGTGATAAGTCTAATTGACTTAATTAGAAAAATTATTTTTTCTTAGATATTTATTTCTAACCCTCTTTTGTTTATTTCTTTTGTGATTTTTATGTGATAAAAATTTGAGAGAAAGAGAGAGAGGGTGTGGGGAATGGAAGCTCTAAGGAGTTGGGGCATCATGGTCTTTTTCGGACATGATTTGATCATGTCCTAATGAGAAGAGGGTGTGGGGAATGGATGCTCTAAGGAGTTGGGGCATCATGGTCTTTTTCGGACATGATTTGATCATGTCCAAATGAGAAGAAAGAGAAAAGAAGATAGTCTTCTCCTAGGGTTCTTTTGAGAATTCTTTCTTCCCAAATTTTGTATGATTTTTCTATTAAAAAATTAGAGAGGAAGAGACCTAATGAAATAGAAATCCTAATTTTCTGGGTCAGGTTCGTTCAGATCTGATTGGATCAAGAGAGATACTTCAAAAATTTTTCTTATGGATCTAGATCAGATCTGAGATATTTTAGATTTGATTTTATAGATCTAATAAAAATAAAAATAAATTAAATTAAATCTAATTTAATTTATACCTTGATGTTGGGTAATCCTATTACCCTTTGATGATCCTGCTAATTGCAGCGGAAGGTTCTGGATCTAGCCATGCAAGCGCCTGGCCTCTACCGGATATCCACTCGGGTTGGATCTGGAGATCCTCTTCTTCTCTATCACACCTCCAAAAATCAGATCTGGATCTGATCTGGAGGATCTTCAAAACTCTTTTGAAGATCTGCAGTCGTCCTTTTGCAGCAGCGCAGCCTTCTTGCTTTCTCGATCGCCT
The DNA here is from genome assembly GCA_006176705.1 of Cocos nucifera. Taxonomy (NCBI): domain Eukaryota; kingdom Viridiplantae; phylum Streptophyta; class Magnoliopsida; order Arecales; family Arecaceae; genus Cocos; species Cocos nucifera. The sequence continues at coordinate 110,710 of QRFJ01003417.1, read as the reverse complement.
TTCCTTGATCTGAATCGCACCAAACCGGAGCCCAAAATCTTTTGGACGTGGAGAGGAGAGGAGGAGAAGAGACTATGGCATGGAGAAGGAGGAGGAGAGGCAGCCTTGGGGCGTGGACTAAGAGAGATTACTTTAAAGTTAGGGCGCAGCAGGGTCTTATTTATAGACCCTGCTTGTGCCATCCAACTCCTCTTCCTCTCAACCAATCACAACCCTTTGTGAAATCAGATCTAAATCTGATTGGTGGGATGACATCATCTGGATTCCCAATTAGAGAGAGCCCCCTTAATTCCATCCTTAGGTGGTGCCTAAGACCTGGTCAAAACTGGATTCTTAGGTAGAACTCGTAAGTTGGAATCCAAAAGGAACCTGGAGTCCTTGTCCAACAATGGACTCCTAGGCGCCCCTATCTTGGGCGCACGCCTCCCTTGGCGTGCGCCCTTCTCCTTGCCAGGTTCTGGCAGGGGGAACAGGCCCCCACCAGCTCTCCAATAGGTGCATGACATGTCGTCAAAAGTCAAAGGGTCAGAATGGTCAACGTTTGACCAGTCAAAGGTCAGACTTTTGACCAAAGTCAAAGACAAGAATGGCAGGTGACCAAAAATGGCAGGTGTTGTCAAAAATGGCAGGTAATGTCATACAAATAAGACAACCTTTTTCTGACTTGGACAACCTCCAGTCAGACCATATGAAGGCCTCTGATTGAGCACAAACTCCTTTGGCTCAGTCAGGACAACTTATTTATGATAGTAAAAGAAGAACGTTAGGTTCAATCGAGTGCTAGCACGATTTTCTTGAACCTAATTGAATCTCATTCAGATCAATTGAACTAGATCAGTTCAATTGATGATCACCAGATTCAAACCCTTGTTTGTGTGACCCAGTTAGGTTCAGTTCTGTATGGTAATGGGATATGTCATGATCTCTATCATCGACATCATCGAAACTCCTTTCGATGGATCAGAACTCTTCTGATTCGAACAGCTAGAATGATCGATCATCTAAATCATTCTAATTGCTCCCAAAATCCACCAGTGACACCTAGCAGTATATGGTGGCAACCCATCAGAGCTGAATGCGAACCTCTTGGTGCAGCTACCTGTGTGATTAAGTTCTTCTATCTTGAGCCCCGATCAGATTAGGGTTAAGGTGAACTCGTCAAACCCTAGTCTCTGTCATATGATGTAATCATTCGATTCGAGTCCAATGTGAAAATCTAAATAGAAACTCTTTCTATTATTTCACTCTGCCATGGCCATGGGCTTCTGGACTTGATTCTCATGATTCATCATAGGGCTGCTCCTCTACCACCGAGGTAGATAGATTCCATCTTGATGCAATCCAGTTCCTACAATGAACATGCTATAGCCAACATACACCTCAGGGTTCCATATGGCTAGGAGACCGAGTAATGGTGTAGTCAAACTATAACACCCTCAAGGTGAACTGCCGATGCATCTCAGGTCAAAGAACCAGACACACTACTGCAGCATCGAGTCAGTCATTGACGAGAAGGTAGACTTCCTAATGACTACTCGAGGTGGTCACGCTCAGTGCCCTCGTTCTCTAACGAGTACCTGTACTCTCGCTCCGGTGTCTCCACACCGTAGACTCAAGACTCATCTACTAAAGAGAAGCGATTCGTACACCAACCTTCCGGATCAATCACCATCCTCGTGATGATCCTATGGTCGGGAGCATGTTTATGAGTTAATAATGATTATTCATGTCTTAAATTTTCAACTCTTGAAAATATGAATTATCATTACCATTAACTCAAAGGATGTATCACAGACACTAAATACACATATGTGATAGAAAATAACCCATTTTATTAATTATAGTCAAAATTATAATTTTGCCCCTAGAAGTGTATTACAAGTGTCAGCCAATTCTGGCTTCTAGGGCACATATATCTAACAATCTCCCACTTGTCCTAAAGCCAATTGGCTACAAGTCTAACTCCCATCTTCTCAAGGTGGGCTTCGATCTTCTGCTGGCCCAACGGCTTTGTAAGTGGGTCTGCCACATTATCTGTGGAGTTGACTCTCTTGACCTCGTTGTAACCCTTCTCGAGGTAATCGCGGATGAGGTGGTATCGCCGCTCAATGTGCTTGGATTTTCTGGTGAGACCTCGGCTCCTTAGCAAGGGCTATGGCGCCATTGTTGTCGCAGTAATAGAGGAATGGCATCTGATGGCATTACTCCAATTTCTGCAGCAAACTTCTTGTACCAGAATGCTTCCTTCATGCAGCCTCTGATGCAGCTATATATTCTGCTTCCATGGTGGAATCTGCTATCACAGTTTGCTTGGAACTCTTTCCAGCTGACAGCTCCACCATTGCACACAAACAGACTTCCAGATGTCGACTTTCGATCATCTATATCGGACATGAAGTCCGAGTCTGTGTATCCCTGAACTTGGAGTTCTCCATTACCAAAGACCAACATCATATCCTTAGTTCTTCTCAAGTACTTAAGGATACATTTCACAGAAGTCCAGTGTTCTTCACCTGGATTTGACTGATATCTGCTTGTGACACTCACAGCATGGGCTATATCAGGTCGTGTACATAGCATGGCATACATGAGGCTCCCTATTGCAGAAGCATAAGGGATCTTGCTCATGCGTTCTATTTCCTCAGGTGTGCTAGGGCACATCTTCTTGGAAAGATGAATACCATGTCTGAAGGGTATTAATCCCCTCTTAGAGTTTTCCATACTAAACCTCTTTAGTACTTCCTCTATGTACATCTTCTGTGAAAGTCCTAGCATCCTATTCGGTCTATCCCTATAGACCTTAATTCCTAGAATAAAGGATGCTTCACCTAGGTCTTTCATGGAGAATTCCTTGGACAACCACATCTTGACTGATGTCAACATGGGAATATCATTCCCAATAAGGAGGATGTCATCCACGTACAATACGAGGAAGACAACAGCGCTCCCACTGACCCTTTTTGAAAACACATGGTTCCTCTTCATTTTTGATGAAACCAAAACTTTTTGATCACATCATTGAAACGAGTGTTCCAGCTCCGAGATGCTTGCTTAAGTCCATATATGGACCTTTGCAGCTTGCAAACCTTGTGATCAGTATCACTGGATGTGAAACCTAGCGGCTGTTCCATATAGATATCTTCCTCAAGATATCCATTTAGGAATGCCGTTTTCACATCCATTTGCCATATTTCATAATCGAAATAGGCTGCAACAGCAAGCAATGTGCGGATGGATTTTAGCATAGCTACTGGACGAAAAGGTATCCTGATAGTCAATGCCTTCGCGTTGACTATAACCTTTTGCCACCAGTCTAGCCTTGAATGTCTCCACATTCCCATCTGCACCAATCTTTCTCTTGAAGATCCATTTACACCCAATAGGTACTATACCTTCTGGTGGATCTACCAAGGTCCAGACTTGGTTTGAGTGCATCGAGTCAATTTCTGACTTCATTGCCTCTAAGCCATTTTCTCGGAGTCGATATCTGATATCGCCTCGTTTGTAGGTTTTGGGATCATCACCATGAGCACCATTACCTACGAGGAACATTTCCTCTATTTCCTCTGAAATAATACCTAAGTATCTTTCAGGGGGACGGGAAACTCTTTCCGATCTACGAGGTGGAGGAGGTAGTGTTCTTATTGGCTCAACCTGATTTGGTTCCACTTGGTCCTTAGCTCGTTGCTGCTTGTGAGACTTTCTCATCAAGCTTGATCTGCTTTCCAATGCCACTATCTTGAATAAACTATTTTTCAAGAAAGATGGCATGTCGACTCACAATCACATTGTGGTCTTCTGGAATGTAGAAATAGTATCCTAATGACTCTTTAGGATATCCTATGAATCGAGCTCTAAAGGACCTAAACTCTAACTTGTCCGCTTGTTGTCTTTTGACATGAGCCGGACAACCCCAAATTTCTGAGATGACTCAGACTTGGTTTCTTACCGTGCCATATCTCATACGGTGTGGTAGGAACGGTTTTAGAGGGAAACCCTATTCAGTAAGATAGATTGAAGTTAACAAATGAGTGTCCCCAAAGAAAATCAGGGAGGTCTGTGAAGCTCATCATGGATCGAACCATATCCAATAGAGTCCGATTTCTCCATTCTGAAACCCCGTTGAGTTGAGGTGTTCCTGGTGGAGTCCATTGAGAGACTATGCCATTTTCCTTAAGATAGTCTAGGAATTCCTCGGCTAAGGTATTCACCTCCTCGATCTGATCGAAGAACCTTAATGGGTTTTTCAGTTTGTTTTTCTACTTCATGTCTGAATTCTTTGAACTTTTCAAAAGCTTCAGACTTTGTGTCTCATAAGATACACATACCCATACCTAGATAAGATCATCGGTAAAGGTAATGAAGTAGACAAAATTGCCTCTAGCCGGCACATCAAATGGGCCGCACACATCAGTATGTACTAGGGCAAGGAAGATCTGTGGCCCTTCTCCCCATGTCCTACAAAAGGGAGTTTAGTCATTTTGCCTTGAAGACAAGATTCACAAAGTTGGATATGACTCAAAAGTCAATGGACTCAATAGCCCATTTTTCTCCAATTTGTTAATCCTATCTTCTGCTATATGACCTAATCTTAGGTGCCATAGATATCTATCATTTGGACTATCCCTAGGTCATTTTGGCATTCACGTTTTGCTCGATAGTTAAAATAGGATACATCAATATGTAACTGATAAAGACCATTAATAAGGAAACCATTTGCAATTTTATTTCTTTCATAAAGAATGTTACAATGGTCCTTAAGAAAATTAATTACATATCCTTCTAGTGCTAGGCATGAAATTGAAATCAAATTCCTACTTACAGCAGGCACATAATAACAGTCTTTTAATACTAAGTCTAAACCAGATGGTAGTCGAAGAGGGTATGTTCCCACAATCATGGTAGCAACTCTTACTCCATTTTCAACGTGAAGAATCATCTCACCATCCCTCAGCCTCCTACTATCCTCAAAATCTTGCATTGAAGTGCACAAATAAGCACTAGAACCAGAGTCAAGCATCCAACTGGATGCAAAAAAAACTGTAAGGTTAGACTCAATAACGAGCATACCTCCAGAAGGACCTATCTTCTTCTTATTCTTTAGGGTGGCCAGGTAAGGAGGATAGTTTCACTTTCAGTGGCCGTCATTGTTGCAATGAAAATACTTTTCTTTGTCAGCGGTCTTCTTTTTCAGCTTTGCCTTTTTCTTCTTTCCTCCTTCCACCTTCTGCTTTTTCACAGACTTCTTTCTTCTTTTCAAAAGACTTTCTTCTTGGAAGAAGTCCATTCCATAGCAAGAACTGAGCCTTTAGAACCTTTCATAGAAAGCTCAGCGGTAACCAGCATGTTCATAAGCTCGGACCAAGGAATTTTGAAGTTTATGCATGTGGTAATTCATGATGAATTGCCCATATGCATCAGTCAAGGATTGCAGAATAATATCATTCTGTAGATCCAGATCCAACTTCACTCCTAGCTTCTCAAGCTCTTCAATGTTCTTGATCATCATCAGACAATGATCTTGGACTAGTTGCCCATCACGCATTTTAACTTTGAAAAGTCATTTAGTAACTTGATACTTGGCTGCACGACTCTGTTCATCAAACATCACTTGTAGGTGAGCCAACATTTAGTATACAGTCTTGATATCTTCATGTTGGCACTGAAGCTCATCAGACATCGAGCCCAATACGTAATATCTGGTCTTATTATCTTCATCCCTCCATTTTTCAAGAGATGCTCTCTATTCAACGGATGGATGAACTGGTAAGGTGAGAGGATCCTGGTCTAATACATGAATTAACTTCTTGAAATCCAAAATAATTTTGAAGTTCTAGAGTCAATCCTTGTAATTGAATCCGATCAGTCTATGGGTGTCCAAGGATACGTGCCTAGTGGGTTGGACGCAGATATTTTTCTATAGAGAGTCAAAGATTCTAGTTAGATATTGTAATTTAATGACTTGACCAATTTATTTAGGGATTTTATTTTTAAACAAATTAGCTTCCACTATTTTCTCGGATCCCTACACTCCCTCTGTAGAGATGCAAAAATCTTCATGATTAATGATTTCTAGTGGGTGGTGCGGTCTCACCAACTGACTCATCACCTCACCTAATAGTTATTGGTGATGGGTTAGCCAATGAGTGAACAACTCTTGTTCAATGATTCTCTAATCATGGTGCACCCAAACTTGGATCTCTAATTCATGAATCTCACCGTATGCCCGAAATATTGATCCACTCCTTAGTTAAGTCAGACCCACCATTTGCACTAGACTGGATTTCTAATTGAGTCTCTCACCGTATCCAGAATATTGAGCCCTAATCTCATCCTCCAGCCCTGTAGCATCCAATGCCTAATAGACATGGTTGCATCTTTTTCGGATGCAACTGAAGCCACTATAATCCAGCCGAGAACAATCAACCCCGGGAAGGGCCCGCACATCTACAATGGTGGAAGACCTTAGAGTTAATCTTTTCTTAGAAAGATTTGATTTAGGTCTCATTAAACTAGACTTGACATAGTCATAACCATTATAACTAACCTAGTGGCATAGGTTAGCTTGGATTATTAACCACCTCAGATCGGAACTGAGCTAACAAATATGGCTAGGTAAGTGAGATCGGTGGACGGGATATGCCATTAACTCGACAAGAATTTATTCAAGTCAAGTAGCTTCCAATTAAAAATCAGTCGGTCGTATCTGCCAAACTTATCTTAGACACCAAATTGTTGAGCCAGAACCAATCGGGTTAGCCTACAATCCAGACTCTAACCATTGAGCCTAATTAGGTCTTAGCTTGATCGATCGCTCATGTGACTTAATCTTGACCCAGACTTAATCCTATTAGGCTGGTCAAATTAAGCATTGTTGATCCCATCTAACCAACTCTTGATTTGGTTTGATCAACCGCTTAGACCTAATTAAGCTACCCAAGTCTGAATCTAATTTTATGAATATGTCTTAGATCTAAAATTCTTAATTTTAGACCTAGCAAATATTTCATAATCTTAATTCTTAATTAAGATCAGGGTTCACAAACAAAATATGTAAATAAAATCCTAGAGTTTCAGGATCTAGGGTTTTGTAGAAAGTAAGCTCTTGATTTCTGATTAAGGACGAATGCGTAGCACCCCTACACATCATAAGAACAGTCCATCGAATGAAAGGAGAGGATATTTAAATCCTACTTTATTCTTAAGGGGAATGCCTTAATCAGAAATATAGAAAACTATAAAACTAGTTAGATCTACATCATATATCTCATATACAAAAATTGATCTAACTATAAACATATTTTGCATACATCTCATGTATCATTTTATTCATATTTTTAGATCTAAATTATCCCATAATTATCTAAAAATTAGATTTAAATTGATTACAACAAAATAAATTTTAATCTAGATAATTATGTAGAACTATTCTACAACTAGTCTAAACATGCTTTCATCATATCTAATATGAACCAAAATTAAATAATTTTATTTTTTATTTTTTAGATATTATTATAATAATTATAATATTAAAAAATAGTAAATAAATAGATCTAAAATCATAACTTAATCAAATTAAATTATGAACATGTAAGACTATGTATAGAATAGTTCTATTTTACTAGTCATGCATCATGTAAAACTTAGATCTATATTATTTAATTTTAATTTTTCTAATTTAAGATCTAATCACATCTTAAGTGACATCTAAAATCTTTTATTTATTAGATCAAAATAAATTTAAATTACATCTAAATAATTTTTAGAACCTGGCTCTGATACCATTTGAAGGAGAAATCCTAATTTCTCGGGTCAGGTTCGTTCAGATCTAATTGGATCAAGAGAGATATTTCAAAAATTTAATTTATGAATCTAGATTGGATCTAAGATGTTTTAGATTTAATTTTATAAATCTAATAAAAATAAAAATAAATTAAATTAAATCTAATTTAATTTGTACCTTGATATTGGGTAATTAGATTATCCTTTGATGATCCTGCTGATTGCCTAAGGTTTTGGATCTAGCCACGCAAGCTCCTGGCCTCTATTGGTATCCACTCGAGCTACATCTGGAGATCTTTTTCTTTTTTATCACCTCTCTAAATATCAGATCTAGATCTAATTTGGAGGATCTTCAAAACTCCTTTTGAAGATCTAGAATCATCTCTTGTAGTAGTGCTGCCTTCTTCCTTTCTCGTCACCTTTCTCTTGCCCGGATCGCACCAAACTAGAGCCCAAAACTCATTGGGCATGGAGAGGAGAGAGAGGACTAGAAGATGGCATAAAAGAGAGAGAGGGATAGCCTTGGGGCATGGGCTAAGAGAGAGCTTCTTTAAAGCTTGGTGCAGATAGGGTTTATATAGACCTTGCTGCGCCATGCAGTGCCACATCATCCCAACCAATCACATTGCTTTGTGTAATTAGATCTAACTCTGATTGGTGGGATGATATCACCTGATCCAATCAGATGAGATCTCCCTCAAATCATCCTTAGGTGGTGCCAAGACTGGTCAAAGTTGAGTCTTAGGTGCCTACCTAAGTTGATTCCAAGAAGCAACCTTGAGTCCCATTCGTATGGAACTCCAGGCATCCCTATCTATGGGCGCCCGCCTCCCTAGGAATGCACCCCCTTCTTTCCAATTTTTAGTAGAGAGACAAGCCTCTATCTACTCTCCTATGGGTGCATGATACGTGGGTAGATGTCAAAGTATCAAAAGTCAACATTTGACCAAAGTCAAAAGATAAGAATTAGCAGGTGATGGAAAATGATAGTTATTGTCTCAAATTCATCTCATAAATTAAGACAACCCTTTTTTGATCTATACAAGCTCTAGTCAGACCAAGTAGAGGTATCTGAGTGAGCACTAATATATTTAGCTTAGTCGAGACAACTTTTAATGATAGTAGAAGGAGAACGTTAGGCCCAATCGTATGCTAGCATGATTTTCTTGAACCTAATTGAATCTTATTCAAATTAATTGAACTAGGTTAGCCCAATTTATGATATCCAGATCTAGACCTTTATTTATGTGATCCAGTTAGGTTCAGTTCTGTAAGGTAATTGGATATGTCATGATCTCTATCATCAACATCATCGAAATACCTTTCGATGGATCAAAACTTATTTTGATTCATACAACTAGAATCATCGATTATCCAAATCATTCTAATTGCTCCAAAAATCCATCTGTGACACCTAGCAGTATGGTGGCAACCCATCAGAACTAAAAATAAATCTCTCAGTATAGTTATCTATGTGATTAAGTTATTCTATTTTGAGCTTCGATTAGATTAGGGTTAAGGTGAAATCATCAAACCCTAATTTTTGTCATTTGATTTAATCATTCGATTCAAGTCCGATGTGAAAACCTTAATAAAAACTCTTTCTATTATTTTACTCTACCATGGCTATGGGCTTAAGAACTTGATTCTCATGATTATCATAGGGCTGCTCCTCATCCACCAAGGTAGATAGATTTCCTCTTGGTGCAATCCAATTCCTACAATGAACATGCTATAGCCAACATACACCTCAGGATTTCGAATGGCTAGGAGACTGAGTCATGGTGTAGTCAAACTATAACATCCTCAAGGTGAACTACCGATGCACCTCAGGTCAAAGAATCAGACACACCACTACAGCTTCGAGCCAGTCATCGATGAGAGGGTAGACTTTCTTATGACTGCTTGAGGTAGTCACGCTCAGTGCCCTCATTCTCAAACGAGTACTTATACTCTTACTCTGGTGTGTCTACACCATAGACTCAAGACTTATCTACTATAAAAAAGTGATTGTACACCAATCTTTCGGATCACTCACCATCCTCATGATGATCCTACGGTCGAGAGAATTTTATGAGTTAATAATAAAAATTCTTATCTTAAATTTTTAACTCTTAAAAATAAAAATTATCATTACCATTAACTCAATGGATGTATTACAGACATTAAATATATATTTATGATAGAAAATAATCCATTTTATTATTTATAGTCAAAATTATAATTTTACTCCTAGAAGTGTATTACAAGTATCAGCCAAATTTGGCTTCTAGGGCACACATATCTAACATCTAAAATGTAAAAAAGTTCTAGAGGAGAAGGTCTCCTCTTGTCCTAGCATGGAGATGCATTCAGGACATCAAAGGTTTGTGTGCTGATGGAGAAAATGTGTCTTCTCTTAAGATAATTTTATTTGGCTTTTTTATTCTATTTAATGAAAAATCAAAGGGTTGGATTTCTCTCTTATTCCTCCTCTTATTCTTCATCTCTTGGAGTATCCAAGAGATTCGAAGAATAATTTTTAGATTAATCATCAGAAGGAATTCGCGAGAAGCTAGCACTTTGAGTGGATCTTTGTTCGACGAAACTTTGATTTATGTTGCAATCTCATGTGGATTTTTGGTAGAAGCCGGACGTATGTGCAACACCAAATGTAGTAATAAAAATCAACCATGGAGTTCTCAATCCATATGAATGTAAGAGATTTGAACTCTTCTCTCACCTAGATGTGATCTAGGATTTAGATCTAGAGCTGTACTAGATCTAGGGTATTGATTTGATCAATACCAAAATATTTATTTTCAGATTTAAGAATGCATTATGACATACTATAGGTCCTAGATGTAGGGTTTAGTAATTAGATTACATACTTTTGTAGATTAAATAGTTTAATCTACATCTTTTGCTATGATTTATTTTAAAATTATTTTGAAATTCAAGTATAAAATCTTGCATATTTTCCATCATTAGCAAGATCCATCATGCTTTGGCAATAGGGAGCCTCATGTATACCATGCTATGTACACGATCTGATATCACTCATGCTGTGAGTGTCAGAAGTAGGTATCAGTCGAATCTAGAAAAAGAGTACTATGTGAGCTCAGAAGCAGCACTTCGAAGTCTTGAAAACATGAGAAGACATGTCATGGGAAGAAAAGAGTGAGCTGAAAGAGAAATCAACTCTCTTAGTAAACTTCAGAAACTGGGTCAACTCACCCTGAGACTGAGCCAGCTAAGTTGAGAATTGGTCCGGCTCAATCTAAGACTGGGTCGGCTAGGTCTCAAAGAAAAATTCAGATAGAAAGCAGCATTTTTGGGCTATTAGCATGGTAAACAACTAGGTCGGCTCAGTCTAGGACTAAGTCAACTCAGTCATAGGTTAGCTGACTCAGTCTGAAACTAGGCCAACTCAGTTTTCACGAGTTATTATTTCATATATGTGGTTTGTTTGGATTTGGAGAGTTTTTCTATGAGCTTGGGCTTGACCTTTTGTAAAGTATATATATTGAAAATAGGTCAAGGTTGTTATAGTACTAAAATATACTGAATAAAAGTATTTTTCTCTTGAAAATCTCTTCTTCTCTTCTTCTCTATTTTTTAAATTATTTGATCGTGCTTCCACAAAAATCTCTGAGAAGTACTTTCTTGGAGCTTGGCTAATCACCGACAGCCATGCCAATCCATGTGGGAAGAGCGTGAATACCCGACATTTGGTATCAGAGCAGTGTTGCATGAAAGGAAGGAAGATACCTAGGATTTACTACATCCAGGATCTGCTGCACTAGATTTTATCCTAAAACTTCTAGTTTGCTTTGTGGTTGTCTCTAGACTGAGGTGGAGATTGTTTACATGGAGGAACGGTGATATAGAAGTTTGAAAAGAGGATATTGGGCTAGTTAGATCTTCTTTGATGGATAGTTTTGCTGGTGCATGTGATCGTAAAGGGTGTTAAGGATCTGTTCTTGACTTGTTTGAAGTCATGGGATCAAGTGGATTCAAGATGAATTTTGAGAAGTTCGATGGCAAGGAGAACTTTATCCTATGGCAGCAAAGAGTTAAGAACTTGTTGGTTCAGTAGAAGATCTACAAGGTCTTGACAAAAAAAAGGTCAGAAAAGATCAGTGCTGAGGACTAGGAAGAGTTGGAGAAAATTGCTTTTAGCAAATTTGGATGTGCTTGATCGATCAGGTTTTGCCCGAGGTTTGCACAAAAACTACGGCAAAGCAGCTCTGGGAGAGACTGAAGAACACATACATAGGAAAGAACATGACAAATAAGCTGTGGTTAAAGAAACAACTATATAGTATGAGGATGCTTGAAGGCGTAGATCTTGTTGCACATATCAAAAGGTTCAATCAGGTATGTTTTGAGGTGATGAGTTTGGATGTGAAGATCGACGAGGAGAATCGAGCACTGCTGCTATTATGTTCTCTCCCAGGTTCGTATGATGGTCTCATAACAACTTTAGTTTATAGAAAGGAGACCCTAAACTATGAAGAGGTTGTTGGTATGCTTAGATCAAATGAGCAAAGAGAAAAGATCTACAAGGGAGATCCTAAGTCTGAGATCTTGGCTGTGAATGAAAGATAGGGAAGATCAAAGAAGAAGACAAGAGAAAAATCCAAAGGTAGGACAAAGTCTCACAATCAAAGAGAGATGACATTGAAATATTATAAATGTCATCAGCCTAGACACCTGAGGAGAGATTGTCCCCTTTTGAGATTAGAAAAAGAAAAGGTCAGCAAGAGAGATGATACAACTTTTATGAGCAATGAAGAAGATCTGCTAGTTATATCAGATGGATCCACATAGTGCGATGCTCTGTGGATATTAGATTCAGCATGCTCACACCACTATACTTTTCATCGGGAGTGGTTTGCTACCTACCAAAATACCGATGATGGAAGTGTCAGCCTTGGAGATGATCACATGTGCAAAGTAGCTAGAATTAGCTCTATCAGGATAAGGATGTATGATGGGATCATTCATATATTACCAAATATCAGGCATATACCAGAGTTGAAAGAGAATTTAATTTTTTTAGGCTACTTGGAGGAGTAGGATTTTGCTTTTAGTAGCCAGGCTGGAAGTGGATGTCTAAAAATTTTCAAGGAAGCTTTGGTGGTGATGAGAGGTAGAGAATGAAAGGCTCAGTGATAGATGATAGTGCAGAGATGCTAACAGCGGCACAGAAGGAGCAGATTTTATATCAGCTATGGCACTATTGGGTGGGTCATATGAGTGACCATGGGCTCACTGAACTAAGCAGAAGAGGTATGATCCCAGTCCTAAAGAAGGAGGGCACAGATCTTTATGAGTCATGTATCTTTGGGAAACAACATAGGGTGAAGTTTGCCAGAAGTACCAAGCGCAATGAGGGAGTGCTGGATTTAGTGCACTCGAATGTGTGGGAACCAGTTCCTGTATCAGCTAGAGGTGGGGCAAAATACTTTATCACTTTCATTGATGATTTCTCAAGGAAGATATGAATTTATCTAATCAGAGAAAAATTAGAGGTATTTGCCTAGTTTAGAGCTTGGAGAGCTAATGTAGAGAAGGAGTTAGGAAGACAGGTGAAGTGTTTAAGGTTGGATAATGAAGGAGAGTATACTAGCCTAGAGTTTAGGATGTACTATAAGAAAAATGGCATCAAATGTCATTACACAATGAAGATGACTCTCCAGTAGAATGGTGTCGTAGAGAGAATGAACTAGACATTGATCGAGAAGGCATGGAGTTTGAGGGTGCAAACATCACTCCTAAAGTTTTTTTGGGATGATGCTCTAATTTTTTCTTATTTTCTTATGAACAGGTCCCCTCATCATAAGCTGAATGGAGGCATTCCAGAGGAGGTCTAGAGTGGGAAGAAGGTGGAGCTTGGCCATCTAAAAGTCTTCGGTTGCACAACCTATGCACATGTGGAGGCAATCGAGAGGAGCAAATTGGATCTAAAATCTCAAAATATGACATTCATAGGGTATCCATAAGGAGTCAAGGGGTACTTGCTATGAAACTCTCGGGCATAAAAGTTAGTGATCAGTAGGGATATTATCTTCGATAAGAAGAGTATCTTGAGGAGGTTTGGGATAGATGGAACTGAGGAAACAAAGGTGAACAATGGTGGTCAGTTAAAGAATGATGGCATGTAGGTTATATCCACTTACAGGAGTGTTCTTATTAAGATGGAGCTGGGCAAAAAAGTATTATCTCAAATTGAAAATCAACATGGAGGGCTGGCAGTTCAGACAGATGTGCAGGAGTAGCCACAGACATCAGACAGAGATGCACCAGTGGGAGTGGCTTTGCATAGGCTCCAGCATACTATTAGGAGGTCGATCAGATATGGCATTGATGAGGTTATCTCCTATGCATTCATCACTACTATTGAAGATCTAGAGAATTATGCAGAGACCATGGAGAGTGAGGATCATGATTCAGGGATATAGGCCATAATGGAGGAGATGGAATCATTTGAGAAGAATCAGACATGGTAGCTGGTGGATCTTCCAGAGGGTGCTCGACTTATTGGCTCAAAGTGGGTGTTCACAAAAAAAGAAGCACCTTTAAAATAAGGTGGAGTCAGATTCAAAGCAAGGCTGGTAGCAAAGGGATACTCACAAAGAAAAGGGATTGACTATATAAAAATTTTTTCTTTTATGGTGCGTCATACATTTATTCGAGTTTTGCTGTCACTGGTGGCATAGCATAATATGGAATTGGGATAGATGAATGTGAAGATGACCTTCTTTTATGGGACTTTGGAAGAAAGAATCTACATGAAGCAGCCAGATGGTTTCATAAAAATGGGACAGGAGGAAAAGGTGTGTTTACTTAGGAAGTCTTTGTATTGCTTGAAACAATCACCTCGTTAATGGTATCAAAGGTATGATAGCTTTGTCTTGAGCCTGGGTTTCAACAAATGTGAAGATGATTGTTGTGTCTACGTCAAGGATGTAGATGAAGAGGATGTCATGTACCTATTATTGTATGTAGATGATATGCTCATAGCTAGTAGAAGCATGGATGCTGTAAGAAGATTGAAAAGGGCATTATCATCTCAGTTTGAGATGAAAAGTTTGGGTCCAGCTAAAAAAATTCTTGAAGTGGAGATTTGCAGAGATAGGTGCAAAGGAGTGCTCTATTTGTCACAAAAAAAATATGTCCAGAAGATTTTGAAGAGGTTTGGGATGGAGAAGGCTAAACCTGCAGAGATGCCATCATCGAGCCATATGTCTCTCTCCAAGTTATAGAGCCCCCAGTCAGAAGAGAAGAGAGAGTACATGGAACGAGTCCCTTATGCAAATGTTGTAGGCTGTGTGATGTACATAATGATGTACTACAGACCAACTATAGCACATGCAGTGAGCACGATTAGTAGATACATGGCTAACCCTAGGAAAGAACATTGGAAAATATTAAAATGGATATTGAGATATCAGCATGGAATAAGGGATTATGGTTTGGTATTTGATGGACAATCGGGAGGATTTGGAGAACAATCTATGAAGATGTGTGAAGGTTCATGTCATCTGGAAGGGTTTATTGATACAAATTATGCTGGTGATCTTGATATAAGGTGGTCTACCACTGGATACCTCTTCTGTGTATATGGTGGACTGGTGTCTTGGAGATCAACCCTTCAGTCAATCATGATCTTGTCTACCACAGAGGCTAAGTACATTGGGATAACGGAGGCCGCAAAGGAAGGCCTTTAGCTTAGGAGGCTGATTGATGAGTTAGGGGTGGAGCATAGTAAGGTTACACTATTTAGTGATAGTCAGAGTGCTCTACCGTTAGCATAGAACCTAGTCTATCATGCACGCACAAAGCATATAGATGTGAGGTACCACAAGATTAGAGAGCTGATGGAAAAAGGTAAACTAGAACTGACGTAGGTCCATACCAAGGAGAATCAGTCTGATGCACTCATGAAGGTACTCCCCAGAGATAGTGTTGGTGCAAAATCTGGTTGCCGTTGGAGAAGTGCTAGAGTTGGAGAAGATAAAGTTACTGCCAATGACCTGCAAAACAAGTCTCATCCAGAGCCTGGGATGGTGGCTCTAGCAAGACCCTCCGATGGTCAAGTTAGCTTTTTCGGCCAACAGAAATGGAGTGCTTAGTCAAAAAAGTTGTAGAGCTTTTGGGAGGAAGAAGAAAGCCTAGAGAAGACGTATCTAGAGGGTCCCTTTTATAGACGGAGCCTATAACAAACTGATAGTGATAGCCGTAACTATCGGATAGTGGGCCTCTCGGGGACACATGAAGTTTGTTACGAAAGATAGTGTTTATTGTCGTGAGGTGCCAATCCATTTGACATTTAATAGTCAATGTTTGGAGGGATGGACATCAGTTGGTGATAACCTTTGAGCTATATCGATTCTAGTGGAGTTCGAACTCCTCTAAGGTAGTTCGGATGTGGATCGGTTCATGCCATGTACGAGATTGGACTCATATGGAGACCTTTCTAGATGACTGTGGGGAGTTTGGCTGCTGGAGGAGTCTGAAAGAAGTTCGGCCACTGGAGGAGTTTGGAAGAAGTTCGATCGCTAGAGGAAGAATTTTTTATGAAAGCTCTTTCATCATTAATAGTTATGTTAGGCTAAGCATTGGATTGGACTTCGGTGGGAGCGGGGTTTATCCCCAATAATAGTCCCCCTACTCTCGAGTTTGAAATTTGAAGGAAGGGAGGAAAAAATGTGATGGTTAACATAACAATCTGCTGGTCCAACAGGTTTGCGGGCTCATGGAGGTGGTGCAGGCCATGCATCGACAGGCTTCGATGCCAATTCGATCGGAACAGGCTTCTTCAGAATCCCATGATCCGATCTGGGGATGGCGGACTTGGGATAGCCGACCAGCGACCTCCGAAAAGGGGAAGCAGAGGGTGGAGAGCTCTTGCTCTGACCATGACTCAACCCAGAAGAATTTTTGATTAAAGCCCCTTCATCATTAACATTTATGTCAGGCTAAGCCTTGGATTGGATTTCAGTGGGAGCGGGGTTTATCCCCAACAATAGTTCCTCTACTTTCGAGTTTGAAATTTGAAGGAAGGGAGGCAAAATGGCGATGGCCAACATAATAATCTGCTGGTCCAACAGGTTTGCGGGCTTATGGAGGCAGTGCAGGCCATGCATCGATAGGCTCCGATGTTAATTCGATCGAAATAGGCTTCTTCAGAGTCCCATGATCCGATCTGGGGACTGTCGACTCGGGATAGCCGACCAGTGACCTCCAAAAAGGAGAAGCAGAGGATGGAGTGCTCTTGCTCTGACCATGACTCAACCCTAGGGAAAGTTTTGCCCCCGTTCCATCAAAAAATCTTAGAAATCAACGATCGTGAAGATCTCCTAGATCAAAGGCTCCAGAAAATGAGTCGACAAATCGAAGAGCTCCGTCATGCTCCCTCTTCCCATGGTGACGATATTTGCACTGACCACCTTTTTTCTTAAATGATTATGTAGGAACCAATCCCGCCGAACTTCAAGCTCCCACAGTTTGAGAGTTATGATGGGACCACCAATCCAGTTAACCACTTGGAGGCCTTCTAGATAATGATGCTGCTCCACGACATGCCAGATGCCATTCTGTGCTGAGCTTTTTCATCCACCCT
Organism: Cocos nucifera; assembly: GCA_006176705.1. NCBI lineage: Eukaryota > Viridiplantae > Streptophyta > Magnoliopsida > Arecales > Arecaceae > Cocos > Cocos nucifera. The sequence continues at coordinate 93,318 of QRFJ01003417.1, read as the reverse complement.
CAAGAGAGCCGCTAGGAACTGATACTCGACACATAAGTCAGGTACCATCTTTTTCTTTGATCAAATGAGCCATCAATTTGTAGCTCACTTCGTAAGCAGTCGATATCTCCATCGAGGTTTAGATTTTCTGATGAATATCAAGCGGAAGGAGGGAGAATCTATCTGGGCTTATGTCACCAGATTTAATGTTGCTGCATTGGAGGTCCGGAACATGGCCAGTTTGTTGCATTGGCCATGCTTAAGGGCAGCCTTCAAAAAAATGATTTGCTATTCTCCTTGGAAAAGAAGTACCTTAAGAACTTTGTAGATATGCTGGCCTGGGTTGAAGGTTTTGCCTGAGCTGAAGAGGCCTTTAAGGCTAGGGATAATGAAGTCGCCTAGGAGCGGTGATAAGCATCATAAATTCATCAATAAAAGTATTAATTTATTAAGTAATTTATATTAATTTTTAATAATTATTAATCAATTTATATATAATTTTTGAAAAATTCATATTTTTACTAATTAAAAAATTAATTAAAAAATAATAAAAAATAATTAAAAATTAAAAAATAAAATTTTATTATCAATAGAAAGAGCTCATTTTTTTGATCATAATGAAATAAATTTCAAATAAAACGGAGCTAAAATGGAAAAGATATGAATTTTTAAAAATATAAAATAAATAAAAATTAAATAAAAAAGAAAATGGCTCAGCCGGCTCCGCAAGCCGAGCCACCAAGCCAAACTGAGCCACCAAGCCAAGCCAAGCCATCAAAGCCGACTCAGCCATTGAAGCCATCAGTCGGTCCACGATCCAGGCGTGGACCGCCAGCTCAGCAAAATCCGGCGAATCAGAGCTTGCCACGTGATGGACCTAGACCCCTAAAGGGTCTACAGAAATTTATCACGGCTCACAAGGGTAATTTAGTCTTTTTTGCTCGACAATAGAGATGTTGATTGGTTGCGGCATGCGGTGCGGCCAGTCCACGCGGTCCATGGGAATAGTGATTGCGCGATCGGACGGATGTGGTTGTTTGCGGTCAGGATCGGACGATTGTGGTTGCTTCCGGATTTGATTCAGCTGCAGATATCACACGGATCGCCATCGGATGGCAGCGCTCGATCCAGGCGATGATCCGACGGTCCAGAAAGCTCCCAACGGCGATCAAACTCTCAGGTGCGTGATTTGTGGCTAGATTTCCTCCATCAAGCGCGATCCAATGACCAGAATTTAATCCGACCCGATCTGAGCTGATCTGCATTCGATTTTGATGATTTTTGGACCATTGGATTCCTATTGAATGACTGGATTTTATCAAATTTATCAGAGATGTATTAGAGCTATTTTAATTCAAATTTTATTCAGATTTTGATGATTACAAAGGCCATTAGTCCCACATTGCCTAGAAGCAAACTTTCCAGCCCTCCTAGCTCTATAAAAAGGACCCCAGGCCTCCAAAAATCAACATATCTGATCAAGGTGAAGCTTTGGTACAGGGCGAAGCCAGGCTATGGGTTAAAGGCTACTTCGAAGCAATGGGTGCCAAGAAGAAGAGCCGAGCTTCTACACCATCTTTCTGCCAATGCCGATCCAAGATCAGAAATCAAGCTATTTTATTTTTTTTAAATTCTATGTATTTAAATTTTGAAATTTTAATTAATAAAAATTTTATTTTTTTTGCACTTTAATTTTTTGCTTTTTATTTTTATTGCAATTTAATTTCTGTACTTTAAATTATTGCTTTGCAAGTAGATGCTAAGATCTAACTAGTAGATCTTAGTACCAAGTTTAAATTCCTGCACCTTTTAATTTTCGCTTTTTATTTTCCGACTTCACTTTTGATCCTAAAACTCTTTCTTTTTTTTTGCTTTTAAAAATCAAAGATTTCAAATCTAAAATACTACCTTCCCTGTGGATTCGACCCGACTCACTGCTATCTATGCATTTTCAATGATTTTAAGAAGTTGGATTAAACTGATAAACACGATGTCTTAACGACAACATCGCGTTCCTATCATGTTTTTGGCGCCGTTGCTGGGGAAGGCACGGACATTAAATTTTTGATCTCTTTGATTTTTCTGTAAATAAATTATAAATAAAATTTCTACTTTCTTATAAATATTGCTTGCTAATTTTTTTTTATTTTGCAGAAAAAGAGATTAAAGGACACAAAGAATTAGGAGTTTTGCTTGGTGAGATCAATTCTAACCCTAGTACTCTTTCCTTTTTATTTATTTATTTATTTATTTTACTTTTAAATTAATTTAAAAAAATATTTATTTAAACCTAATTAAAAGCCTCATGATAAGATTAGAAACCCTAACTGCTTAGAGCATGCATCATATTAGTTTTATTTTTATCTTTATTTTTATTTTAATTTTTTTGGTGATTGCTGGAGGCAAGGTAAGCCTTTCAGAATTCAATTAGTTGCATGCATCTAGTTTAAATTGCATAAAACCCTTTGATTGAAATTTTTTTTTTTTCATGCATATTCATATTAAATCAAATTAAGGGCACAACCCAATTAAACAAGATAAGGTGGGGATTTGATCACCCTTCCTTAGCCCACAAACAACCAACCAACATCCTGCATTGACCTAAGCCTTTAAATTAAAATCAATTAGACATCAACCCTAGGAACTCGAGCTCAATAGGACAAGGAAATCCTAAGAGTTGAACTGGGTTAGGATAAGTCAACTTGACTGGTGACTAGGAAAGTGGTTCAGGGAACGATTGGGCCCGAAGGAAGGTGGTTTCTAATTGGTTTCGTTCGCTTACCTGGCCAAGCACAATTGGTGTCTAAGGCAAGCAATGGGGGGACTCCCACCGACCTTACACTTACCTGGCTAGTTGATTGGCTAATCCTACACTTGGAGGGCTTGAAGGTGACCTTGGCAGTTAGGAGCTGTCTAGATCTAAGACAACCTTTAGTCAGGATTGATTGACCAACTTGATTGCTAACCAACATTAAATCTAATTAAACCTAATTCTTCTCTTTCTTCTTAGTTCTAGGACTCCTTAGGATCTTTTCTTTAGAACTCTTCTTCTTACTCCTTTAAAAATAAAATAAAATAAAAATTAAATTAAACTAACTAAAAAAATATTAAAAATAATAATTAAATTAAATTAAATTAAAATTAATAAATAAAAAAATTAATTTATAATAAAATAAAAATAATAAAAAAAATATTCTAAATTTTTTTTGAACCATACATTAGGGTTACACTAATACATGCATGGTAGGAAATCGCTTTTTCTGATTTAGTTGAACTTAATTGAATGGTTGATTCACATTAAATATAATAATCAAATGGCTAATATGAATCTAATAGTCCAAAAATTAGATAAAGTTGACCTTCTTGCTCAGAAAATAGATCAACTCCTAACCCTAGGTCAACAATCTCCTAATTCACATCATCTTCAAGAGAATTATTCAATCTGTGCTAGTCCAACCCATCATGTAAGTGAATGTCCTATGACTGCACAGTTTCCATATTTTATCCAAGAACAAGTTCAAGCTGCTCAAGGATACTCCAAATTGATTAATGACCCATTTTCAAATTCATATAATTCAGATTGGAGTAACTTTAATTTTTCTTGGACATCCCAACAGACTCAGGCTCAGACCCAAATTTCACTTGAGCAAAATTATCAAAATAGATTCCTAATACCAAAACTATGCCTATAATAATGGCCAGCCTAGTCAGTTTATCCAGCCATCATATTATAATCAGCCCTCATACCCACCTCCTCAACAGACCAATCTAGCCTGATGATAAATTCAATCAACTTCAATAATTAATTCTAACTCAACAACAATCAATCGCTAGGCTAGAAGCTCAAATTGGATAATTAGTTGAATCTAACATGAGGAGAGAACTAGATCAACTACCGAACCTACCAATTTCAAACAACCCACCTAATGTCCACCAACCACCTGGACCAAGTTATCAATTTAATGTCTCACTTAAGAATCCTCAATTTGAGAATACCAAAGTAATTTCTGAACTTAAAAGCTATAGGATTCTTATGGACCCATACCAAGACCAGGTGAGAGAGGCTAGTACTGATGCTAGCCAAAATAAAAATTTAGAGGAACTGGTTAGTACTGAGACTAACCACATAGAAGAACCCGAGCCAAGAATTAGTACTGATGCTAGTTCTAGTTTAAATAAGATAGAAAAAAGGAGAAAAGAGAATAGATGATTTACCCGAGACTTATAAACCTAATGTCCTATTTTCCTTCAACCCTAGAAGCTGGTTCTTCTTACAAAAATCAAGAGGCATGTAATGAAATGTCAATGGAGTTGTTTAAGCAAGATCACATTAATTTACCTCCAGAATTAAAACTGCCTTTAGTCACCATTCCAGCACCCATTGAATCAAACTTAACTCCTAATACAAAAACTCCATTCATGAGCATTTTAGAAGAACAAATAGGAGAAATTCTTAATAAACATGGGTCTGAGAATGGAATCATAAATTATATCCCTAAAATTAATAGTGATTATATCAATAATGGGATTATAAATCATCTTTCTGAGATTGGCAATCCAAAACCATTGGAATTTGTCAATCCAATATTCGACACAGGATAGTGAGCTACATTGTGTCTGGCTGAAGACGGTAAACTTAGCGCTTGTTGGGAGGCAACCCAATATTTAGTTTTTATCTAATTTATCTTTTTAGTTTATTTTTTTTTTAGGATAATTTGAATAAGTTGGAGGAAGAGCTCAAATTTTCAAAGGCATGTGCTGGACTAAAAATATACTGAGTTAGGTGTATTCTTTCATGTTCTTTATTACATCCTTTATTTTTTCTTCTCCATTGAGGATAATGTCGATTAAGTTGGGGGGAGAGAAAAATAAAAAAATTTTAAAATTTTAAGTCCTCAAAAAAGTTAGTATTTAGTATTTAGATACTTGATTATGCTTAAGAATCGAATTAAAACTAAGCATTTTTAAAAGAAAATTGATACACAGATCAGAGAATCTGTGAGATATTGAGGAATCAAGTATTAAGAAAATTCAATAAAGAGTTAAGTCCAGAACATAAAAAATTTTTCCTTGGAGCATTTCTAATTATTTCTACTAGCATCAAAGAAAAGTCTACTTTTTATAGGCTTGTGTAGGGTAACTATACGTTTCTTCATATAAAAATTTATTTTAATAAAATAGTTTTCAAGTACTTCTCACTGAGTAACCGGGCCTCTTTGCCTAAGCAAGCATTGAGTTTCGCGTCAAAAGGTGGGAAGGGCAAAGAAGCTCGTTGTAAAGCTAGTCTTAACTCGTAGCCTATTTGATTCGAGCTAGTAAGCCCGAGGGGTATTCTATACCTAGTGCCCTAAAGCCAACTGGTTTGGGAGTCATTGGCCCAAGACTCGCTACATGGATCAAATAGAAAGCTTAAGGAGTTAAGACACTCAATAGTGGTACAACATTAAAAAAAAAAATAAAAAAAAAAAAAATAAAAAATTGGTTTCCCACCAAGTAACCGGGTCCCGTTGCCTAAGCAATGATATTCGCGTTCAAAAAGTGGGCAATGTAAAAATAAAAATTAATAAATGAAGGATGGAAGTAGCAATACACCTGCCTATATGAAAATTTAGACAAATCAGAGATAAAGGTAGGATAATTTAGAAAAAGTTCTGAAAAATTTAATGTTCTTTACTTAATTTTTCTATTGATAAGTATTAATACCCCAATGATATGTCTCATTTAAGCTCTACTGAATATCAATGGCCATTTTGAAAATTGCTTAGGTAAAATTCGAAACTCTAAAGTTAAAAGGATATTTAAAACTAAATTCTTTCTTTACTCGAGGACGAGCAAAGCTTAAGTTGGGGGGTGTGATAAGCATCATAAATTCACCAATAAAAGTATTAATTTATTAATTAATTTATATTAATTTTTAAGAATTATTAATCAATTTATATATAATTTTTAAAAAATTCATATTTTTATTAATTAAAAAATTAATTAAAAAATAAAAAATAATAAAAATTAAAAAATAAAATTTTATTATCAATAGAAAGAGCTCATTTTTTTGATCACAATGAAATAAATTTCAAGTAAAACAGAGCTAAAATGGAAAAGATATGAATTTTTAAAAATATAAAATAAATAAAAATTAAATAAAAAAAGAAAACGGCTCAGCCGGCTCCGCAAGCCGAGCCACCAAGCCAAGCCAAGCCATCAAAGCCGACTCAGCCGTTGAAGCCATCAGCCGGTCCACGATCCAGGCGTGGACCGCCAGCTCAGCAAAATCCGGCGAATCAGAGCTTGCCACGTGGTGGACCTAGACCCCTAAAGGGTCTACAGAAATTTATCGTGGCTCACAAGGGTAATTTAGTCTTTTTCGCTCGACAACAGAGGTGCTGATTGGTTGCGGTGTGCGGTGCGGCCGGTCCACGCGGTCCATGGGAACAGTGATTGCGCGATCGGACGGATGTGGTTGTTTGCGGTCAGGATCGGACGGCTGTGGTTGCTTCCGAATTTGATTCAGCTGCAGACATCACGCGGATCGCCATCGGACATGGCAGCGCTCGATCCAGGCGACGATCCGACGGTCCAGAAAGCTCCCGACGGTGATCAAACTCTCAGGCGCATGATTTGCGGCCAGATTTCCTCCATCAAGCGCGATCCAACGGCCAGAATTTAATCCGACCCGATCTGAGCTGATCTGCATCCGATTTTGATGATTTTTGGACCGTTGGATTCCTATTGAATGGCTGGATTTTATCAAATTTATCAGAGATGTATTAGAGCTATTTTAATTCAAATTTTATTCAGATTTTGATGATTACAAAGGCCATTAGTCCCACATTGCCTAGAAGCAAACTTTCCAGCCCTCCTAGCTCTATAAAAAGGACCCCAGGCCTCCAAAAATCAACATCTCCGATCAAGGTGAAGCTTTGGTACAGGGCGAAGCCAGGCTATGGGTTAAAGGCTGCTTCGAAGCAACGGGTGCCGAGAAGAAGAGCCGAGCTTCTACACCATCTTTCTGCCAATGCCGATCCAAGATCAGAGATCAGGCTATTTTATTCTTTTTAAATTCTATGTATTTAAATTTTAAAATTTTAATTAATAAAAATTTTATTTTTTTTGCACTTTAATTTCTTGCTTTTTATTTTTATTGTAATTTAATTTCTGCACTTTAAATTATTGCTTTGCAAGTAGATGCTAAGATCTAACTAGTAGATCTTAGTACCAAGTTTAAATTCCTGCACCTTTTAATTTTTGCTTTTTATTTTTCGACTTCACTTTTGATCCTAAAACTCTTCTTTTTTTATTTTTCTTTTAGAAATCAAAGATTTCAAATCTAAAATACTACCTTCCCTGTGGATTCGATTCGACTCACTGCTATCTACGCATTTTCAATGATTTTAAGAAGTTGGATTAAACTGATAAACACGATGTCTTAACGACAACATCGCGTTCCTATCAAGCGGCAGGCGGGTGAACAAAATGCACCCACGGCTGGAGAGAAACTGAGCGAAGCTCAATAATGCTTCCGAACTCCTTCGAAGTGTAAGTAGGCTTGGACCCCTACATGGGCCTAGAGGTGAAGAAGCCCAGATGGAAGGGCGCGACTAGCTCTCCCTTCAGAAAATTTCACATCTATGCCCTTCTCAATGCTCCAAAAACTCAAGTACTGATGAAGATCAGGGATCAATTGTCGAGATTGAAAATGTTGCGCACTCACCCCGGCAAACACAATCCTAGCAAGTTCTACCTCTACCATCGCGATCACAGTCATGATACAAAAGAGTGCATCTAGCTTCAGCATGAGATCGAGGAGCTCATCAGGCATGGTAGGCTAGGCCGGTTCCTACGACGTCGGCTGGAAGGATTGATCGAGAGCACCCCTACTGCTAGAACCTTCGAGGGGTGGGGAGCAGCGAGAAGATCGGCCCCCGATCGATTTCATTAACACCATCTTCGAGGGACCTCGACGAGGGGAGGCTAGCCGACCGGCTGAGGTCGGGAAGAGGCAAAGAACTGAAGAGCCCATCGCTTTCACCAATGAGGATGCTCAAGGAGTCTGGTTCTCTCACAACGATGTGGTTGTAATTTTTTTGAACGTTGCTGATTATGATGTTCACCACATTTTGGTTAATAATAGAAGTTCCGTTGATGTTCTATACAATGATACTTTCTTTAAAATGTCCATACCCAATAATCATTTGGGAACCATGAGCTTCCCGTTGATTGGCTTCACTAGCGATGCTGTGCCAGTGGAGAGAATGATAACTCTAGCCATGACTGCAGGACAGTATCCCAAGCAGGCTAAGGTGTGGGTCGACTTTTTGGTGGTAAAAGCATCCTCCACTTACAATGCAATCCTTGATCGAGCTGATCTAAATGCACTACTAGCCGTAGTGTCGACCTATTACTTGAAAATAAAATTCCCAACAAGTAACGGAATAGGTGAAATCAGAGGCAATCAAGCATTAGCTCAGCACTACTACTCCATTGCCTTATAATATGGCACTCAACTTGATCCCTGCCCTGTTGATAGGCTTGATGTCTATGATGACCTTGCCGAAGAATGGGGCAAGCCCATAGAAGATCTTATGACTATCCTCCTGAATGATGGAATCGTGGAGCATACGATGCAAATTAGCTCCAATCTGGAGGATGAAGTTTAGGAGCAGCTCATCATCTTTTTATGGAGGAATGCCAACATCCTCATCTGGATTCTGATGGATATGCTTGAAATTGATGTCGTGGTTTTGGATCATCGACTAGCCGTTGATCCCAAGCATCGACTAATGAAAGAAAGTGTTTAGAGCCATGCACCAGAAAGACAGAAGGCAATAGTAGAAGAAGTTGACAAGCTTCTCAATGCTAGATTTATTCAAGAAATCAGCTATCTGACTTGGGTATCTAACGTGGTCCTGATCAAGAAGGCCAACGACAAGTGGAGGATGTGTATAGACTTCAAAAAACTGAATAAAGTCTATCCAAAAGATAGCTACCCTCTATCTAGGATTGATCAACTGATAGATGCAACCTTGGGCCATGAGCTCCTTACCTTCATGGATGCCTTTTTCAGCTATAACTAGATACGGATGGCACCAAAGGATGAGGAGAAAAATTTTTTTATTACCAACCGTGGTCTTTACTGTTAAAGGGTCATGCCTTTTGGACTCAAGAATGAAGGGAAAACATACCAACGCCTGGTCAACAAGATCATCAAGGAGCAGATCAGCCGCAACATGGAGGTGTATGTGGATGACATGTCGTCAAAAGTCGAGCTTTAATAAACCACATTATTGACCTTGAAGAGACCTTCAGTGTGTTCAAAAAGTACAAAATAAAGCTGAACCCGATCAAGTGCACCTTTGGTATGACCTAAGGAAATTTTCTGAGGTTTATGGTGTTGTGATGTTGGATCGAAGAAAATTCAAAAAAAATTCAAGCTATTCAAGAGATGACTGCTCCAAAAATGATCAAAAAAGTTCAGCGCCTAACTGAAAAAGTAGCTGATAAGCATCATAAATTCACCAATAAAAGTATTAATTTATCAATTAATTTATATTAATTTTTAAGAATTATCAATTAATTTATATATAATTTTTGAAAAATTCATATTTTTATTAATTAAAAAATTAATTAAAAAATAATAAAAAATAAATAAAAATTAAAAAATAAAATTTTATTATCAATAGAAAGAGCTCATTTTTTTGATCACAATGAAATAAATTTCAAGAAAAATGGAGCTAAAATGGAAAAGATATGAATTTTTAAAAATATAAAATAAATAAAAATTAAATAAAAAAGAAAATGGCTCAGTCGGCTCCGCAAGCCGAGCCACCAAGCCAAGCCGAGCCACCAAGCTAAGCCAAGCCATCAAAGCCGACTCAGCCATTGAAGCCATCAGCCGGTCTACGATCCAGGCGTGGACCGCCAGCTCAGCAAAATCCGGACGAATCAGAGCCTTGCCACGTGGTGGACCTAGACCCCTTAAAGGGTCTACAGAAATTTATCGCGGCTCACAAGGGTAATTTAGTCTTTTTGTCCGACAACAGCGGCGCTGATTGGTTGCGGTGTGCGGTGCGGCCGGTCCACGCGGTCCATGGGAACAGTTATTGCGCGATCGGACGGATGTGGTTGTTTGCGGTCAGGATCGGACGGCTGTGGTTGCTTCCGAATTTTATTCAGATACAAACATCACGCGGATCACCATCGGACGGCAGCGCTCGATCCAGGCGATGATCCGACGGTCCAGAAAGCTCCCGACGGCGATCAAACTCTCAGGCGCATGATTTGCGGCCAGATTTCCTCCATCAAGCGCGATCCAACGGCCAGAATTTAATCCGACCCGATCTGAGCTTGATCTGCATCCGATTTTGATGATTTTTGGACCGTTGGATTCCTATGTTGAATGGCTGGATTTTATCAGATTTACCAGAGTCATATCAGAGCTATTTTGATTCAAATTTTATCCAAATTTCTTTATATTTTTGATGATTACAAAGGCTATTAGTCCCATATTGCCTTTAGAAAAAAATATCCAGCCCTCCTAGCTCTATAAAAAGGACCCCAGGCCATCAAAAATCAACATCTCCGATCAAGGTGAAGCTTTGGTACAGGGCGAAGCCAGGCTATGGGTTAAAGGCTGCTTCGAAGCAACGGGTGCCGAGAAGAAGAGCCGAGCTTCTACACCATCTTTCTGCCAATGCCGATCCAAGATCAGAGATCAGGCTATTTTATTTATTTTTCTTTTTAAATTTTCATGTATTTAAATTTCTAAAATTTTAATTAATAAAAATTTTATTTTTGCATTTTAATTTCTTGCTTTTTATTTTTATTGCAATTTAATTTCTGCACTTTAAATTATTGCTTTGCAAGTAGATGCTAAGATCTAACTAGTAGATCTTAGTACCAAGTTTAAATTCCTGCACCTTTTAATTTTTATTTTTTTATTTTCCGACTTCACTTTTGATCCTAAAACTTCTTTTTTTTTTTTCTTTTAAAAATCAAAGATTTCAAATCTAAAAATACTACCTTCCCTGTGGATTCGACCCGACTCACTACTATCTACGTATTTTCAATGATTTTAAGAAGTCGGATTAAACTGATAAACACGGTGTCTTAACGACAACATCGCGTTCCTATCAAGTTTTTGGCGCCGTTGCCGGGGAAGTTTTTGATTTTTGATTTTGATTTCTTTGATTTATTAAAAATAATTTTGGCAAATGCATCAAGTTTTTGGCGCCGTTGCCGGGGAAGGAATAGATGCTATTTTTTTTCTTTGATTTCTTTGATTTTTTTTTGTAAATTAATTATTTTTTTTAATATTGCTTACTAATTTTTTTTATTTATTTTGTAGAAAAAAAAAGAGAAAATGAAGAAAGCATCAAATTTTGGTGAGATCAATCCTAACCCTAGTCCTCTTTCCTTTTTATTTATTTATTTATTTATTTTATTTTTAAATTAATTTAAAAAAATATTCATTTAAACCTAATTAAAAGCCTCATGATAAGATTAGAAATCCTAACTGCTTAGAGCATGCATCATATTAGTTTTATTTTTATCTTTATTTTTATTTTTATTTTTTTGGTGATTGCTGGAGGCAAGGTAAGCCTTTCAGAATTCAATTAGTTGCATGCATCTAGTTTAAATTGCATAAAACCCTTTGATTGAATTTTTTTTTTTCATGCATATTCATATTAAATCAAATTAAGGGCACAACCCAATTAAACAAGATAAGGTGGGGATTTGATCACCCTTCCTTAGCCCACAAACAACCAACCAGCATCCTGCATTGACCTAAGCCTTTAAAATTAAAATCAATTAGACATCAACCCTAGGAACTCGAGCTCAATAGGACAAGAAATCCTAAGAGTTGAACCGGGTTAGGATAAGTCAATTTGACTGGTGTCTAGGAAAGTGGTTCAGGGACGATTGGGCCCGAAGGAAGGTGGTTTCTAATTGGTTCCGTTCGCTTACCTGGCCAAGCATAATTGGTGTCTAAGGCAAGCAACGGGGGGACTCCCACCGACCTTACACTTACCTGGCTAGTTGATTGGCTAATCCTACACTTGGAGGGCTTGAAGGTGACCTTGGCAGTTAGGAGCTGTCTAGATCTAGGATAACCCTTAGTCAGGATTGATTGACCAACTTGATTGCTAACCAACATTAAATCTAATTAAACCTAATTCTTCTCTTTCTTCTTAGTTCTAGGACTCCTTAGGACCTCTTCTTCAGAACTTTTCTTTCTTTTTTCCTTTCTCCTCTAAAAAAATAAAATAAAATAAATTAAAAATTAAATTTAACTAATTAAAAAATATTAAAAAAATATTTAGACTTAATTAATAAATAAAATAATTAATCTTTAATATAATAAAATAATAAAAAAAAATATAAAAAAATTCTAAAATTTTTATTTGAACCATACATTAGGGTTACACTAATACATGCATGGTAGGAAAATCACTTTTTCTGATTTAGTTGAACTTAATTGAATGGTTGATTTCATATTAAACCATAATAATCAAATGGCTAATATGAACCTAATAGTCCAAAAATTAGGTAAAGTTGACCTTCTTGCTCAGAAAATAGATCAACTCCTAACCCTAGGTCAACAATCTCCTGCACAATTCACATCATCTTCTAATTATCAGGAGAATTATTCAATCTGTGCTAGTCCAACCCATCATGTAAGTGAATGTCCTATGACTGCACAGTTTTCATATTTTATCCAAGAACAAGTTCAAGCTACTCAAGGATACTCCAAATTGATTAATGATCCATTTTCAAATTCATATAATTCAGATTGGAGTAACTTTAATTTTTCTTGGACATCCCAACAGACTCAGGCTCAGACCCAAATTTCACTTGAGCAAAATTATCAAAATTATGCCTATAATAATGGTCAGCCTAGTCAGTTTAACCAGCCATCATATTATAATCAGCCTTCATACCCACCTCCTCAACAGACCAATCTAGCTGATGATAGATTTAACCAACTTCAACAATTAATTCTAACTCAACAGCAATCTATCGCCAGACTAGAAGCTCAAATAGGATAATTAGTTGAGTCTAACATGAGGAGAGAACTAGATCAACTACCGAACCTACCAATTTCAAACAACCCACCTAATGACCTACCAACCACCTGGATTAAATTATCAATCTAATGTTTCATCTAAGAATCTTCAATTTGAGAATACCAAAGTAATTCCTGAACTTAAAAGCTATAGGATTCTTATGGACCCATACCAAGACCAGGTGAGAGAGGCTAGTACTGATGCTAGCCAAAATGAAAATTTAGAGGAACTGGTTAGTACTGAGACTAACCACATAGAAGAACCCAAGCCAGGAATTAGTACTGATGCTAGTTCCAGTTTAAATGAGATAGAAATAAGGGAAAAAGAGAATAGATGATTTACCCGAGACTTATAAACCTAATGTCCTATTCCCTTCAACCCTAGAAGCTGGTTCTTCTTATAAAAATCAAAAGGCATGTAATGAAATGTCAATGGAGTTGTTTAAGCAGGATCACATTAATTTACCTCCAGAATTAAAATCGCCTTTAGTCACCATTCCAGCACCCATTGAATCAAACTTAACTCCTAAAACTCCATTCATGAGCATTTTAGAAAAACAAATAGGAGAAATTCTTAATAAACATGGGTCTGAGAATGGAATCATAAATTATATCCCTAAAATTAATAATGAATATATCAATAATGGGATTATAAATCAACTTTCTGAGATTGGCAATCCAAAACCATTGGAATTTGTCAATCCAATATTCGACACAGGATAGTGAGCTGCATTGTGTCTGGCTGAAGATGGTAAACTTAGCGCTTGTTGGGAGGCAACCCAATATTTAGTTTTTATCTAATTTATCTTTTTAGTTTATTTCTTTTTAGGATAATTTGAATAAGTTGGAGGGAGAGCTCAAATTTTCAAAGGCATGTGCTGGACCAAATATATATATATATATATATATACTGAGTTAGGTGTATTCTTCCATGTTTTTTATTACATCCTTTATTTTTTCTTCTTCTCCATTGAGGACAATGTCGATTAAGTTGGGGGGAGAGAAAAATAAAAATTTTAAAATTTTAAGTCCTCAAAAAAGTTAGTATTTAGTATTTAGATACTTGATTATGCTTAAGAATCGAATTAAACTAAGCATTTTTAAAAAGAAAATTGATGCACAGATTAGAGAATCTATGAGATATTGAGGAATCAAGTATTAAGAAAATTCAATAAAGAGTTAAGTCCTAGAACATATAAAAAAAATTTTTCCTTGGAGCATTTCTAATTATTTCTACTAGCATCAAAGAAAAGTCTACTTTTTATAGGCTTGTGTAGGGTAACTATACGTTTCTTCATATAAAAATTTATTTTAATAAAATAGTTTCCAAGTACTTCTCACTGAGTAACCGGGCCTCTTTGCCTAAGCAAGCATTGAGTTTCGCGTCAAAAGGTGGGAAGGGCAAAGAAGCTCGTTGTAAAGCTAGTCTTAACTCGTAGCCTATTTGATTCGAGCTAGTAAGCCCGAGGGGTATTCTATACCTAGTGCCCTAAAGCCAACTGGTTTGGGAGTCATTGGCCCAAGACTCGCTACATGGATCAAATAGAAAGCTTAAGGAGTTAAGACACTCAATAGTGGTACAACGTTAAAAAAAAAAAAAAAAAAAAAAAAAACATTGGTTTCCCACCAAGTAACCGGGTCCCGTTGCCTAAGTAAGCAATGATATTCGCATCAAAAAGTGGGCAATGTGAAAATAAAAATTAATAAATGAAGGATGGAAGTAGCAATACACCTGCCTATATGAAAGTTTAGACAAATCAGAGATAAAAGTGGAATAATTTAGAAAAAGTTCTGAAAAATTTAATGTTCTTTACTTAATTTTTCTATTGATAAGTATTAATACCCCAATGATATATCTCATTTAAGCTCTACTGAATATCAATGGCCATTTTGAAAATTGCTTAGGTAAAATTCGAAACTCTAAAGTTAAAAGGTATTTAAAACTAAATTCTTTCTTTACTCGAGGACGAGCAAAGCTTAAGTTGGGGGGTGTGATAAGCATCATAAATTCACCAATAAAAGTATTAATTTATTAATTAATTTATATTAATTTTTAAGAATTATTAATCAATTTATATATAATTTTTGAAAAATTCATATTTTTATTAATTAAAAAATTAATTAAAAAATAATAAAAATAATAAAAATTAAAAAATAAAATTTTATTATCAATAGAAAGAGCTCATTTTTTTGATCACAACGAAATAAATTTCAAGTAAAACGGAGCTAAAATGGAAAAGATATGAATTTTTAAAAATATAAAATAAATAAAAATTAAATAAAAAAAGAAAATGGCTCAGCCGGCTCCGCAAGCCGAGCCACCAAGCCAAGCCAAGCCATCAAAGCCGACTCAGCCATTGAAGCCATCAGCCGGTCCACGATCTAGGCGTGGACCGCCAGCTCAGCAAATTCCGGCGAATCAGAAATTGCCACGTGGTGGACCTAGACCCCTTAAGGGTCTACAGAAATTTATCGCGGCTCACAAGGGTAATTTAGTCTTTTCGTCCGACAACAGCGGCGCTGATTGGTTGCGGTGTGCGGTGCGGCCGGTCCACGCGGTCCATGGGAACAGTTATTGCGCGATCGGACGGATGTGGTTGTTTGCGGTCAGGATCGGACGGCTGTGGTTGCTTCCGAATTTTATTCAGATACAAACATCACGCGGATCACCATCGGATGGCAGCGCTCGATCCAGGCGATGATCCGACGGTCCAGAAAGCTCCCGACGGTGATCAAACTCTCAGGCGCATGATTTGCGGCCAGATTTCCTCCATCAAGCGCGATCCAACGGCCAGAAATTAATCCGACCCGATCTGAGCTTGATCTGCATCCGATTTTGATGATTTTTGGACCGTTGGATTCCTGTTGAATGGCTGGATTTTATCAGATTTATCAGAGTCATATCAGAGCTATTTTGATTCAAATTTTATCCAAATTTCTTTATATTTTTGATGATTACAAAGGCTATTAGTCCCATATTGCCTTTAGAAAAAAATATCCAGCCCTCCTAGCTCTATAAAAAGGACCCCAGGCCATCAGAAATCAACATCTCCGATCAAGGTGAAGCTTTGGTACAGGGCGAAGCCAGGCTATGGGTTAAAGGCTGCTTCGAAGCAACGGGTGCCGAGAAGAAGAGCCGAGCTTCTACACCATCTTTCTGCCAATGCCGATCCAAGATCAGAGATCAGGCTATTTTATTTATTTTTTTTTAAAATTTCATGTATTTAAATTTTAAAATTTTAATTAATAAAAATTTTATTTTTGCACTTTAATTTCTTGCTTTTATTGCAATTTAATTTCTGCACTTTAAATTATTGCCTTGCAAGTAGATGCTAAGATCTAACTAGTAGATCTTAGTACCAAGTTTAAATTCCTACACCTTTTAATTTTCATTTTTTTATTTTCCGACTTCACTTTTGATCCTAAAACTTTTTTTTTTCTTTTAAAAATCAAAGATTTCAAATCTAAAATACTACCTTCCCTGTGGATTCGACCTGACTCACTCCTATCTACGTATTTTCAATGATTTTAAGAAGTCGGATTAAACTGATAAACACGGTGTCTTAACGACAACATCGCATTCCTATCAGTAGCATCCCTAAATTGCTTCATCTCAAAATTAGCTGTGTGATGCATGCCCTTCTTCCAAGTTCTCAAGCAATCAAAGAACTTCTGCTGGACAACGGAATGCCAACGAAAGTTTGAGGAGCTCAAAAATTACCTTAGCTTACCTCCACTACTAGCTAAGCCTGAACTCAGAGAAGAATTATTTTTGTACCTAGTAGCCTCCCCAGTGGCCTTGGCAGTAGTCTTGGTCAACGAAGAAGCGAAGATTCAGCGATCGGTCTACTATATAAGCCGAGTCCTAAGGGATGCAGAGACCAGGTCTCTAAGTTATAAAAATTGACTTACTCTCTTCTAATTGCTGCCAGAAGACTTCGACGTTACTTTTAGGGATACATCATAATAGTCCTCACAGATCAACTAATAAAAGCAGTCCTTCATCGAATGGATGCTTTCGAAAGAATTGCAAAATGATCAATCAAACTCATAGAGTTTGACATTATTATCTATCCCAACCATTGATCAAAGCTCAGATATTGATAGATTTTATAGCAGAATATACCATTCTAGATGAAGCCGAGCTTGAACAGGATGGTGTTGGCATCGCATGGTTGCAACCAAACATTCCCAAAGAGAGTGCTGACCTTCTCGAAGGTTTTTGGATCCTATATGTGGATGGTTCGTCCAACTCCACTAGAGCAGGCATGGGATTGGTCTTAGTCAAACTCGAGGGAGTCATCACGAAATATGCGCTATGCTTTGAATTTTTTGCAACTAATAATGGGACCAAATATGAAGCACTGATTGTCGGATTAAAAATAGCAAGAGAGTTAAAAGTAGATTGGCTTCAAGTCTATAGTGATTTTCAATTAGTGGTCGGCCAAGCCAATGACAACTATGAAGCACGAGAGGAAAGTATGATGAAATACCTTAAGAAGATAAAGATTTTAACTTTGGCCTTTGGCAGTTTTGGCATTCAATAGATTTTGAGGATAGAAAATACATGAGCCGATCTCCTCTCTAAATTAGCCACTTTAGTCCCAGTTGAACTATCCAAAGATGTATTTTTTGAAACTCTAAAATGCCCAAGCTTGGAAGAGTCATAGCTTGCTATGCAGATGAAGCTCGAGTCGAGCTGGATTAACCCATTAGTTGCCTTTCTCAAGTAGGAAGTTCTTTTTCATGATCCGAAAGAAGCTCGAAAACTTAAAAATCAGGCCTCTCGGTATGTTTTGTATGAGGGCAAGTTGTATAAAAGGTCATATTCGCTACCGCTGTTGAGATGTCTCCAACCTTCAGAGGTCGACTTCGCATTATGGAATTTACCCGAGGGAATTTATGGAAGTCATGTAGGAGCCAGATCCCTGTCATAGAGACTACTTTGGCAAGGCTACTATTGGCCGATCTTGTATCATAATTCTATGTAGTATGTCAAGAAATATGACCGCTGTCAAAGAAATGCAAATATACAAAGACAGCCGACCTCCGAGCTTACTCCACTAAGCACATCTTGGCCATTTGCACAGTGGAGAATGGATATACTTGGCCCTTTCCCAATGGCATCCAAATAACGAAAGTTTCTTCTAGTTGCGATCGACTACACCAAATGGGTCAAAGCTGAATCACTGGCAAAAATTACTGTGGCCAAGGTATGGGACTTCGTCTGAAAATCAATCGTCTATCAGTTTGGTCTGCCCCAAGCTCTCATAATAGATAACGAGCGACAGTTCATTGGGATGGGGTTTGCTGAGTTCCGTGAAGATCTAAATATCTTCCATCACTTCACATTGGTAGCTCACCCACAGGCAAATGGGAAAGCTAAAGTGACCAATTGGACCCTATTGCAAGGCATCAAGATAAGACTCGATAGAGCAAGAGGAGCCTGGGCGGATGAACTCTATCATGTTTCATGGGCATACCGCACTACCCAAAGGCTGTCGACTAGAGAAACATCATTCACCTTAGCTTTTAGAATAGAGACAGTCATCTTGATCGAACTTAAACTTCCATCAACACGGGTAGTGACCTTCAATGAACAGCATAACCCATAGGACCTCAGAGCCAACCTCAATCTACTAAAAGAAAAAGAGAGGAAGTCCAAGTTTGGATGACAGCTTACAGACAAAGGGTGGCTCGATACTATAACTTCAGAGTCAGAGGTAAAATGTTCAGAGTGGGAGACTTAGTCCTTCGATGAGCCATCATCTCTCAGCCTCAGAGCCAAGAGAAGCTTGCTCCAAATTGGGAAGGACCTTACAAGGTCACGAAGATCGTCCGAGCCAGAATGTACTATTTGAAGAAACTCGAGAGGGAGATCTACCTCGACCATGGAATTTAAAAAATCTGTGAATGTATTACCAATGATTTGATTATAATGAAATCTCCCTACTTCAACATCCTAATCTTTGTTGTGTACCGATGACAAAGGGGGCACTACCCTCTGAGTTTGATCTCACAATAAATACAACCCATTAGGAATAGAAGGAGAACCTCATCCTAATGTGAGCAAAGTCGATGGCCTCATTCATTTTAGATGAGATGAGGGGAGAGGCCCTGATAACGACCTTAATGCACCCCTACAGTCCGTTAGGAATAGGAGGAGAACCTCATCCTAACATGTGCAAAGTCGAAAGCCTCGTTCATATTACATAAGATGAGGGGAGAGGCCCTGACAATGGTCCTAATGTGCCCGTACAGTCCACTAGAAATAGGAGGAGAACCTCATCCTAACATGAGCAAAGTCAAAGGCCTCATTCATATTAGATGAGATGAGGGGGGAGGCCTTGACAATGGTCCTAATGTGCTCCTATAGTCTATTAGGAATAGGAGAAAAACCTCATCCTAATGTGAGCAAAGTTGAAGACCTCATTCATCTAAGACGAGATGGAGGGAGGGGACTTGTCAACAGCCCAAAATGCATCCCCACGAGCCATGTTAACAACAAGAGGAGAATCTCATCCTAACATAAGAAAAATTGATGACCTCGTCGATATAAGACAGGATGGAGGGAGAGACCCTATCGATGATCCTAACGCACCCCTATAAGCCATGTTAAGAATAGAAAGAAAGCCTCATCCTAACATGAGTGAAAGTCGAAACCTCATAGATTGAAGACGTGGAGAAAGAAGAAGCTTGGTGGAGAATCCTTACACGTGTTTT
This sequence comes from Cocos nucifera, assembly GCA_006176705.1. Classification (NCBI taxonomy): domain Eukaryota; kingdom Viridiplantae; phylum Streptophyta; class Magnoliopsida; order Arecales; family Arecaceae; genus Cocos; species Cocos nucifera. The sequence continues at coordinate 73,556 of QRFJ01003417.1, read as the reverse complement.
CCCATGACGATCTGACTACGACAAATGTGAAAGAAAAAATCTTATCCTGATTTGGAAGAGAGGTCCTAGTTCGATATCCACAACAAGCCGAGCGTCCACAATGAGCTTGACATCCACAACAAACATCTCAAAAAAAAAAAGAGCTAAAGAAGTTAAGGCAGTGAATTGGCCTCAGATTCATGCAAAACGAAAATAGTGAAAGATGTATTATTCCATTACAAAAATGAGTTCATTACAACTAAAGCATTGGCCAACAAGGCCGATTACACTGAAAGAAAGAAAAGGAGAAAGAGGTCAAAGCTTTAATGTGAATTGGATTCTTCGAGCTTCGAGCTACCAGCTCCAGCCATTACCAAGGCCTACTTTAATCTAAGGATCTCCTCCTCAAGTTCCTTCTTTAGGAAGACACCATCTACATACATTCTATTGGCGAGCTGAAACTTGCCCTCGAGCTCTCACCGTTATCTTCTTAAAACTTCCAACTCAGTGTCCGCATCCTCGATAGCCCGATGTTCACAGGTGAGCTGAAGCTTCAGTCATTGAACCTCAGCTTGCTCAATCCTAACCGGCTCTAAAAGCTCACCAATGGTCCTCTTCAAGGAGGCCATCTCTGCCGACTCACCACTCGTGCTTGCTCTCTGATTATTATGTAGTTGCTTCAGAAGATGAGCTGCCTCATCTCTGGCAATCTTGAGCTCGCCTTTAAGCCTGGACATCTTCTCCATCTAGATCACTCAGAAGCTATTGTGCTGGTCCTTAGTATCTTGCAGCTGCTTTTGAAATTGAAAAAACTTTATTGACCAGTCCGAGTCATTCCAAGCCTTGTCGGTAGACCACGGTGAGCTCCCTTCTAGAAGATGGATCTTTTCTTTGACATCCTTCAAATCAGCTTCGAGAGAGTTGATCTTCGCTGTCAATGCCCAGGACCTATCGCTGGCATTTCTTTTGAGTTCGATGATCTCCTTCTCGAAGCAGCCCTTTCGGATACTGAAGCTCGCCACTTCCTTCATATGCAAGCCTCAGAGGTGAGTGACCCCTTTGGTCGCCTTAGAAGCATTCTTTCGTGAGGCGAAGGTCATCCTCTGTCTTCTTCAATTTCTTCCTCAGAAGATGAACTTCCATCCTTAGGTTCTTTATCAAGGGCTTTATCGAAACCCCCTGAGGTAGTGGATCGGTGATGGTGGGAGACTGCATTCGAGATACACAAAATTCTCAAGGGTATGAAAAACATTTTTCACTTCATTTAATCAAAACTTTTGAATACAGGACACAAAAAAAAAGAGGGGGTATAACTACTTGAGGATCTCAACCTCGAAGGGTGGGGCTGGATCGCTCTCGACCGCCTCAGGTTTTTGAATTGGCTTGGGTGCCTCTATGATAGGTTCTGACAGGCTAGGAGCTAGCTCATCGAAGGAATGGTCGACCAAAGCAATGGACGGTCCCATCTCCATGTCATCTTCCTCATCCTCCAAAAAGCCGAGGTCGAGCTCGGGGAACCTTTGTGCTACCCTGCCTTCGCAATGCTCGAAACCCTTGATAAATGCTTCTTGGCCAAACTCGACATTCAGGTTCCTCATCTTGGGAGAGGTCTTGAACTCTGCTATGGCTCAGATCATTTCCTTCAAGATCGACTTCACTATTTGGGTCTCCAATTCAGCAATTCTATTTTTGGCTTCCTTTCTCCTCTCCTACTCTAGAGCCTGTGTGGCCTTCAGTCTGATCGAGGCGAACTCCTCCTCATAGAATGCATCTTGAAGACTTCCGATGTCTACCACCTTCTCCTCGGCAAGATGCTCGACCTTATCGACCCTATTTTGAAGATGATGGACCTCGACTCGAAGGTCCTCCTGGGCCTTCTACACTTCTGCCTCCTGATGATGCATCCTCTTGATGTGAGCGAGCATCTTGTGATCCGATTGCAACAAATGACAATGTTAAAAAAAAAAAAAAGAAGGAGAAAAGAAGGAGAGAAGAAGAAAGAGTCGAGCAATGGAGCAATTATCTTAAGGATGGTTTCGAGAGAATTTTAGACGAGCTGTCGTAGGTCCAGGTTGGCCACATGGTCCACCACCTTAGGCATGGCAAACCTGTCGGCAAGCTTCTAGACGATCTCTAGGTTGTCGAAGGGGTCCTCCCCTCATTCATTGTCGTTACCATCCGGCCCACCTAAGTGAGCCTTGCAGGATGTCTTCGTAATAGCTTTCTTTTTCCTTCCCTCTCCTGTCCCTTTCCTGACAGGAAGCTCCAAAATTCGATCTCCGCTGGAGTGACCTGAGGGCATGGAAGGTGCCGGCCCGTGCTAGCGGTGTCAACCTCGACGGCTGGGGGAATCTCAGCACTGACGATGACCTCGAATGCAATGGCAGTGGGGGTGGGGATTCCAAACCTAGAAACACTGACCTTCACCCTCTTTGAGCCATCTTCTTGCAACTTCCCTTTCCTCTTTTTGGTGAAGAACCTTTGGTGAGCATCTTGGCAGCTTGTGCATACATTTCTGTAGCAGAAAAAGAAAAGTAGTCAATAGCAATACACATGCATGAAACAATGTGGACTCAAAAATCAAAGGATGTATCGGTATGATCGTGGGGACTCGGACACAGGTTGAACAAGGTCTGTTCCTTTAGAAGATCGGGAAGAGGAGGAGCTTGGTATATCTTGAGTTTATTGGAGGAATCAAGGTTGCCTCCGTCTAAGTTAGGAGCTCGGCGAACTGACTCTCTAATGTAACCCCATGAAGGAAGACCTAATGGCAAGGTCCGGCTATGTACAAACAATTACTTTTCCTTTTAGTTATGAATGGAAGAAGGAGCACCTTTCAATAATTTCTTCTTACCGACCTGGGGAAAAAAGTACCACCAATCCTTCATGGAAGGATGGCGCTTAAAGGTATAGAAATTCCTAAAAAGCAAAATGGTCGACTGTTAATCGACAAAGGAAGAGAAAACCTATGATAAACCGAAAGGAGTTTGGTACGACAGATGCGAAGAGGATATTTAAAAATCAAAAGAGGGCGACTATGAATGGGGGCAGTGGAAATCTAAGTCCAATGTGCAAAGCTTCCAAGTATAGACAAAACTGATCGACCGGAGGAGAACTGGCTCAATGGTTGGAGCTTGAGAGTTCAAGGTCATATTCTGGAGGGATTTCATATTGGATTCGGATCAGGAAAAGGTCGTCTAGGATAAGGATGGACGGAATGGTGTTTGGAGCGAAAGACGAGCGGGGCATGTTTCTAGGTTCTATCTTGGTTAGGGGTGCAAAATCAAAGAATGTTGATCCAGACGAGCCCTGTGAATCGATGGAGTGGGAGGTTTCGAAAGACATTCGGATCAAGATGAACCCCAAGAAAACCCTCCCAAAAAAATCAAAAAATCAGGATGGTAAGGAGCCAAAAATGATAAGCATGAATAACCTATGAGAAGGGTTAGGAAACTGATCTAAACTGTCCAAGAAGGATGAAAGGACAACAGACGCGATGAGGATCAATTGAAAGGATGTCTGGAGCTCAAGAAGGCAAGAGAAGAATGAGACCCTTGGGGAAAAGGCAAATAGGGGCCAAAGAAAGAAGAAGACTCGAGTAGGGATGACTTCCAAATAATAGGAGAAGGCCTTAAATAGCCAGAGATAAGCCGAAGCAGTTATGATTGTGGATCGACTTCGGTCGGTCTGCGTGTGCCGCGTGTCCCGCTCATTGTGATAGAAAAGCGACGATGGGTGAAGTCTTTATGGCGTCGTGCCTGTGGCAGAGTTTTGGTAGGAGATTCGAAGTGCCATCTTTTCAGACTCATTTCAAACTTAGAAAGTTTTGGTGCTAGCATAGTAAACATCAAAACATCTCATCCTGATAAGCATGGAAACCTGGGATCGAACTTTGATCGTTGCCTTTTTTCCTTCCTTCCTTCAAATTTCAAACTCGGGAGTAGGGGGACTATTGTTGGGGATAAACCCCGCTTCCATTGAAGTACAGTTTGATGCTTAGCCTAACATAACTATTAATCATGAAAGAGCTTTGATCGAAAATTCTTCCTCCAGTGGTCAAACTTCTTTCGTACTCCTCCAGCAGCCGAACTCCTTCTGGACTCCTCCAGCAGCCAAACTCCTTCTAGACTTCTCCAATGACTGAACTCCCTACAATCATCTAGAAAGATCTCCGCACGAGTTTGGTCTCATACATGGCATGAATCGACCTACACCCAGACTACCTTAGAGGAGTTCGAATGCCTTTAGAATCAATATAGCTCAAAGGTCATCACCAACCGACGCCCATCCCTCCAAACTTTGACTATAAAATCTCAAATAGACCGGCACCTCACGACAATAAATACTATCTTCCATAACAAACTCCACATGGTCCCGAGCGATCCACTACTTGATAGTTATAGCTGTCACTATCAGTTTGTTACAAGCTCCATCTATAGAAGGGACCCTTCAGATATGTCTTCTCTAGGTTCTCTTCTTCCTTCTGAAAACTCTGCAACTTTCTTTACTGAGCACTCCATTTTTGTTGGCCGAAAAAGCTATCTTAACCATCAGAGGGTCTTGCCAGAGCCGCCATCTCGGGCTCTAGATGAGACTTATTTTGTAGGTCATCGGTGGTAACCTCGTCTTGTCCAACTCCAGCACTTCTTCGATGACAACCAGATTTTGCACCAATACATACATTATTCTTTTTAAATTGATTAAGTTCTTCTTGCATTGCATTTATCCAATTATGATCTTTTTTGGCTTCATTAATAGTTTTTGATTCAAAATGAGAGACAAAAGCAAAATAATTATTCACATATCTTGGTGAGGATCGAGTTCTTACCCCATGTGTAGGATCATTAATGATGAGTTCTTTGGGATGATTGTGAACATACCTCCATTCTTTTGAAAGATCATTTGAACCTTTGGATTGTTCTTGTTAATCTTGTTATTTTTCATCTTCATCCTCCTTTTTATCTTCAAGTACCTTATCATTTTGGACTGATGACTCCTTTATGGTGAGCCCATTCATACCTTCAATAATTTGACCTGCATCATCAATACCCTTTCTCTTTCTTGTTGGAAGATCATTAGCTTCATCAAAAATAATATGAATTAATTTTTCTATAACTAAAGTTCTTTTATTGAAAACTCTAAAGACTTTACTAGAGATAGAATAATCAAGAGAAATTGCCTCATCTAATTTAGTATCAAACTTACCTAACTTATCTTTACCATTATTTAAAACAAAACATCGACAACCAAAGACATGGAAGTAAGCAATGTTGGGTTTTCATTCTTTCCAATGTTTATAAGGTATTTTCTTTAAAATAGGTCTAATTAGAACACGATTTAAGATATAACATGCCATGTTTATTGCCTCCATCCAAAAATACTTTGGAAGGTGTCTTTCACATAGCATGGTACAAGCCATTTCTTCAAGTGTTCTATTCTTTCTCTCTACTATCCTATTTTGTTGGGATTTCCTAGATGTAGAAAAGTTATGATCAATGCCCTTTTCATCAAAATTTTTTTTTAAATCATGATTTTCAAACTCGGTGCCATGATCACTATGAATTTTAAGAATTTGAAGACTTTTTTCATTTGAAATTTTTTGATAAAACTTGATAAAAGCTGAAAATGATTCATCCTTAGATGCCAAAAATAAAATCCATGAAAATTGAAAGAAATCATTAATAATCATAAATTCATATCTTTCCTACCCAAGCTTGTAGTTCTAGTGGGTCCAAATAAATCCATATGCAATAATTCTAATGGCCTAGAAGTTGATATAATGTTTTTACTTTTGAATGAAACTCTAGTTTATTTTCCTAATTGACATGCATCATATATTTTATCTTTTTCAAAATTTAGTTTGGGTAGCCCAACAACTAAATCCTTTTTGATAAGTTTAGAAAGAGAGTGCATGCTTATATGTGCGAGTCTATGGTTTCGTAGCCAACTAGTTTCACTAATCTTTGCATTCATTGCTACTAGGCATTGTATGTTTTGCAAAGATAAATCATTCAAGTCTACCATGTAAATATTTTCATGCCTATATCCAATGAATCTCATGTTTTCATTAGTGGGACTAGTTACAATGCACAAAGTAGATTCAGAAGTAACTTTAAAATCCTTATCACATAATTGACTAATACATAAAAGATTATGCTTGAGATCATCTACTAACAAAATATTTTCAATAAAAGTGGAGGGAGTGATACTAATGTTATCTACTCCAATGATCTTTTCTTTGCCATTACCTCCAAAGATAACCATCCCTCCATCTTTTGCTTCAAGAGTGATGAATTGAGATTCATCACTGATCATATGTCTTGAATATTCACTATTAAGATACCAACTCCTTTTTGATCCTCGGGATGCAAGACATACCTATAAGAAAATCAGATTTTATCTTTAGGTACCCAAGCTTTCTTGGGTCCATTTTGGTTAGTCATAATGGTTTCTTTAGGAACCCACATCATTTTTATATGAGAGCTACCAAATTTATTAGAATAGCATGCAAAGGATTTATGGCCTAGTTTATCATAGCTGAAATATGAAATAGTATTTTGAGGGGAGTTCACAAATATGTTCTTAAGAAATTTTTGTTTCTTAAGTGGATTATAACCAAGACTAGCTTTGTCATAAATAGCCCTTTAGTTTTCTAGAATTATATTTAATTTACTTGAACTTAAGATATTTTGTCTACTATAGGGTTCAGCTTATTTACTTCAAATTTTAGGTTCTGATTTTCTTGAATTAGAGCTTTGTTTCAGCTAAAATTTCTTCTTTTCTTTGAGTAAACATTAATTTTGCCTTTTCAACTCTTTCTTCTTTAATCCTACCTTCTTTAAATAATCTAATAAATCATTAAAAGCCCCTTGCAATTCATCAATTGTAAAGTTATTTGAAGGTTCAGGTGTTGCCTCATTTTCATGTGCCATAAGACACATATTGGCTTCTTCATGGGTGTCATCATCAAAGCTTGAATCATCACTGTCGCTCCAAGTTACGACCATTGCCTTCTTTTTGAATTTCTTTGGGCTCTTCTTAAGTTGAGGACATTCGGACCTAATGTGCCCTGGCATCTTGCATTCATAACATATAAGAGGCTATTCTTTTTCTTTCTTTTTGCTAGGCTCCTCCTTGGTTATTGGCCTTCTTTTTAATCCTTGCCTTCTTTTCTTCATGAACCTCTTGAATTTTTGAATGATGAGTGCATGCTCTTCATCATCATCTTCATTGTTTGATTTATCCAAGTCTTCCTCTTCTTAAGGTAATGGACTTGAGAGTAATAGTCTTCTTCATTTTGGTTTCTTCTTCACTGTGTTGCTTCATGGTGAGTTTGTGTGTCATAAGTAATCCAAAAAGCTCCACCAATGGTAGGGTGTTAAGATCCTTGGCCTCTTGAATCACTGTGACTTTAGCTTCCCAAGTTCTTAGTAGAGACCTAAGTACCTTTCTCACAAGATCACTATTAGCATAAGACTTACCAAGACTTTTGAGCCCATTAATGATATCAGTAAAATGAGTAAATATTTGGGTAATAGACTCATCAGTTTCTATTTTGAAGAGTTCATATCTATGGACAAGCATATTTATTTTAGACTTTTTTACCTAATTTGTACCTTCATGAGTTACCTCTAATCTATCCCATATCTCTTTAGTGAAAATTCTATTGAATTCATTTGCATCTAGGGCATAGTATAAAATGTTCATGGCTTTTGCATTAAGTTGTGCCATCTTTTTGTCAACCTCATCCCACTCATTTTTGGATTTGGGAATGTCCTTTCCATCAATTTATTTTGTGGGTGAGTGAGATCTATTCACTATGACACTCCACATGTCATAGTCAAGAGCTTGGATAAAAATCCTCATCCGAGCTTTCCAATAGATATAATTTGATCAATTAAAAAGGGAGGTCAGTTTATGGATTGCCCCTTGGCAAGTGAAGTGCCTACTTAAGTTGCCATAGATCATTAACTCTTGATGATAAAATCAAGAAAGGGCTAGAGCACTAGGCTCTGATACCACTTGTTGCCCAGCTATGCAACCCAAGAGGAGAGGAGGGTGAATTGGATTTTTTTTTCTAAATTTAAGCTTAAAAATAGAATTATAATATGTGCTTTTGAAATTTTAAGTGAAGTGAGGTGAGTTAGGTAAGTATGATGCAAAAGCCTAATTTAATGGAAAAAAATTAAGTACAATAGATCAAGTAAAGAGGAAGGAGAGAGAACAACACAAGCAAGATGATTTATAGTGGTTCTGTGCCAATCTTGCACCTACATCCACTTCCCAAGCTCCTATTCGAAAATTTCAATCCACTAATGTATTCAAATGAATACAACATTGGATCCTCCGATCCTAGCTATTCCAAGCTAGAAAACTTATTTCTCAGGTATAAGCCAATCCAAAAATAATCTGATTCATGGTTTGGATCAACCTATCTAAGCTTTGAAAATTTTCAAAAGTTTGATCCCCAAAATAATAAAATAGAGTAAAGTGAATATATACATTTAGCATACTTAGCTCCTTAATGAGCATAATAAAGATTTAAAAAATCTTTACACAAACTAGACAAAGCTTTTTAGAATCCTCTCAAAAAGATTGAAAATTTGAATGCACGTTGGAGAAGTGGTTGAGCTTGAAATCAATGCTTCTCTTGCCTAAGTCTGAGTTTTCTTTGAGTTGAAATTCACCTAACTTTTCTTTTGATTTTCTTTTTTTTCAAAAGCATTAAAACCCTCATTCAAATCTGGAAAATGAAACGTAGCCATTGGAGATCATTTGAAAAACATTAAATATGTCGAATGGAGAAAAAAAATATCCACTGTGGGTTGCTCCTTTTGCAATAGGTGAGAAAGTCTGCATTCTGTATCTTATACGTAAAACCTACAGGGGGAGCCCCATAGGTCGCTCTTTTTTCCATGGGATGCTCCATAGTGATAGGTTTGGTGTACATGACGAAAGCATGGATTTCAAAGCAAAATATGAAATCAAAATAAACCAAACCCAAAACCCTAGGACCACCTTATTAGCAACTAAATCATATAACATGCATTTGTAATATAAAAGAAAGTATTAGAACATACCTCTTATCGCTAAACCCTAAATTAACCCTGATTGTCGGTAGTAGTCTATAAGGGGTTCCACCAGGTGCCCACGTGTTCACCCTCCAACATTGATCCACACAGAGACTTGATCAACACACCAGCACCTCTGATTTATATAATTAAAATTCTTGTAATAAGAACTTCAATTAAATGGGCAAGACCTTCTTAAGCCTTTATGTCACCTTCCTTGCCTTTCTTTATCTATCTTTCTTTTTCTTTTGTCTTCTTAAGTTTCCTTCCTAATCTCTCAGTCTTAAGATGACTTCTTATCCTTATAAAGACAAGGTCTAGACAAGAAAAATAGACAAGAAAGAGAAATTGAAGAAAGAAAAGACAAAAAGAAACTCTTGTAAGAAAGAAAAGATAATGTTCACCTCCTCGGACTCTTGATGCACACCCTTATTTATAATGCACGTAAGGATGCCAACAAAAATCTCACACCCTTTCCTTATCCATTTCTCACACCCCATCAGCCATTCTCATGCCTTATCAGAAAAAATAAGATATAGACTTAGTCCAAGAGGTGCCTTAAAGCAGAAAGACTCTTCGGACTAACTCTACGTATTTTTTATGAAGAGTCGCGATGCTTCATCCTTGGCGCCACCCTTTTCATCCATTAGATCATGAAACAAAGCCATCCAATGGCTCTAAAAAGGGATGCCCATTCAGCAAGAAGGTGTGGAAGAAAATCTTTGAATAGTCAATGTCCTAAGAGCTTTTGACTTGGTCCAAGAGACATCAACGAGGAGTAGGCGACATGGGGTCTTGAGCGGCAAGGTATCTTAGGCGACAAAACAACATGGGTGAAAAAATTTAAAAGGAAAAGAAGTCTTTTATCTACAGAAGGACTCTTCTGCGCCCTATATCTGATGTCCACGCCAACTAAATTACGCGACATAATATATGGGAAAAGTCAAAGAAGGTAGGCATTATCATATTCCATGCGCCAAAGTTTCCTTTGTGCATGAAATACCTCCCACGCACAAGAGAGAGACTCTCTAGCATATGGGATGCAGATATGAGGCATCCAATCTGAAGCCCAATCAATTTAGATTAATTCAACTCAAGACCAAATCCTATTTGGCTCAAATCAGATCTAAATTAGCCTAAATCGAAAGCTGATTCGAATCCTGGTGCTAAGGTTTGCTATATATGATAGCATATTCATCTTGCAAACATGGTCTAATCTAATTAGACTCTTAATCAATTCTCTTTGTGTGTGACCCATTGGATTTCACATCTAACCAGCAGTGAGTTTGGGTGTGATTTGACCTAATCTGGTTAGAACTCAACCAAACCTATTTAGGTCAAAACTAGCCAACCCAATTTGACTTAAATTAGAACACTTTCTAATTTAATGATCAAATTAAAATTTTAACTTGATTGAACTAACAAGACATGATTGACATCTAGCAACATATCATGACTATTCCAAAGATGTGAAATTTTGATGGAAATACCAAACATATCCTTCAGTAAAATTTACCATGCAACTAGATCCTTCGATCTCCTTGCATCCTGAATATGACTCTAGGTATGAAAATATGTCAACCCCAATATCATATTCATTTCTCTTTCAATCTTATGATGATGATTCATTTAATGAAATATTAGAAACCATTTTTAATCATGCTTTGATCAAAGTCTTCTTGAATCATTATTTGTTTGTAGCAGGTAGGATGCTATTTCCTCTTACCAGGAACCTTCATATATATAATCTACCATATCTAGAACATCCCGTATATAACTGAGTCATGAATGAGTTCAAATCACAAATATGGATATATATATATAAGATTCTATGATAGTTTCAGGTCAAAGGATTACATGCACAAATTCCACTATGAGAACCATCTATTGACATGTAGATAAGACTCCATTAGATATTCTTAATTCGGATCAATTCAGTGAACTCATTCTCTAATGAGCACCCACATTCTTGTATTAGTGTCATACATAGGTTAATGTGAGATCAATCATTCTCTTAATTGAGCATACAAAGAATGTTGTAGTTTTACCGAAAAATATTGATCCCTAACTCAATGTCTCATCGACTAGGAATATTTAAATTAGGGTTTTAAGATTTTAGGTCTCACTAGTATGATCTCATCATAATCCTAAAATCATAGCCCTAATTTATAGGGTTCATCATAATAATAAGACACTGCATATGATGAAATAATTGCCTTTATTTATTAAAAATATCATTACATGAGTCTGGAAGACAAAGAACATCCCAAAAATAAATTGGCTTGAGGGCATAATCCTTTCAATCTCCGACTTGCACTAAAGCCAAACGCCCTTATATTTTAATCCCATATAATCAAGGTGGCGATCAAATAATTGCAGTGGTAAAGCCTTAGTGAATGGATCTGCTATGTTGTTCTTTGTATCTACTTATTCTATGACTACATTTTGTCATTCAATAATTTCTAGAACGAGATGGAAGCATCTCAGAATGTGTTTGGATTTATTATGAGATCTTTGTTCCTTTGCTTGAGCTACAGCTCCAGTATTATCACAGTATAGTGGTACTGGTTTCTCAATTTTAGAAATAATTTCCAATTTAGTGATGAACTTTTTCATCCAGACAACTTCCTTGGCGGCTTCACTTACAGCTATGTATTCTGCTTCAGTGGTTGAGTCAGCTATAGTTGGTTGCTTAGTACTCTTCCAACTCACTGCTCCACCATTCAGAGTAAAGACATATCCTGAAATGGATTTGCTATCATCTGGGTCTGATTGAAAATTAGAATCAGAATATGCTTCTAGTTTAAGATCAGAACCACCATATACAAGAAAAATATCTTTAGTCCTTCTTAAGCACTTAAGAATATTTTTCACAGCTTTCCAATGATCCTCTCCTGGATCAGCTTGAAATCTACTTGCAATGCCTAAAGCATAAGCAACATCAGGCCTTGTACATAACATGGCATACATTATTGATCCAACAGCCGAAGCATAAGGAACAGAACACATTCTATTTCTCTCTTCAGGTGTCTTTACAGACATCTTTTTAGAGAGATGTATGCCTTGACTTATGGGTAAATAACCTCTTTTACTCCCATCCATACTAAATCTTTTCAGTATTAAGTCAACGTACCTTGATTGGGACAAGCCTAGCATCCTCTTAGATCTATCTCTGTAGATCTTTATACCTAGTTTATAGGATGCTTCTCCCAAATCTTTCATGGAAACTTATTTGATAGCCATAATTTGACTGATTGTAACATTGGGATATCATTCCCAATGAGGAGTATGTCATCTACATACAGAACCAAGAATACTATTATTTTTTCACTAGTTTTCTTATACACACATGGTTCATCCACATTCATGATAAAACCAAATTCTTTTATTGTTTCATTAAAATGGATGTTCTAACTCCTTGATGCTTGCTTTAATCCATAAATGGATCTTGTGGACACAGAATCTGGTCGTCACCGAAGTCTGCTGGAGTGGAGGCCGATGAGGTCACCGTCGGGGACCTACAAAATAAAATCCCATTCAGAGTCGGTGGGGGGTGGCTCCGGCAGGACCCATCGATGATCAAGTCAGCTCTGACCAATAGGAATGGAGTGCTCGGGAATGAGTTTCGGAGCTTAGAGAAGAAGAGGAGAGCTTAGAGATCAGAGAGATCGATGTTAGCATATTTGGAGGGTCCTTTTTATAGCAGAGCTTGATGGTGACAACTGCAGCCATGTGCTGGTGGGCCGCTCGTGGTTCGGTGGAGTCAGTCTGATGGAAAGGTGCCGTCTGCAGTGGGTTGATGGTGATAGCCATCACCGCCTGATAGCGGATCGCTGTCATTGATGGTGGACTGATGGTGATGGCTGCAGCTATCTCAATACTGAGCTGCTCGGAGCTAAATGAAGAGTTGAAGGTCTTCGACGTGAGCCCATTTCGGAGGAGTTCGGACTCCTGAAGAGGAAGCTCGAAAGGAGTTCGACTCCTGTAGGCATCTAGCTAGAGCCACAGGGCTAAGGCTCGATCACTGGGGAGTTTGATAGAAGCTCGATCGGTGAGGAGTTCAGTCAAGGGACGACTGCTGAGGAGTTCGACCGTTGAGAGTTCGAGGGAGCTCGATCGACTGAAGGGATTGCCGCTTGAGGAGTTTGATCGCTGAGGAGTTCGGGTGCTGGAGAATTCCATTAAAGCCCAGCCACTTGGAGTTCAAGGAGCTCAGCCGCTAAGCAATTCGACTAGCTGAAGGGGTTAGAAGGAGCTCGATCGGTGAGGAGTTGAAGGGGTTTGGTCCGAATGCTTGGAGTTCAAAGGGGCTCGACCGTTGAGGAGTTCGACAGGCTGAAGGGGTTTGGTCCGGATCCATTCATTGAAGCTCTTCCATAGCTACTGGCTGCATTAAGTAGGGCATCGAACTGGACTTCGACAAGAGCGGGGTTTATCCCCAACACTAGCCCCCCCACTCTCGTGTTCGAAATTCGAAGGAAGGGAGTGCAGAAAGGGCGACTACCGAAGTCTTCTTCCGGACTCCGTGCTGGTTCAGGTCAAAGCTCGGGGGAGATCTCATCTCCAACTAAAGTTGATGCTGAAGTTGAAGCCCGGGAGAGATCCTATCTCCAATCGAGGTTGAGGTAGGCCTCGTCTCCTACGATCAAGGTCGGAGGTTGAGCTCATCGGGGACTCGAAGGAGATCTCATCTCCTACAGTCGAGTGTGATGGGGGCATTCGGGGGAGATCCTATCTCCTACAAGCAAGCTCTCCTCTAGGGAGACCTTACCTCCTACAGTTGAGCTTTCCTCGGGGGAGATCTTATCTCCTACAGCGATGCTTTCCTCGGGGGAGATCTTATCTCCTGCAGTCGAGCTTTCCTCGAGGGAGATCTTATCTCTAGCTGAGGTTGTTGCTCGCGTTAGGATGAGGTTCTCCTCCTGTTCCTAACCAAGGTTGACTCAGTCGCTTGGAAGAGATCTTATCTCTAGCCAAGGTTGTCAACGGTCGCTCGGGAGAGATCTTATCTCTGGACGAGGTTGTCCACGATCGCTCGGGAGAGATCTTATCTCTAGTTGAGGTTGTTGCTCACGTTAGGATGAGATTCTCCTATTCCTAACCGAGGTTGACTCGGTCGCTCGAAAAGATCTTATCTCTAGCCGAGGTTGTTGCTCACGTTAGGATGAGGTTCTCCTCCTATTCCTAATTGAGGTTGACTCGATCGCTTGGGAGAGATCTTATCTCTAGCCGAGGGTGTCCATGGTTGCTTGAAAGAGATCTTATCTCTAGCCGAGGTTGACTCGATTGCTCGGGAGAGATCTTATCTCTGGCCAATGTTGCCAACAGTCGCTCGGAAGAGATCTTATCTCTAGCCGAGGTTGTCCACGATTGCTCGAGAGAGATCTTATCTCTGGTTGAGGTTGTCCATGATCGCTCGAGAGAGATCTTATCTCTAGCCGAGGTTGTCGCTCGCGTTAGGATGAGGTTCTCCTCCTGTTCCTAACTAAGGTTGTCTCAGTCACTCGGGGAGAGATCTTATCTCTGGCTGAGGTTGTCAACGATCATCCGAAAGAAATCTTATCTCTAGCCGAGGTTGTCCATGGTCTCTCGGAAGAGATCTTATCACTGACTGAGGTTATCCACAGTCGCTCGGAAGAGATCTTATCTCTAGCCGAGGTTGTCCACGATCGCTCGGATGAGATCTTATCTCTAGCCGAGGTTGTCGCTCGTGTTAGGATGAGGTTCTCCTCCTATTCCTAATCAAGGTTGACTTGGTCGCTCGGGAGAGATCTTATCTCTGACCAAGGTTGTCAACGATCGCTCTGAAGAGATCTTATCTCTGACCAAGGTTGTCCATGGTCGCTCGGGAGAGATCTTATCTCTAGCCAAGGTTGTTGCTCGCGTTAGGACGAGGTTCTCCTCCTGTTCCTAACGGGCTGTGGGGGAACATAAGGGCCGCTGTCATGGCCTCTCCTCCCATCTCGTCCTTTGTAAATGAGGCCTTTGCTTGGGAGAGATCTTATCTCTGACCGAGGTTGTAGCTCGCATTAGGATGAGGTTCTCCTCCTATTCCTAACGCGGTAATTATTGACTGCTTCTTCCCTATCATCGCATAGTTTTTGCATCCAGAAATAATATTATCAAAAGAAAAGAATTTTATTGAAAGAAAGTAACTAGCAGCGCATCCCCAAATTCTGTATTTCAAGGTTGTGGTAGCGTTGTTCCTCCACATTTCTTCGGCAATAGGTCCCGGGATGGACGACCTCCTCGTGCTGGCCTTCTCAATTTGGTGCAAGCTCATGTCGCCGGGAGACGACGAATCGCTGATGCACCAAGCCCCTCCCAGGGGCAATGTGGATGAGGTCGTAAGGTGGCCGACCTCCTTGCGGTGTCTAGCTATGGCAGTGCCCTCGGTCGATCTTTTCCTTCTTCAGACTGGTGGCGGAGGAATTTACCTAGCCGCCCCTTTCTGACGAGCTCCTAAATTTTGCCTCGGAGCTGCATGCATTCCTTAGTGTCGTGGCCGTGGTTGTTATGGTAGAGGCAGTACTTGCTTCGATCACGCTTGTTTGGGGGAGACTGTAACCCTTCTGGTCTTGGTAGCTGGTTCTTTACTTTGGTGAGAATCTGAGTTTGAGGAGCGTTGAGGGGGGCATAGTCGCTGAACCTTTGGGGAGGAGGGCTTCTTCACGCCCCTCTATTGGGGCTCCCTCGGTGATGAGTTCGAGGAGTTCGGGCCCACCTACTTTCAGAGGGGGTCTACGAGCGTGGCCGAACTTCTATCGATTCTCCATCATCCGTCAGCCACTCTCTCAGGGCTTCTTCGTCCTTTAACTTGAAGGCTTCTTCCACATGGGCAAATCTCTCAGCCCGAGGCAGCAGATCGACGAAGTCCCTGGGATACTTTTTTTTTAGGGAGAATAGCAAGTCATTTTTCTGAAGGCCGCCCTTGAGTGTGGCCATCGCAATAGACTGGTCCAAGTCCCGGACCTTCAATGCCGCGGCGTTGAATCGAGTGACGTAAGCCCGGATGGATTCCCCCCGCTTCTACTTGACACTCATCAGGGAATCCGAACCTCGACGCGGACGTCGACTGCTGACGAAGTGGGACACGAACTGATTGCTCATCTGGTCAAAATAGAAGGTCGTGCTTGGCTTCAATGCTGAGTACCAGTTTCTAGCTACTCCCTTTAAGGTAGATGGAAAAGCTCGGCACAATATGGCGTCTGAAGCACCGTGGAGTAGCATCATGGCACGGAAGGCCTCTAGATGATCAACTAGGTTAGAAGTTCAATCGTAGCTCTCAAGTTGAGGGAGCTCGAAGTTCGGTGGAACGGATTTTTGCATAATTCAGAGGAAGAAAGGAGGTTCGGCATGGACATCGGTTTGATGAGCCGGGGCGATGTGGCCGAGCTCTTCAATCCGTTGGTCCATCTTCCACAGTCTGCGATCGAGGGTATCATCTTGGTTGCAGATCTTGGGGTGCTTTCGACTATAAATGGGGAAGGTCTCCCCTAGGAGAGAACTGTGATCCGAACATAGATCCCCGGCACTCTATTTCCCCTTCTCAAGGGCGACAGGTACATTGGCCCTGGTACTCTTCCTTTGGGCCAGTTCTCGATATTTCGATGGTGGGTTTCCTGGTGGAGTCACCACCGGAGGCTGTTGTATGGCCTGCAATGTCTCTATGAGGCCACGGATCTATTGGACAAGCTGGTCGAACTGCTTCACATCCATCGTGGGTACAGGTGGAGCCCGAGCTACCAGGACTGAAGTAGGAACAGACAAATCTGGATTGAATCAGACCGTGGAGGCCGTCGAGCGTCGAGTCAAAGCTCTCCTTGGAGGCATTCTCTATTTGAGAGAGAAGAGGGAGATCTCCGAAGAGGGAAGAGAAAAATCATCGCCGAGCACTCCTTTAAGAATAAGGGAACCTCAGAGGTTTGGGGGTTCCCTTCTTCCAGCGCCAATTTGTGGACGTAGAATCTGGTCGTCGCCGAAGTCCGCTGGAGTGGAGGTCGATGAGGTCGCCATCGGAGACTTGCAAAACAAAGTCCCATCTGAAGCCGATGGGGGGTGGCTTTAGTAGGACCCTCTGACGATCAAGTCAGCTCTGGCCAACAGGAATGGAGTGCTCGAGAATGAGTTCCGAAGCTTAGAGAAGAAGAGGAGAGCTTAGAGATCAGAGAGATCGGAGTTAGCATATCTGGAGGGTCTTTTTTATAGCGGAGCTTGATGGTGACAAGTGTAGCCACGTGCTGGCGGGCCGCTTGAGGTCCGATGGAGTCAGTCTGATGGGAAGGTGCCATCTACAGCGAGTTGATGGTGATAGCCATCACCGCCTGATAGCGGATCGCTATCATTAATGGTGGACTAATGGTGATGGCTGCAGCTGTCTCGATACTGAGCTGCTCGGAGCCGAATGAAGAGTTGAAGGTCTTCGACGTGAGCCCATTTTGGAGGAGTTCGGTCTCCTGAAGAGGAAGCTTGGAAGGAGATCGGCTCCTGTAGGCATCTGGCTGGAGGTGCGCGGCTAAGGCTCGGTCGCTAGGGAGTTTGGCAGGAGATCAGTTGGTGAGGAGTCCGATCGGGGGACAACTGCTGAGGAGTTCGGCCACTGAGAGTTCGAGGGAGCTCGGCTGACTAAAAGGATGGCTGCTTGAGGAGTTCGACCACTGAGGAGTTCGAGCACTGGGAAATTCCATTAAAGCCCGATCGCTTGGGGTTCAAGGAGCTCGGCCGCTAAGCAATTCGGCCGGCTGAAGGGGTTAGAAGGAGCTCGGTCAATGAGGAGTTGAAGGGGTTTGGTCCGAATGTTGGGAGTCCGAAGGGGCTCGGCCACTAAGGAGTTCGGTAGGCTGAAGGGGTTCGGTACGGATCCGCCCAATGAAGCTCTTCCGCGGCTACTGGCTGCATTAAGCAGGGCATCGAACTGGACTTCGACAGGAGTGGGATTTATCTCTAACAAATCTCTTAAGTTTGCATTCCTGATTTGATCTCTCATTTGACTCAAATCCTTCTGGCTGTGACATATAGACTCCCTCCTCAAGGAAACCATTAAAGAAGGCAGTCTTTACATCCATTTGCCATATTTCATAGTCGTGGTATGCTACTACAGCATGCATAATCCGGATAGATTTGAGCATGGCAATAGGTGAAAATGTTTCATCATAATCAATTCCTTGTTTTTGACTAAAACCCTTAGCCACCAGTCTGGCCTTATAGGTTTCAATTTGACCATCAGCTCCAATCTTTATCTTAAAAATCCATTTGCATCCAATAGGATTTATATCCTTTGGTGCATCCACCAAAGTCCATACTTTGTTGGTATGCATGGATTCTATTTCAGATTGCATGGCAGCCAGCCATTTGTAAGAATCTTTACTTTTGACTGCTTCCATATAGGTCAGAGGTTTGTCATTCTTAATGGCTTGGGCTTCATTATTCTCAATAATAAACCCATACCTAACAGGTGTATTTCTTACTCTTTTAGACCTACAAATAGGAGTTATGTGTTCTGGTTCTTTTATGTGATTATATGGTTGAGAAATATCTATTTGATTTTCTTGAACTTCACTAGGTTCAATATTTCTGCCACTGCCCTTTTCTAGGATAAATTCTTTTTCAATGAAAATGGCATGCCTACTTACAAACATCTTTTATTTAATATGATGGTAGAATAAATATCCTATACTATTTCTAGGATATCCTATAAATAGACATCTGTCTGATCTAGCATCAAGTTTATGTCCAAAATTTCTTTTGACATATGCTGGACAACCCTATATCTTAAGATACTTAAGATTTGGTTTCTTATTTCTCCATATGTCATATGGAGTACTAGATATGGACTTAGAAGGTACTCTATTCATGATGTAAATTGTAGTCTCCAGAGCATGACCCCAGAAGAAGATAGGTAATTCAGTGAAGCACATCATGGACCGTACCATATCTAATAAGGTATGATTTTTTCTTTTGGCTACACCATTTAATTACGGTGTATAAGGAGGTGTCCATTCAAAGAGAATCCCTTTAAATTTAAGATAGTCTAGAAACTCACTAGATAAGTATTCTCCTCCTCGATTAGATCGAAGGATTTTTATACATTATCCAGTTTGTTTTTCGACCATACTTTGATACTCTTTAAATTTATCAAAGGCTTCTGATTTGTGTTTCATAAGATACACATATCCAAACCTAGATAAATCATCAGTGAACGTTATAAAATAAGAGTATCCTCCTCTGGCTTGAGTTGTCATAGGACCACATACATCTGTATGTACAAGTCCTAATAACTCTTTTGTCCTTTCTCCATGTCCACTAAATGGAATCTTGGTCATTTTACCCATAAGGCATGATTCACAAGTTCCTAATGATTCGTAATCAAAAGAATCGAAGAACTTTTCTTTGTATAACTTGTTAATCCTAGCCTCACTAATATGACCTAATCGACAATGCCCAAGTAAAGTATTATTTATGTCATCTCTCTTACGTTTTCTATTTTCATCAATATGAAATATATTGTCATCCAAACATGGAGAGTTAACAAACCATTGCTAAAAATGCCAAAACAAATATTTTCATTAGAATATTTGATCGAGCAACCTTACCTTGTTACATTAAGACTATAATCTTATTTTAATAACAAGGGAATAGATATAATATTTCTAATGATCTTAGGCATATAATAATAATTTGTAAGCTCTATGATCTTTCCATAAGGTAACTTCAATATTTTTGTCCCTACAGCTTCTGCCTGGATAGAATCTCCTCCAGTGCCATAGAGTTTGAAGTCACCTTTCTTCAAACTCTTAATTTTCTGCAGCCCCTGCAAAGATTTGCAGATATAAAAACCACAGTCCATATCTAATACCCAAGAATTTGAAATGGAATAATTATTTGATAATATAGTATGTATCTCATACATACCTTTTGGTGCATTATTTGCACCAGACTTCACGGTTGCAAGGTAAGCCTTACAATTTTTCTTCCAAAGATCTGCTTTGCTATAGTGAAAATGGTCATCTATCCGGAGACCTTCTTCCCCTTTTTCTTTTTATTTATACCACTTTTAGGATTCAACCTTCTTTTTGAACCCATTCTGCATGCCTTCTTCTTAGCGATCCCATCCACAAGAAGAGGAGCCTTATCTTTCTTGATATAGCTTTCTACCGTCTTGAGCATATTTAACAGCTCAGGCAATGAAGAATTCAGTTTGTTCATGTGATAGTTCACGATAAACTGAGAAAATGATTCTGAAAGTGATTGCAGGATCAAATCCTGACTTAACTCTTGATCCATAACAAAACCTAATTGACTTAATCAAGTGATTAGGTCAATTACCATCAAAACATGATTTTGTATGGATGTTCCTTCTATCATTCTTGCACGAAATAACTGCTTCAATATCTCATATCTAGCAGTCCTACTATGCTCTCCATAAAGCTCTTTTAGATTGAGCAATATGGATTGAGTGTCCATGACATCATGCTGCCTCTGTAATTCATTATTCATAGACGCAAATAATGCATTTGACAGTAAGGGAATCATTTTGCCACATCTGGTATGTGGACTTATCTTCATCTGTGGCATCATTTCCTAATGGCTTAGGATCAGGGGCATCAAGAATATAGGAGAGTTTTTCTTGACTGAGTACTATTTTAAGGTTTCTCAATCAGTCAACATAATTTTGACCAGTCAATTTATTTTAATCCAAAATTGAACGCAATGAAAGTGAAGAAGCCATTTATCTACATAATAAAGAACAATATATAAGCAAACAACTCATGATGACAAACATAATAAAATTAGGACTTTAATTTAATTGTCTCCCATGAAAAATATAACCCTCTTATAGATTTTGTTAGTGAGAATAAGATCCTAATTCCTTATAAAAGGTCTTGTAGTTGCACAACAAACCTATTATAAGTTCATAAGTAGGATCTCTTTCCAATTGCATTTAATGCAACTCTCATTTAACTTTTGCCTCTAAAACATTAATAGCCTTATGTTAACACAACAAACTTTAATGTCTTAGTTTAAGTAGAATCCTTCATTTCTATACAATCATAATGAAATATAACTACTTTTATGGTTACACAACAAAGTAGTATATTCAAAATGCTGTAAGCATCTCAATGCACTAGATTAATATTACATCATTCCCCATAACAAATCTTTTGTTTACACAATAGAACTAATATGGTTCAGGACATAATAAGAAACTAGTATGAAGGAAGGCCTTAATGTAGTGAATATAATTCTAAGCATTTCAATTTGAAATTAAATTAATCGAATCGACCACGTAAATGGGAGAGAAGTGGGAGTCCCCCCATTGCTTTTCTTAAACACCAATAAATTGGCTAGGTTAGACAATGGAATCAATTAAAAACCATGTTCTCTTTACCAATCTTGAACCATTTTTCCGAGACACCGATTGATCAATTAGACATCCTGACTGATTCAGCTATAGATTAATTACACTACAACTAGATATAGTTTTATAGAGGGATTTAAATTATCTCGATATCAAACTAAATATCTAATAGCATCAATAAAATATATAAATCTATTAACATGTATAATTATTCTAGGACAACCATCATTATATAGTGAATACTTTCCACTATATTAGGACAACCTTTGTAGAATAATATATACAACATAATCTCATTATGATATGAAAAAGAATATGATCTCATCATATAAATTAAAACATGCTAAAAATATTATATCATATTTTTTCATTTATGCCATTATACTATAAGCAAAGCATTATATGATTTAACCTAATAAGGCTTGCTATGATACCACTGATAGGTTTGGTGTACAGGGCGAAAGCATGGATTTCAAAGCAAAAAACATAAAATCAAATAAACCAAACCCGAACCCTAGGACCATCTCATTAGCAATTAATTCATATAACATGCATTTGTAACATAAAAGAAAGTATTAGAACATACCTCTTATCGCTAAACCCTAAATTAACCCTGATTGTCGATAGTAGTCTATTAGGGGTTCCTCCAGGTGCCCACGTGTTCACCCTCAAATGTTGATCCACATAGAGATTTGATGAAGACACCAGCACCTCTGATTTATATAATTAAAATTCTTGTAATAAGAACTTCAATTAAATGGGCAAGACCTTCTTAAGCCTTTATGTCACCTTCCTTGTCTTTTCTTATCAATCTTTCTTTTTCTTTTGTCTTCTTAATTTTTCTTTCTAATCTCTTAGTCTTAAGATGACTTCTTGTCCTTATAAAGACAAGGTCTAGACAAGAGAAAGGAAGAAAGAAAATTGGCTAAAAGGAAACTCTTGTAAGAAAGAAAAGATAATGTTCACCTCCTCAGACTCTTGATGCACACCCTTATTTATAATGTACGTAAGGATGCCAACAAAAATCTCACACCCTTTCCTTATCCATTTCTCACACCTCATCAGCCAATCTCATGCCTTATCAGAAAAATGAGATATAGACTTAGTCCAAGAGGTGCCTTAAAGCAGAAAGACTCTTCGAACTAATTCTACATATTTTTCATGAAGAGTCGCGATGCTTCATCCTTGGCGCCACCCTTTTCATCCATTAGATCATGAAACAAAGCCATCCAATGGCTCAAAAAAGGGATGCCCATTCAGCAAGAAGGCATGGAAGAAAAACTTTGAATAGTCAAAGTCCCAAGAGCTTTCGACTTGGTCCAAGAGACATCAAGGAGGAGTAGGCGGCATGGGGTCTTTAGCGGCAAGGTATCTTGGGCAACAAAACAACATGGGCGAAAATATTTAAAAGAAAATGAAGTCTTTTATCTATAGAAGGACTCTTCTGTGCCCCATATCTGATGTCCACATCAACTAAAAAAAGTTATGCAACATAATATATGGGAAAAGTCAAAGAAGGTAGGCATTATCATATTCCATGCACCAAAGTGTCCTTTGCACATGAAATACTTCCCATGCGCAAGAGAGAGACTCTCTGGCACATGGGATGTAGATATGAGGTGCCCAATCTGAATCCCAATCAATCTAGATTAATCCAGCTCAAGATCAAATCCTATTTGGCTCAAATCGGATCTAAATTAGCCTAAATCGAAAGCTGATTCGAATCCAATTCGAATCTTGGTGCTAGGGTTTGCTATATGTGCTAGCATATTCATCTTGCAAACATGGTCTAATCTAATTAGACCCTTAATCAATTATCTTTGTGTGTGACCCATTGGGTTCCACATTTAACCAACAGTGAGTTTGGGTGTGATTTGACCTAATCTGGTTAGAACTCAACCAAATCGATTTAGGTCAAAACTAGCCAACCCAATTTGACTTAAATTAGAACACTTTCTAATTTAATTATCAAATTTAAATTTTAACTTGATCGAACTCGCAAGACATGATTGACATCTAGCAATGTATCATGACTACCCAAAAGATGGGAAATTTTGATGGAAATACCAAACATACCCTTTAGTGAAATTTTTCATGCAACTAGATCCTTCGATCTCCCTGCATCCTAAATATGACTCTGGGTATGGAAATATGTCAACCCCAATATCATATTCATTTCTCTTTCAATCTTATGATAATGATTCTTTTAATGAAACATTAGAAACCATTTCTAATCATGCTTTGATCAAAGTCTTCTTGAATCATTATTTGTTTGAAGCAGGTAGGATGCTATTTCCTCTTATTAGGAAAGATCGATTCCATGTTAACCTACTCACAACCTTCATATATATAATCTACCATATCCAGAACATCCTGTACATAACTGAGTCATGAATGAGTTTGAACCAAAAATATGGATTTATATATATAAGATTCTATGATAGTTTCAGGTCAAAGGATTACATGCACAAATTCCACTATGAGAACCATCTATTGACATGTAGATAAGACTCCATTAGATATTCTCAATTTGGATCAATTCAGTGAACTCATTCTCTAATGAGCACTCACATTCTTGTATTAGTATCATACACAGATTATTGTGAGATCAATCACCCTCTTAATTGAGCATACAAAGAATGTGGTAGTCTTACCGAAAAATATTGATCCCTAACTCAATGTCTCAATGACTAGGAATATTTAAATTAAGATTTTAAGATTTTAGGTCTCACTAGTATGATCTCATCATAATCCTAAAATCATAGCCCTAATTTATAGGGTTCATCATAAGACACTGCATATGATGAAATAATTGCCTTTATTTAAAAATGTCATTACATGAGTCTGGAAGATAAAGAACATCCCAAAAATAAATTGGCTTGAGGGCATAATCCTTTCACATAGGTCATCCCTTTTTGCATGCTAGTTCAAAATCAGCATGTCGATCCTACATGCCAGTTGTCAAAGAAAAAGGGTTGACCTAAAGGTCGCCCTCTTTTATCCAAAATATCATATCTTCACTTTTAAGCTTCCAAACAATTTGAGACAACCTTCAAATAAATCGACATCATCTTGGGAGTTCTTGAGGCTTCTGAAAAACTTTAGTTTTTGCTCCAACTGAAGTAAATTTCAAATTGACCATCTTTAATCAAGTTTTTGCAATATAAAAATTCTTAAAAATTTTGAAATGACTTTTAAAAATATCTCCAAGAATAGAAATCATTTGTACCCATCTCAATTATTTTGTACTCATCAAAATCATTCCTTGGGGTAACAACCGCTCCTGATCGTAGGATCATCTTGAGGATGTTGATCGATCTGGAAGGTTGGTGTACGCTCGCTTTCTTAGGATAGATGAGTCTTGAGTCTATGGTGTGGAGATGCCAGAGCGAGACTATAGGTACTTGTTAGAGACCAAGGGCATTGAGTGTGACCATCTCAAATAGTCATAAGAGAGTCTACCTTCTCATCAATGATTGGCTCAATACTACAGCGGTGTGTCTAATTCTTTGATCTGAGATGCATCAGTAGTTCATCTTGAGGGTGTTATAGTTTGACTATACCATAACTCAGTCTCCTAGCCATTCGAAATTCTAATGTGTGTATTGGCTATAGCATGTTCATTATAAGAATTGGATTGCACCAATAGAAGATCCATCTACCTCGATAGATGAGAAGTAGTCTTATGATGATCATGAGATCGAGTTCTTAAGCCCATGGACATGGTAGTGTGAAGATGGTAGAAAGAGTTTCTGTTAGTGTTTCACATCAAACTCGAATTGAATGATTTATTCATATGATGGATGTTGGGTTTGATGAGTTTACCTTAACCCTAATCAGGTCGGAGCTCAAGATAGAAGAACCTAATCAAACAAGTACCTACACTAAGAGGTTCGCTTTTGATTCTGATGGATTGCCACCATATACTGCTAGGTATCACTGATGAATTTTGGGAGCAATTAGAATGATCTTGGTGATCGATCATTCTAATTATATGAATCAGAAAAGTTCTAGTCCATTGAAAGTTGTTTCGATGATGTTAATGATAGAGATCGTGACTTATCTCATTATCATACAGAACTAAACCTAATTGAATCACACAAATAAGGGTTTGGGTTTGGAAGTGATCAATCAAGCTAATCTAGTTTGATTGATTTGGATTAGATCCAATTAGGTTCTAGAAAATCATGCTAGCACACGATTGAGCCTAACTTTCTCCTTCTGTAGTCTTTCTAGTTCATCTTAGTTGAGCCAAATTGATTTGGGCTCATCAGAAAATCCTATATGGGTTTGTCCTTATCTGACTGGAGTTTGTCCAGGTCCGAAAAGCATTGTCTTAATTCATCAAATGGAAATAAGACAACACCTACCAATTTCTATCGCCACCTGCCATTTTCTATCACTATCGGGACATGAGATGTCCCAATGCAAGAAAGAAGGTATAGGGGCATGCACTCCCCTTAGAGATCTCCTTAGGGCACGTGCTTCCTTATTTTCCATGCACAAATATGTACACACGCCCCTAGTTTTCATGTGCACATGGGGGAAAAGGGAGGAGTCCCATATAGATGGGACTCCAGGATTGCTTGATGATGATGGAGTCTTGGGTGCCAAGACTTTATTCTTATCCATCTATGGAGCCACCTATAGAAGATTCTAGGAGATTCTAACCTGATTGGATTAGGTGACATCACTCCACCAATCAAATTAAGATCTAATTGAATCAAGCAATATGATTGGTTGAAGAGATGTGGCACTGCATGGCACAGTAGGGTCTATTTAAACCCTATCTGCACAAAGGGTTTTATGATTGCACCCATCCACCATGCCACAAGGCTACCCCTCCACTCTTCCATGCCTCCCTTTGGTCCTCTCTCTCCCCTCTCCACATCCAAGTGGTTGGGCTAATCCAGTAAGGAAGATCTAATTATTGGTGCAGAGATCAGGAAGACAGTCAACATGTTAGTGCGACGAGAGCACTGCCTTCATCGATCATTTTGAAGGCTCTATGAAGTAGATCCAGATCTAATTTTTAAAAATCAAATCTAGAAGGAGATCGCATCTAGATATTGCTCAAGTAGACTCGATAGAGGCCAGGCGCTTGCATGGCTAGATCTAGAACCCCGAGCTTCAGTAGATCATCGATAGGATAAAAACAATTTACCCTAAGGGTCCATTTGGTTGGGGTATGTCAGATTATGGGATAATCTGATAATTTATGAGAATCATTTACCTAGAAAAATGACTGTAGAAGAAAAAAAAATTTACTATGTTTGGTTGGTGGAAAAATTACTCCAAAAAATGATACTAAAAAAAAATTATTATGTTTGGTTGGAGGTAATCCTACATGGAAATATAGCAAAATCTATAAATATATCCTTCAAAATAAAATAATTTTTTAATACTAAAATAGTATTATCATCTTCAATTATTTCTTATATGATGACTCTAATCACATGATCCTTTGCATAATGCCATCTCCATCTTAATTTTTTTATAAAAGCTTTTTATTGAATAAAATTTGAAGGACATTAAAATAAAGTCAATGATTACATATGCAGCTTTGTTGGAGGTATTTTTGTCAAACATGGATTACCACCACTCAAGAATTTGCCAAATACCAACCCCTCCTTGGTATTTGTTTTATCATCTCTCTCTAGAAAATAAGCATAGGGCCCACCAATTTTTTTTATCATTTCTCTCTTCTACTTTTCATACCAAACTTGGTAATCTGACATGGGAATCATTTTTCCATGCCAGATTACCCCCAACCAAATGGCCCATAATGGTAACAATTATTGTTCCTATTTTATTTTATTTTTATTTTTAATATCAGATACTTCAGATTAGATTTGAGAACTTTCAGATGTGATTGGATTTCAGATCTGATTGGATCAAGTTAGCTCTTTTTTGAAAAATTTGGTTCATATCTGTTTAGATCTGAACGATCCCATGGTAGAAAATGCTGAATTTTCTTTAGTTTATGCATGGAAAATCAGATGGAGTTCTTATTTAATCAAGCAATAAAGTTGCTTGATCGAGCAGAACTCTTAGGTGGTGCAGGATCTATTTAAAGGACCCTATACCCCTGGGGTTTGCATTCTTTTGCATCCCCATGCCCACATGCTGCCATCCTCTCTCTTCTCGATGCCTCCCTCTCTCTAATCTCCTCTCTCTTCTCCATTCCAAGGATTTGGCATGAGTTTAGAAGGAAGATCAATCTCATTTAGTGCAAAGATCGGGAAGAAGACAAGTTGTTCATGAGATGAATGCGTGACTTTCAAAGATAGATTTGAAGGATCAACCAGAAGATTCTTGATCTAATTTTTGGTGATCAGATTTAGAAGGAGAGTACCTCTAGATTCAGCCCAAGTGGACTTTGGTAGAGTCAACGCACATGCATGGCTTGATCTAGGACCTCAAACTTGCACTGATCATCATCAGGATAATAGTCTACCCTGAAAAGATAACATTTGATGTTTCTATTTTGTTTTAATTTTTATTTTTTAATATCAAATTATTTAGATTAGATCTCAGAACTCTTAGATCTAATTAGATAGAATAGATTTTTTAAGAGAAATAATTTTAGATCTAGTCAAATCTGAACGATCCTGTAGGGGAAAATGCTGATTTTCCTTCAAATGGTATTAGAGCTGCGCTTGTAGTTCTTCAGATCAGATTTTGATCTAATTTTTTATTTTTATTTTGATTTAATATTAGTGATTTTAGATATTACATCAAATATGATCAGATCTAAAATTAAAAGATTAATTAAAAATTAATTATATATGCTGATATATATTGATGTATGAGATGCATGGCTAAACTAGGTTATAGAATAGTTCTATGCATAGTTTAGAATAATTATCTTTTGATATGATCATTAAAATTATTATTAAATTAATATTTTTAGATATTATAAGAGTTATAATTAGATCTAAGAAATAGTAGATTGAAATTTAATTTAATATATGACATATATTTTATGCATGTCTAGTCAAGCTTTATGGAATTGTTCTATCTGCAGTCTAGAATAAAATTTTATATGATGTGATCAATTAAAATTTTATTTTTAGATGTTATGTCAGATATATCAAATCTGAAAGCATGCATATGTAGATTAAATTTTGATACATGAGATGTATGCCAAGTATGTATTGGTTAGATCAATAATTATATATGCTATACATGATTTAGATTTAATTAGTTTTGTAGTAGAAATTAAATTTTTGATTAAGGCATTCCCATTGGCTGTCCGATCATAAGAGAAAAGTAGGGTTTAAAAGCCCTCTTCTCCTATTCGATGGGGTGCTCTTATAGAGTGTAGGGGTGCTGTGCGTTCATCCTTAATCAGAAATCAAAACTTACTTATCTACAAAATCCTAGATCCTAAAACCCTAGGATTTTGATACATGTTTCATTTGTGAACCCAAACATAATTAATAATTGAGATTATAAAACCAATTAAGTCTAAAAATTATGAATTTTTAGATCTATGACACCTTCATAAATTTGGGTTCAGGCTTGGGTAGCTCAATTAGGTCTAGCGGTTGATCAAATCAAATCAAGAGTTGGTTAGGTGGAATTAAGAGTGCTTAAAATTGACCAGTCTAATAGAATTAAGTCTAGGTCCAGGTCAACTCATAGCCACATATAGCCAACCAAGTCAAGATCTAATTTAGTTTCGTGACTCGAGCCTAGATTGCAGGCTAATCCAATTGGTTTTGGTTTGATAATTTGGTGTCTATGGTAAGTTTGGTAGATACAATCGACTAGTTTTTAATTGGGAGCTACTCGACCTGAATATGTTCTTGTCAAATTAATAGCATACCTCTTCCACCGATTTCACTTACTTGGCTATTTGGGTTGACCCAATTCTAATTTAAGGTAGCTAACGATTCAAGCTAACCCATGCCACTAGATTAGTCATAATTGTTATGACTAAGTCAAGTCAAGTTAAAAAGATCTAAATCAAATCATTCTAAGAAAATATTAAGTTATAGGTCTTCCACCATTGTAGATGTGCGGGCTCTTCCTAGGGTTGATTGTTGTCGACTGGTTACAGTGGTTTAGTTGCACCAAAAAGATGCAATTATGTTTGTTGGGGATAAATCCTGCTCCCATCGAAGTCCAGCTTGATGCTTAGTCTAATGCAACTGATAATCCTGGAGGAGCATCAATCAAAAATTCTTCCTCCAGCAGTTGAACCCCTCAAGCGATCGAGCTCATTCAGTAGCCGAACTCATTCGATGATGGAACCCTAGCCAAACTTCTTCCGGATCTCTCCTTCAGTTAAGTTTCTATAGGAGCCGAACTCCTTCCGAATCTCTCCTTTAGTCAAGTTCCTCTAGGAGCCGAACTCCTTCTGGATTCCTCTTTCAATCGAATCTCTCCAGGAGCCAAAGTCCTTTCGGATCTCTCCTTCAGTCAAGTTTCTACAAGAGCCGAACTCCTTCCTGATCTCTCCTTCAGTCAAGTTTCTATAAGAGTCGAACTCCTTTCGGATCTCTTCTTCAATCAAGTTCCTCCAGGAGCCGAACTCCTTTTGGATCCCTCCTTCAGTCGAATATCTCTAGGAGCCAATCTTCTTTCGGATATCTTCTTCAGTCAAGTTTCTATAGGAGCCGAGCTCCTTTTGGATCTTTCCTTCAGTCAAATTTCTATAGGAGCCAAACTCCTTTCGGGATCCTCTTTCAGTCGGATTTCTACAAGAGCTAAACTTCTTCCGGATCTCTTCTTCAGTCAAGTTCCTCTAGGAGCTGAACTCCTTCTGGATCTATCCTTTAGTCGAATACTTTCAGGAGCCGAACTCCTTCCAGACTCCTCCTTCAGTCAGATTTCTACAGAAGCCAAACTCCTTCCAGATCTCTTCTTTAATTAAGTTCCTCCAGGAGTCAAACTTCTTCTAGATCTCTCCTTCAGTCGGATACCTCTAGGAGCCAAACTCCTTTCAGACTTTTTCTTCGATCGATTAACTCCAAGAGCCGAACTCCTTTCGAATCCCTCTTGGAGCCAAACTTCTTTCGAACGTCTCCTTCGATCGAACTTCTACACCAGTCAGACTCCTCTTGGACATCTCCATCAGTCGAACTCCATCTGGATTCCTCTAGTGGATTCCTTCAAGATTTTAACTAGTATTTCTTCTGGATGAACCCCTCTAGTCGTGTGCCCTTTAAGAGTCTGAACTCTCCTAAAATTGATATATGTCAAAGCTCTTCACCAACCAATGCTTGCTTCCTCCAAACTTCGACTATTAAATCTCAACGAACGACCACTTCACAGCAATGGACACCACTCTCCATAACAAACTCCACATGGCCTTGATCGGCCCACTATCAAATGGCCACATCATAACAATAGACAACTCTCTCTCCCTAACAAACTCCCCATGGCCTCAAGCAACCCACTACCGGATGGTTACGATGAGTTCCATCTATAAAATGAAACCCTCCAGATACATTTTCTCTAAGCTCTCTTCTCCTTCCCAAAACTCTACTAAATTCTTGCTTGAGCAATCCATTTCTGTTGATCAAAAGAGCTGACTTGATCGTTGGAGGATCCTACTAGAGCCACCACCACCGACTCTGGATGGGACTTTGTTTTATACATCACCGACGGTGACCTCTTTCTCCTCCACTCTAGCTCGATCCATCATCAACCAAATTCTGCACCAACAGAATTGATGCTAGAAGAAGGAACCTCTATTCCTAAGGTTTTCTTATTCTAAAATGAGTGCTCGACAGCGATCTTTCTTCTTTCTCTCTAGAGTTCTTTTCCAAGAAAGAATGCCTCCCAGGAAAGCTTCGATCCAACGATCAATGGCCTCTACAGCTAGATCCCATTTAGACCTATCTGCTCCCAGTCTAGCCTTAATAACTCAAGCTTCATCTATGGCCATGGTGGATGTGGAGAAATTCAACCTATTGGTTCAGTAGGTTCACGATCTTATGGAGGCAGTGTAGGCCATATGTCGGCAGGCCCCAACATCGATTCGACTAGAGCAGGCCTCTCCGAAGCCCCATGATCTGGTCTTGGAACAACAGACTTGGACTGCTCGATAGCTAATCTCCGAAAAGAAGAAGCAAAGGATGGAGGATCCTTGCTCGAACCATGACTCGATCCAGGAGGAGGCTTCACACTCGCTCGAACAAAAAACCCTAAAGATCAATGACCATGAAGATCTCCTTGATCAAAAGCTCTAGAAAATGAGCCGATGAATTGAAGAACTCCATCACGCTCCCTCCATCCACGATAATGATATTTGCACTGATCCTCCTTTTTTTTAGATGATTATGTAGGAATCGATCCCATCGCACTTTAAGCTCCCTCAGTTTGAGAGTTATGATGGGACCACCAATCTGATTGACCACCTAGAGGCCTTCCGAATGATGATGCTGCTCCACGATGCATCAGACATCATTTTGTATCGAGCATTTCCATCCATCCTCAAGGGAGCAGCCAAAAATTAGTAATCAATCTTTAAGCCGAATACCATCTTTTTCTTTGATTAGATGAGCCATTAGTTTGTGGCTCATTTTATTAGCAGCGAACGTCCCCGTCGAGGTTTGGATTTTTTGATGAACATCAAGCAAAAGGAGGAAGAATCCATCCGAACTTATGTCACCCAATTTAATGCAGCTACATTGAAGGTCTAAAACTTGGACCAGTGAGTTGCAATGGCTGCACTCAAGGGCGATCTTCAAAAGAATGATTTGCTGTTCTCCTTGAAAAAGAAGTACCCCAGGAACTTTGCCGATATGCTGGCTCAGGCTCAAGGTTATGCCCAAGCTGAAGAGGCCTTCAAGGACAATGAAGCCACTGGAGAGCGATGAATTGACGAGCCGGGTAGGCTCACTGTGGAAGGAAAGCTAAGTGAAGCTCGACCGTGCTCTCGAACTCCCTCTAAGCGCAAGTGAGCACGAACTCCTCTCCAGGCTCGGAGGCAAGGAAGCCTCGATAGAAGGGTGTGGTGGGATTCTTTCCTCCAAAAATTTTATAACTACGCCCCTCTCAATGCTCCAAAAATTCAAATACCAATGGAAATTAGGAAGCAACTATCGAGATCGAAAAGGATGTGTACTCAACCCGACAAGCGCAATCCTAACAAGTTCTATTTTTATCATTATGACCACAGTCATGATACTGAGGAGTGTGTTCAGTGTTAGATATATGTGCCCTAGAAGCCAGAATTGGCTGACACTTGTATTACACTTCTAGGGGCAAAATTATAATTTTGACTATAATTTATAAAATGGGTTATTTTCTATTACACCTGTGTATTTAGTGTCTGTGATACATCCTTTGAGTTAATGGTAATGATAATTCATATTTTCAAGAGTTGAAAATTTAAGACATGAATAATCATTATTAACTCATAAATAGCTCCCGACCATAGGATCATCACGAGGATGGTGATTGATCCGGAAGGTTGGTGTACGATCGCTTCTCTTTAGTAGATGAGTCTTGAGTCTACGGTGTGGAGACACCAGAGCGAGAGTACAGGTACTCATTAGAGAACGAGGGCACTGAGCGTGACCACCTCGAGTAGTCATTAGGGAAGTCTACCTTCTCGTCAATGACTGACTCGATGCTGCAGTAGTGTGTCTGGTTCTTTGACCTGAGATGCATCGGCAGTTCACCTTGAGGGTGTTATAGTTTGACTACACCATTACTCGGTCTCCTAGCCATATGGAACCCTGAGGTGTATGTTGGCTATAGCATGTTCATTGTAGGAACTGGATTGCATCAAGATGGAATCTATCTACCTCGGTGGTAGAGGAGTAGCCCTATGATGATCATGAGAATCAAGTCCAGAAATCCATGGCCATGGTAGAGTGAAATAATAGAAAGAGTTTCTATTTAGATTTTCACATTGGACTCGAATCGAATGATTACATCATATGACAGAGACTAGGGTTTGACGAGTTCACCTTAACCCTAATCTGATCGGGGCTCAAGATAGAAGAACTTAATCACACAGGTAGCTGCACCAAGAGGTTCGCATTCAGCTCTGATGGGTTGCCACCATATACTGCTAGGTGTCACTGGTGGATTTTGGGAGCAATTAGAATGATTTAGATGATCGATCATTCTAGCTGTTCGAATCAGAAGAGTTCTGATCCATCGAAAGGAGTTTCGATGATGTCGATGATAGAGATCATGACATATCCCATTACCATACAGAACTGAACCTAACTGGGTCACACAAACAAGGGTTTGAATCTGGTGATCATCAATTGAACTGATCTAGTTCAATTGATCTGAATGAGATTCAATTAGGTTCAAGGAAATCGTGCTAGCACTCGATTGAACCTAACGTTCTTCTTTTACTATCATAAATAAGTTGTCCTGACTGAGCCAAAGGAGTTTGTGCTCAATCAGAGGCCTTCATATGGTCTGACTGGAGGTTGTCCAAGTCAGAAATAGGTTGTCTTATTTTGTAAGACATTACCTGCCATTTTTGGTCACCTGCCATTTCTTGTTCTTTGACTTTGGTCAAAAGTCTACCTTTGACTGGTCAAACGTTGACCATTGACCACTTTGACTTTTGACGACATGTCATGCACCTATTGGAGAGCTGGTGGGGGCCTGTCCCCCTGCCAGAACCTGGCAAGGAGAAGGGCGCACGCCAAGGGTGGCGTGAGCCCAAGTAGGAGGCGCCTAGGAGTCCTTGTTGGACAAGGACTCCACCTCCCTTTTGGATTCCAATTCAGAGTTCTACTAAGAATCCAAGTTTGACTGGTCTTAGGCACCCTCTAAGGAGGAATCCAGGGGTCTCTATTCCAACCAATCAGATTTAGATCTGATTTCACAAAGGGTTGTGATTGGTTGAGAGGAAGAGGAGTTGGATCACAAGAGGTCTATAAATAAGACCCTGCGCCCAACCCTAATCCTAAGTGAATGCAATTGAGAAACCCCACGCCCCAAGGCTGCCTCTCCCCTCCTTCTCCATGCCATAGTCTCTTCTCCCCTTGCTCTCCACGTCCAAAAGGTGTTTTGGACTTAGGTTGGTGCGATTCAGATCAAGGAAAGGCGATCAAAAGCAAGAAGGCTGCGCTGCTGCAAAAGGACGACTGCAGATCTTCAAAAGAGTTTTGAAGATCCTCCAGATCAGATCCAGATCTGATTTTTGGAGGTGTGATAGAGAAGAAGAGGATCTCCAGATCCAACCCGAGTGGATACCGGTAGAGGCC
This sequence comes from Cocos nucifera, assembly GCA_006176705.1. Lineage (NCBI taxonomy): Eukaryota > Viridiplantae > Streptophyta > Magnoliopsida > Arecales > Arecaceae > Cocos > Cocos nucifera. The sequence goes on along the minus strand of QRFJ01003417.1, from coordinate 38,955 downwards.
AGGCGCTTGCGTGGCTAAGATCCAGAACCTTCCGCTGCAATCAGGATCATCTACAGGGTAATAGGATTACCCAAATCAGGTAAATTAAATTTGATTTAATTTATCTTATTTTATTTTATTTATTAAAATAATAAGAATCAGATCTAAAATATATCAAGATCTGATTGAGATCAAGAGAAAATTTTTGAAATATATCTCTTGATCTAATCAGATCTGGACGAACCTGGACCGGGAAATCAGGATTTCCCTTCAACTGGTATCAGAGCCATGGTTCTAAATTGTTTAGATCTGATTTTAATTTTATTTTAATTAGAAAATAAAGTGATTTCAGATGTCACATGAGATGTGATCAGATCTGAAATCAGAAAAAATTAAAATTAAATGATTTGGATCTAAGAACATGAAGATATGCATGACTAGTTCTAGAATAGAATAGTTCTATAGAATAGTTTTGCATGTCTTTGATTTAATCTGATTAAATCATATTTTAGATCTTCTTATTTACTATTTTTTGATATTATAAGTGTTATAATAACATCTGATAAACAGCAAATAAAAATTATTTAATTTTAAATATCATATGAGATATGATTGATGCATGTCTAGACTAGTTGTAGAATAGTTCTACATAATTGTCTAGATTAGAATTTATTTTGATTAGATCAATTTAAATCTAATTTTTTAGATTATTATGAGATAATTTAGATCTGAAAACATGCATGATTTCGATACATGAGATGTATGCAAAATATGCCTTGATTAGATCTAAATTTGTATATGAGATATATGATATAGATCTATAACTGTTTTGTAGATTTACATGTTCCTGATTAAGGCGTTCCTCTTGGCCGTCCGGTCATAAGAACGAAGAAGGGTTTAAAGGCCCTCTCTTCCATTCGATGGGGTGTTCTTATGACGTGTAGGGGTGCTGCGTGTTCGTCCTTAATCAGAAACCCAAAACTTACTTTCTGCAAAACCCTAGATCCTGAAACCCTAGGATTTATTGTGCATATTTTGTTTATGAACCCTACTTAATTAAGAATTAAGTTTATGGAATATTAATTAGGTCTAAAATTGAGAATTTTAGATCTAAGACATATTCATAATACTGGGTTCGGGCTTGGGTAGCTCAATTAGGTCTAAGCGGTTGATCAAACCGAATCAAGAGTTGGTTAGATGGGATCAACAATGCTTAAATTGACCAGCCTAATAGGATTAAGTCTGGGTCAAGATCGAGTCACGATCAAGCAAGACCTAATTAGGCTCAGAGGTTAGAGTCTGGATTGTAGGCTAACCCAATTGGTTCTGACTCAACAATTTGGTGTCTAAGGTAAGTTTGGCACAGACGACCGACTGGTTTTTAATTGGAAGCTACTCGACCTGAATGCGTTCTTGTGCGAGTTAACGGCATATTCCTTCCACCGATCTCACTTACCTGGCCATATCTGTTGACACAGTTCTAATCTGAGGTGGTCAATAATCCGAGCTGACCCATGCCACTAGGTTAGTCATAATTGTTATGACTAAGCCAAGTCTAGTTTAATGAGACCTGAATCAATTCTCCCTAAGAAAAGATTAAGTCTGAGGTCTTCCACCATTGTAGACATGCGGGCCCTTCCCGGGGTTGATTGTTCTCGGCTGGATACAGTGGCTCAGTTGCATCGGAAAGATGCAACCATGTCTATTAGGCATTGGATGCTATGGGCTGGAGGATGAGTTGGGCTCAATATTCCGGATACGGTGAGAGACCCAATTAGGAACCCAGTCTATGCAAATGGTGGGTCTGACTTAACTAAGGAGTGGATCAATATTCCAGATACGGTGAGATTCATGAATTAGAGACCAAGTTTGGGTGCACCATGATTAGAGAATCATTGAACAAGAGTTGTTCACTCATTGGCTAACCCATCACCAATAACTGTTAGGTGAGGTGATGAGTCAGTTGGTGAGACCGCACCACCCACTAGAAATCATCAATCACGGAGATTTTCGCATCTCTACAGAGGGAGTGTAGGGATCCGAGAAAATAGTGGGAGCTAATTTGTTTAAAAATAAAATCCCTAAACAAATTGGTCAAGTCAAAATTATAATATCTAACTAGAATCTTTGACTCTCTACAGGAAAATGTCTGCGTCCAACCCATTGGCACGTATCCTAGACACACATAGACTGACTGGACCCAATTATAAAGATTGGCTCAGGAACTACAAAATTGTTTTGGGTTTAGAGAAGTTAACACATGTTTTGGACCAGGACCCTCCCACCTTACCAGCTCGTCCATCCACTGAACAGAGAGCGTCTCTGGAAAAATGGATTGACGAAGACAATAAGGCCAGATACTACATGTTGGGCTCGATGTCTGATGAGCTCCAGCGCCAACATGAAGATATCGGGACTGCTCGCCAAATGTTGGCTCACCTATAGGAGATGTTTGGTGAACAGAGTCGCGCAGCCAAATATCAAGTCACAAAATGACTTTTTAAGGCTAAGATGCGTGATGGGCAGTCAGTCCAAGATCACTGTCTGACAATGATCAAGGACATGGAAGAGCTTGAGAAGCTCGGTGTGAAGTTGGACTTGGATCTGCAGAATGATATTATTCTGCAATCCTTGACTGATGCATATGGGCAATTCATCATGAATTACCACATGCATAAACTTCAAAATTTCTTGGCCGAGTTGATGAATATGCTGGTTACCGCTGAGCTTTCTATGAAAGGTTCTAAAGGCTCAGTTCTTGCTATGGAACGGACTTCTTCCAAAAGAAAGTCTTATGGAAAGAAAAAGAAGTCTGTGAAAAAGCAAAAGGTGGAAGGATCAAAGAAGAAGAAGGCAGAACCGAAGAAGAAGGTCGATGGCAAAGGAAAGTGTTTCCATTGCAACAGCGACGGCCATTGGAAGCGGAACTGCCCTACTTACCTGGCCACCCTGAAGAACAAGAAGGAAGGTCCTTCTGGAGGTATGCTCGTTATTGAGTCTAACCTTACGATTTCTTCTGCATCCAGTTGGGTGCTTGACTCTGGTTCTAGTGCTCATCTGTGCACTTCTATGCAGGGTCT